>AP025075.1:12959517-13141208 GCA_036186865.1 Eustoma russellianum | reverse complement strand
AAAGAGAAGAGAGCCAAACAAATACAAGACAATTCTCATAATCTCTTAAGTGAAAATGGAGTCTTCTACTTTCTTCTTCTACATGTCTTTCTTCTTCTTCTCTCAAACCTGTTGTTCTTATATTCATTATATTGAATAGGCTTTGATTAGACCACCATATATGTTTCAATTGTAAAAGGTTGATCAAGGTGTGATCAAACCTTCATCCGTTCGGTAGTGGTGTTCGTGCTCGGTGTGATTGCTTGTATTGTGTGTGAAAGGTTGGAGTTGGTGTTTAACTCCAAAAACCCTTGTGGTAAGGTATTATTTTATGATTATTGATAACCGAGGAAGGTGTCCTCGAAGACTGGAGTAGGTTGTGTTAACCGAACCAGTATAAAATTCTCGGTGTTATTACTTTCAGCACTTTACTTTCAATTTCCAGCACTTTGCATCGTCTTCATTACAATAGTAAAAATATCAAACGACTTTCAAAAATTACCAAACTTTGCAGAAACATAGCCACACCTCCTAAATTTCATTTGGCACAAGTTTCAACCCTTTTGGATAAGTATAAGTCATTCAAACGTTAATAGTTCTGAGACTAGTGCAATCTGATTTTCAGACTTGCAAAGGTTGGGAACTTGAGCGTATTTGACATACTTCCTAAAGGAATTTTTCAAAACTGTTTCAACCTATTTAAATAAATATAGTAAGGGGTTTGTAATTAAATTTTCAGACCATTTGGAGCCACGGATTAATCGAAATAAAATTTTCAAATCAGACTACTGTTTCTGGCAGATTTGCGCAATCTGACCGCAAACAATTTTTCAAAGGGTTAAAGGTTGAATTTTGATCTGAAATTTTTAGGAGATACTCAGAACATCAGATACTACAATCTCTCCAAATTTCAGAATTTTGGAAGGCTTATAACCTAGTTTTTCAAACGTTGAAAGACAGGACCTGAAAACAGAAACTGTTTTCAGAAGTTGGGTTTTTGGATCAAAACATTTTAAAAACCAAATTTTCCGCACCCACTATTCAACCTCCCCTTCTAGTGGTGCCTTACAGGTCCTACAAGTGGTATCAGAGCGCTGGTACACTCACGACAAGGAGATCCAACGATCTTTGTGAGATGTCAACCACTAGACACAAAACCGAGTCAAGAAGGTATGCCAAGCCAAAGGCCTCTACTTCTTGATAGTGAGGTACATTCTGATTCTGATTCCGATTCTGAACCATCATATCATGATTTGTATGTTCAATATCTTGAATTGCATATGTTTGCTAAGACTATTGCAAAAGAAAAGAAACGCTTAATTGATGACAAGAAATTGTTAGAATCTTCTAACACAAATCTTGTGTCTTAATTAAACGATTCAAAAGAAGAGTCGTCTTGCATGATAAATTCATTAAGGTCTGAAATTTCATCATTGAAATCCGAGAACACTGAACTGAAATCCGAGATTTGAAATTTGAAATCAAGAAACAAAGATCTAGAAAAGACGATAAAACAATTCGATAAAGGTACTTGCATGTTAGATCGTCTCATTTCTTCGCAAAAACATGAAACTGACAAAACCGGATCAGGATATATTGAAAATAATCAGGTACAAAACAAATCTACAAATTTTGTTTTATCTTCATCTGAGCGACAGCATGTACTTAAAAAGATCGTAACGCCTAAGAAGGTGACAATACAATCTAGCGAGCCCCACGTATGTATCCATGTATAGTATGTTTCTACAATTGTATCTAAGTATGTGTGAGTATGCACGTATGTTTATAGATGGAGATATAAACCTAAAAATTCCATACTGGATAGAGTAAAGATGGTGACATGACATATAAGAATGAACTTAATCAGTGAATTCAAACATGCTTAATCTTTTTTGGATCAGCGAAGATGTAAGTTTAAGAGAGTAGACATTTAGTACTACTATTATAGTATTAGAGATAACTACATGACGTCAAGGTTTAGTAAAGGAATCTTGGGTTGTGGTTTTAAGGGAAAGTCTGAAGAATCAAAAATCATATATTGGAGAAAGTGAACATGATGGTATGGTATATGAGAATAGGCTAGTAAATGTCAACACAAATTAATCTTTTATGGGCTAGTGAGCATAACGCCGGAAAAAGTTAACATTCAATATGTTGAGAAAAAGTGTTTGAGTGATTCACAAAATGCATGATTTAAATAACGCGTCTTTAAGAAATGTATGACACAAGTTATTACTTGACAAGTTTTTGCGACAAACTTGCCTTATATACTTTATATATAATGTTGCCGTACTAATAAGCCATGAAGCTTTAAAACTTACATTAAATGGAAAACATTTGTTGTGTTTGAACTATTTTCAGGTGCCACCATTAACGACCTAAACTAGTTCATTAAGTGAAGTATTTAGTTAAATGAACTAAGTAGTTCATTAAATGGAGATATATTTGGAGAAGGCATGATGGCAACAAACTTGGAAATGGAAAATCTCCTCCCACCCCTCATCACACGTTATATATATATATATATATATATATATATATATATATATTAATTATATATACAGATTTTTTATAAAAAGACACATACACATATATTCCGACGTACTACCCGACACGTTACATATATTACGAACGTACGTCAACGTCACACCACTATAATTACCTTATATTTATGAGTATATTCAGGTCTTATATCATATGATATAAGTCATGGTGATGACAAAATTATAACGACACATTACAAGGTTCTAAACCAAAAATTGTCCTATCGGTGACTAACGAAACTTCGCTAACGTATCACGTACTTGCCATATATGGATGACCAGCCCCTACACTTCAAAAATGGCCACAAATTTCGTGGCTAACATGGTACACTCAGCCATAAAATCATTCCATGATGGCTCACACAAATCACCCCCAATTAAGGCCAAATTGTGGAGATTTCAAATTCAACCTATTTTGTCACATGTGGACGCCTATGTCTTAGCCCTTATGAGATTAATACTAAATTTATTTTATGTATATTATGTGTGACATGATATATATAACATGTGCAAAAAGTTTGAATTTAATCGGAGAAAAATCGCGTAATCGACAAAAGTCGAAAATTTGGTTTTCTACGAACACAACACATGGAATGTTTTTGGCATGACATGTAACATGTATTTTGACACTTTTTACATATTCAATACATATTAAAGTGTTCTAGAAAATTCAAATTATGTCTGATTATAATTTACCATATATGTGTGAGTATTGTGCATTATTTGACAAAGTTTACCAAAAGAAAATTCAGCACATGTGTAGGAATTTCATACATCATTTTCAGCTTTGTTGGAGCCTAGATGGAGCTTATTTAGCACTTTAATTGGTGGAAAATAAGTCATACATGATGGTAACTTTGAAGAGGGAAACACACAAGGAAAGATTTCTAAAATGCAACACATGCTGAAAATTTTCAACACATGTGAATAGTGGCCGAATTTACTATTCCTTTGTCCTTAATTTGCATCCCAGAATTGAAGGGATTGAATGGTGATTATTTGGTAATGTTTTGAATTCTTTTTGGCACATGTTTTTCAAGTTAATCTCAGGTTTTTACAGCACACTAAATGGTGACAAGGTTGGACCAATCATGAAGTGTCAAGTAAGCAAAGCCAAGACTTCATCCAATCAAGTTGTGCCAAGTAAGCAAGATGGTGTCACATCTATCTATACAGGGCATTCTTCCAAAGACTTAAAAGAGAATTCTCAAGATGGAGGAGAAGCCCTAGGGGGCGTCCAAGACCAAATAAAAGGAAGAGAAGAGAGCCAAACAAATACAAGACAATTCTCATAATCTCTTAAGTGAAAAAGGAGTCTTCTACTTTCTTCTTCTACATTTCTTTCTTCTTCTTCTCTCAAGCCTATTGTTCTTATATGCATTATAATGAATAGGCTTTGATTAGACCACCATATACGTTTCAGTTTTAAAAGGTTGATCAAGGTGTGATCAAACCTTCATCCGTTCGATAGTGGTGTTCGTGCTCGGTGTGATTGCTTGTATTGTGTGTAAAAGGTTAGAGTTGGTGTGTAAATCTAGCAACCCTTGTGATAAGGTGTTATTTTCTGATTATTGATAACCGAGGAAGGTGTTCTCGAAGACTGGAGTAGGTTGTGTTAACGGAACCAGTATAAAATTCTCGGTGTTATTACTTTCAGCACTTTACTTTCAATTTCCAGCACTTTGCATCGTTTTTATTACAATAGTAAAAATATCAAACGACTTTCAAAAATTACAGAACTTTGCAGAAACATAGCCACACCTATTAAGTTTCATTTGGCGCAAACTCTTTCGGATAAGTATAAGTCATTCAAACGTTAATAGTTCTGAGACTAGTGCAATCTGATTTTCAGACTTGCAAAGGTTGAGAACTTGAACGTATTTGACATACTTCCCATAGGAATTTTTCAAAACTGTTTCAACCAATTTAAATACATATAGTAAGGGGTTTGTCATTAAATTTTCAGACCATTTGGAGCCACGGATTAATCGAAATAAAATTTTCAAATCAGACTACTCTTTCTGGCAGATTTGCGCAATCTGACCACAAACAATTTTTCAAAGGGTTAAAGGTTGAATTTTGATCTGAAATTTTTAGGAGATAATCAGAACATCTAATACTTCAATCTCTCCAAATTTCAGAATATTTTAAGGCCTGTAACCTAGTTTTTCAAACGTTGCAAAACAGGACCTTAAAACAAAAACTGTTTTCAGAAGTTGGGTTTTTGGATCAAAACATTTTAAAAACCAAAATTTCCGCACCCACTATTCTACCCCCTCTTCTAGTGGTGCCTTACAGGTCCTACACAATACTATTGTTAGACCCGAATTTGACCACGTGCAATACTTAGCTAGGCGAATTTGATTCATTACATACAAATCAAAATTTTCCACCATCCGATCCTTAACTGGTCCATTATGTTCATCCTTTGATTGAAAGGGATCATCCATCGACCACAAAATCCTTGAGTAATTTAGCTCCTATCCATTTAAATATGTATATATCAGAACTGTAATGTTACTTATATTTTAGTATAATTAATAAATTACAGGACCCTACCATATGTTCCATTATTGTTTTATTGCAATATTTGGTTGATTGAAATTTTAACATGAGAAGATTTTGAAAGAAAAATTAACATACTCACTGATTAAATGTAACACTTAATGACATAAGAGTTAGATGTATTCAATGCAAATAAATACTTTTCCATTATATGATTTGTGGTTGCGTTCGAAGACTAGGATGTCATGTAAACTTATCATAATTGTATTAAAATGGATGTATTTTTTATTCTTTCTTTCTTTACCTTTTATGAGATTTTTGGTATCCTTTATACTTCTTTAGTTTAAGTAAATTTTTTATATTCTGTTTTATCTTAAATGTGACAAAACTTTTAGTACTATTTTTTATCTAATATGTGACAATATGATAAAAAGAAACGGCTAGAACATTTTTTTTCTGCTTATGCTTTGCTTGTAAAAATTTGGGAAAATTAAGAGGTCAGATTAATACAGTAGTTTTATGGGAAACTTCCATCTAACATAAATATTTTCTACTCATTAGGTCTCATCTTCTAATCATCTTTCGAAATCATACCACATACACAAAATTGAATTACACATTATATACTTCCATCACATTTTTATAATTTAACTTTTAACTCATGAAATATTCAATACAATAGTATTTTTTCTTTCACAAATTTTATATATGATTGTTTTCTTACATAAGCAACCACGTTTCTAAAAATACGCACACCATCAATACCATATTAAACATTTGTTTAAATAAAGAAAAAGCCATAAAGAGATTTAGTAATTTCAAAAAAACTATACGCTTCTCAATAACTATCACTTAAGATAAATTTATCTCACATTTGTTACTTTTTAATATGGATAACACATTTGCTGTTTTCTAACTAATTTTATTAATTTAATGTAATAAAATTATCGTATTCAGGCATTGTACGTGCTAAGCGCCAGCGCAGCACCTTAACTGCTACTTTCCTCATAACTTTGTATATACTCAGACTCCCATCCTCCTCTGGCAGAATCCACAATTTCTTGATTTTGATTTTCCTTCATTCTTCTATCTTCCTCTTCAATTGAAGCCAATGATGGAAGAATTCCCTCTTATATTCTAATCAAGATTCTGAAACCCCTTCTGTTTTTATCAAGATAGGTAGCATGGGCAATTAATCCAACCGCTTCAGGTATGACTGGAGCACAAGCTCTTGTTGCTTTCCAAAAATCTAATGGCTCAATTAGAACTTATACTTCTCCTGTACCTGGTGGATATCAGACTAAATTGCAAGAAGGGAATTTGAGTTTTCCTGTTTCGGATTTAAAAGTTACTTATTCGAACAACGAGATGATTATTTTTGTTACTCTCAATCTTCAGAGTCTTGGTTCTAATGTGCACCAAGTTTGGCAGGAAGGTCCTCTTTCAAGTGATAGTCTTGGTATGCATCAGATTACTGGTCCTAATGTTCAATCCGGGGGCACTCTCAATCTTGTTTCTGGAGAATCTGAGACTACAACATCGGATAGTTCAAGAAATCAAGAATCAAGAAGAAGAATGTAAGAATACATTATTACTTTTCTGCTGTCCAAATTTGAATTTTGTTTATGTTTTCTTTTGAGTTGATGAGAAAAAAGTGGTTGAGTCAAATTTTGATTCTGTAGTCGGTTTTTATCAAAATTCTTTTTATTTTTCACTGTTTCCACACTTGGCGCCAAACTTTTCCCTACCATGGTTAATTTCTCCTTTTCTCCATTATCTCAACCAATTCCTCTTTCCAAAATAGACCTAAAACCAATTCTTTATCCTTCAATTTTTCTACACGTTTTCTCTGCAATTGAAGAAGAGAAGGGGAATACTTCCAAACCCATCTGAATTTCTAGAGAAATGACTCGGCCCGTCAATCTCAAGTGCAACTTTCTTGACAATCAACACTGCATCCAACGTGTAACCATCCACAACGTATTCTCTAACCCAATCCAGCCCGTGCAAAAGCCCACAATACCTGAGCAATCTCCTGAGGTTGAAATGAGTCAACTACTTCTGCAGTCCTTTTAGATAGTCCCAAAAAGAGTTCTGGAGCAGAATGCTGCATTGAGGCAAAAGCACCAGCTATATTTGCTACATTTTGAGAATTCAATTCACCAACCTTGATCAAGCTCACTTCTGCTACTCTGTCCATTTCTGTCAGATAAAGAAGCTCCCCACCAATCTTCGACACTGCCCAAGCAATATCAGAAATGCCCTGTGCCGATCACTCAGGCAAAGCTGTCATTGCAAAGCCCACCAGCATACACATCTCTCTTCTACGCGCAAATGTCAACCTATGTGTTCTGGTCATAGAAACTTTCTCCATGTTATTAGCAATTCTATGCAAAGCTGTTGCAATATTTGGAGGCGAAAGAGGAGAAGGGCTAAGCCCTTTTGCAACTGCAGTGATAGTGTCAACAGTAATTTCCAGGACTTCTTCAGCTGTCTGTGCCTCAACAAATTGAGAGTAATGATACACAACCTTGGTTAAAGTCGGATTAAAAGTGGGGTTAAGTCAGGTCAACGGTCGATTTGAGCAATCAACGGTAAACCAGCAGGTCATCCGGAGGTCAGGTGTTAATTTCACCAATAAGTATTGTTGTTTAGAGAATTAGATGAAAGTACGGATGCTAATTAAAACTTTGTGAAAAAGTTTGGATACCAGGCGCAATTAACTCGGTGATTTCACAGTAACTTGATTTTTATTTCCATGGAAATAAAAAATTTCTCATACTGTGTTTAACATTCATGATATGAAGGATCTATCTTCATTTCTTCCTCTATTCTCTCCATGTGATGCTATTTGCATGCTTTTTTTGGGGCTATTTTTTTGTCTTAATTTATAATTTTTTCTTGTCTTAACAAAATCTTGAGTCACATTGTCCTCTCCTGATGTAAGTAAATAACTCGAATGGCCTACGTGTTAGATATCGAACGTAGAAAGTAACGGCTTGTGCGTTTTCATGAGAAAGGTGAGAATTATTTATGTAATCCATAGAATATTCCTCTAAGAATTAACTGCTCTGAAGATGTTTTTCTCTCTCTAAGCGACAAGTAATGACAAGAGGCGTTCAGTAGTCAAAAACTCTGAGCCTTTGGTTAAAGACCTTCAGTTTGTGGAAGATTTGTATTTTTGTAATCTTAGCTTGTAAATATGGACTTGCACTATTTATTTTTCTTTTTCCCCCCTTCTCTCCCTCTTATGCTAAGTGCACTATATATTTAATCTGACTTTCTTTTGTGGTTGTCCGTACCAGGTGCTTTAGAAAAATCTCATTGTTGTTATATATACAGGTACTTTATGGAGGATGTGCTTTAGAAAAATCTCATTGTTGTTATATATAGAGGTACTTTATGGAGGAAAAACATGGCGGTAACATTCTATTGCTACTTGTTATTTTTATAATGGATGTTTTGGGAAACTACAATAATATACCTGGGTATAAGAAAACTTTTCTTACTTCATAACTAACTTTTGTGTTTATTTTGCTTATATATAGAGAGTTCATAATATGAGGCGTGGTTATGTCTGAAACAGCCTGGAAACTGGAGTTTGTCGCCATAGTTGAACACCTCCAATTAATTTTGTTGTATTCGCTCATTCTAAAGGGAAAATATATATTTTATCTTTATACAAGCACTTTACGGAGGAAAAACCTGAAGGTAACATTCTATTGCTACTTGTTATTTTTATAATGGATGTTCTGGGAAACTATAATAATATATTTGGGTATATGACAACTTTCCTTACTTCATAGCTAACGTTTGTGGTTATTTTGCTTATATATAGAGAGTTCATAATATGAGGCGTGGTTATGTCACAAACAGCCTGGAAACTGGAGTTTATCGCCATAGTTGAACACCTCCAATTAATTTTGTTGTATTCTCTCATTCTAAAGGGAAAAGATATTTTTTTATTTATACTGATCATTGTATCATCACCATCTACGTCTTCAAAATTTCTTTAAAAGTTGCGTTATTTTCTTATAGGCCACGGTGATCAGTTAACGACAAAGCGTACATGCATTGTACTTGGAGGTCTTCACCAGCTAACTTCTTTCCTACTCCCGGCGGTTTGTCTCTATCTTAGCATGTGCTTAGTCAAATGATTAATCTTCTCAATTTTGTTTTCACACAGCTATGAAAATGGTGGTTTGTAGATTTGTTAAGCTTCTCATTTACCTTTTTTAGGATATAAATTAGAATATTTAATAGAGATCACATTGTTGAACCAGAACATTAAGGTACGTTTCTTTGCAAATCCATCAATTGCTTCTTGTTTTTTCTTCTCCTTTTTATTTTGTGTAAAATTTTCATTGATGCAGTGGTAGTACAAGATGTTTCATGTCAGGAACGACTCAAAACAAAAAAACGAAAGTTAGTTGTTGTTAATATGCACCTAACATATCATGATGTTATTTCCTGGTACATTTTTTGTCTATTATTTATAAAATACAATGATATTTTTTGTTGGTAATAATCTTTTTATCCTTATAATTGACGCATATTCATGTATTTTATGTCCTTATCTTTATTTTGTTTCCTTTTTAATGTTGACTAGATTTTCTGAAAAGTTACTAGTGGAAGTCATGAAAGTCGGCCTTCTGCAGATTTTAGTGAATCTCGAGTGAAAATCATGAAAAACCCGGCCTTCTGCAATTTTCAATGCATTTTGATTACTCTCTCTCTCAGCAACTAGAAGATTACAAGAGCCATTCAGCATTCAGATAAAGTTGAAGACTCTGAGCCTTTGGTTAAGGACCGTCTGGTGTCCTTATCTTCACTTGTTTTGTGTCGTTTTCTAAATTCATCAGGTGTTCTGTGAAATTAGGACTTGCACTACCGTCTTTTCCCTCTGATATAAAATGAACTACTTTTTTATTATGTCTATCTTTTGGGGTAGTTTACACCAGTGGAAACAAAGAAAGACGACATGCATGCAACCAATATACTCATTGTAGATTTGCTGTTGTTAATCAAATGGATAGTAGTTTGATCGTAAATTAAGTTTTGCAGGATCGGTTTTGGTTGGCAGGAAAATCAAGTTACTCTTCAGTTTCTTGGGTGCATCTTTAATTTAAGTCAGCTTTGGTTTAGTGAGAAAATCTAGTTTATTTTCAAAAAATTTAAGCAAAAACTCTCTTGTAAGTAATTCATTATAATTTCTGTTATATTCATCACTTATACTGGTATAGTTGAAGATATGCTATGGCCTACATGAATCAGTGGTTTAAAAATATCATCCTACTTAAGACTATCTTTGCAAATGTGATTCTTTTTATGCGTGCAGCTCTAAAGTCAAGTTAGTGTTAGTATATTGTTGCATAATTAAGACGATGTTTAGGGTGACCTGTTGGCTTATGATTTTTGGCATATTAATGATGTTGTCGATCATGTTCTCATATCTCCTTTTAGGGCCTAATCGTTTATTATACCACTTACCTATGAAATTTCGTTCGCTTTTCCTTTTTCTTTTATTTCCTCCTTGTCCCCTCCTATGGTGTAGTTCATAATCTTGGATTTGTTTTGATTATTTGTCAGGTCTATTTGTTGTCATACTGTTCTTTTTCTTTTTTGAGGAATGGATTAGCTCAAAATATTTCACCCACACTGAATCTTTGACTGCTCTTAAGTGGGATAATTTCAATTTGCAGCGGAGATTTTTTGAACTTGACCATGAATGAGATACCCTTCAGCAGATAAGCCAATTGAAGCTGCATTCTGATCCAGGTCCCTATTATAATCATGTTCAACAATTTTGTGTCAAGTTCATTTTATATTGGTCTATTAGATGACGTTCAACAACTTCTAATTTGTACCATCATTTTTTGTTGTTCGTTTCTGTCCTTCGTATAATTGGTTAGCTGCTCCATGACCGATTATCAAGCTTGTATTCACAAGAAAAAAGAAAGAGCAGTTAAAAGACACTCTTTTGCTTGTTTCCTATTCGTACCAAGCCGTTGTATCATGCTTGCCTGATTTGAGGGCAGCAAAAATAAGATGTCAACTCGTATTAACTGTCGTACTTGCTAGTGAGTTGTAATGATATCTGCCCTAATTTTTCTCCTGTTGTCGTTGTTGTTGTTCTCTTTTAATGTCATTGTTGTTATATATACATATACTTGTTAGAGAAAAATCTGGTAGTAGCATTTTACTGCTAATTGTTATTCGTCTAATTGGTACTTAAGGAAACTACGATAATATTCCTAGATACAAGACGATTTTCCTTAGTTCATGGCTAGTTGTTCTGTTTATTTGTCCTACTTCGCAATGCCCTTTGCAATTCCTATAATTTCAGGATTTGGATTACATTTCCCAACAAGATTATCTTATTCCCTTTATTTTTGTTGAAATTCAGATTTTGATTGCTCGAGACTTAATATTGGGTAGCTGACTTGGAATAATAATCTATCTTGGGTAGTTAATTTTAATTTCTACAAAATTCATCACTTATAGTAATGTATAGACGATATGCTAGGGACTCTCTGAATAAGTGGTTTAATAGTATCGTCCCAATTAAGAGTACATCTTTGAATGTGATTCTTTGTATGCATGCAACTCTATGCTCAAGTCAATGTTAGTTTCTTGTTGCCTCTAAGTAATACGATGCTTATGGTGACCTGCTGACTTATGATTTCTGACATGTTAATGGTGCTGGCTATCAGTTTCTCAGATCTCTACTTTGGGCCTACACTTGGAAGTGACTTGCATGTTGACTCTTCGTTACAAGGTGTCCTATCCTGCTTGCTTGATTTGAGGCTGTCCTCTTGAAATAACATGATTGAAGATCATGGTCATGTTCCTTAGTCGTTGGAGCAACAGGTTCAGTTATTGGCAGCAAAGAATCCCGAGAAAAGGCAAATCCTACTTGTGCTACTTGCAAGTAAGTCATAAATGATATCTTCCTTAATTCTTGTTGCTCATGTTGTCCTTGATGTGCGTTGTTAAATCTTATTGTTGTTATTTATACAGGTACTTGCTGAAGAAGAAAATATGACGGTAGCCTTTTATTGCTTCTTGTTATTCATAGCATGGATGCTTTGGAAAACTACGGTGATATACCTAGGTATAAGACAGTTTTCCTTACTTTTGGTTGATTTTTCTCTTTATTTGACCTATTTATAGAGAGTTCAGAATACGAGGCGTTGTTAATGATTTGATCATCTGTTTCATGCTCTTGTATACATGTGTCTCCATTTGAGCCATGTGCTTGCTATTGAATGATCTTCTCAATCACTTTAAGTAGTTATAAAACTGTTCGCTTGTAGGTTTATTTAA
The DNA here is from genome assembly GCA_036186865.1 of Eustoma russellianum. Classification (NCBI taxonomy): domain Eukaryota; kingdom Viridiplantae; phylum Streptophyta; class Magnoliopsida; order Gentianales; family Gentianaceae; genus Eustoma; species Eustoma russellianum. The sequence continues at coordinate 13,128,855 of AP025075.1, read as the reverse complement.
CTTCTCATTTACCTTTTTGAGTCTGAGCATGTTCTTTGTTTAATGAATGATCTTCTCAATCTCTTTACGCAGCCATGAAACTGTTTGCTTTACGGTTTATTAAACTTCTTATTTACCTTTTTGAAAATATGAATTAGACTTTTTAACAGGGATCTCATGGTTAGAACAGAGCTATAAGGTGCAAGCAGCTCAAGTTTGGTGCTTTACAATTCTATCAATTGCTTCTTGTTGCTCTGCGCCAATGATATCTGAAGCTACTTTGTGGTACATTTCTTGTGTATATTTTGAAAATATAGTGATAATAATATGTCCTTATCTCTGTTTTATTTCTCTTTTATTGTGGACTAAAGTTGGCGGAAAATGTATTATGAAGGTCATGAAAAGATGACCTTTTATGATTTCAGAAAACTTGATGAGTTCCTCTTCTCCAGAACACGAGTTGTATTAGGTTATTGTGTAGCTCTTTCTGCAAAAACAGTTGTTAAGCGTGTTACTACGGTATCTGCGGGTTGTCCTCTTTTATGGTAACTGGATTTTTATTTACATGAAATAAATTTCTCATACTCTGTTTAACATTCAAGATATGAAGGCTCTATCTTCATTTCTTCTTGGATTATCTCCAGGTTATAATATTTGTATGTTTACTTTTAAGGCTATTTTCGTCTTAATCTATAATTTTTTCTTGGGTGAACAAAATATTGAGTCGTATTGTCCTCTACTGCTCTAGCTAAAAAATAGGAATGGACTACGTGTGAATTTATGTATCGAATGTAGGAATTAACAGCTTGTGGGTTTTCATGAGAAGGGTGGGAATTATCAATGTAATCTATATAATATTGCTCTAGAACTTCCTGTGGATGGTTTGTATTTTTGTAATCTTCACTTGTATCCTGTGAAATACGGACCTGCACTATTTCTATTTCTTTTTTCTCTTTTCTCTCTCGGATGCTAAGTGAACATATGTTTAATGTGACATTCTTTCGGGGTTGTCTATAACAGGTGCTTTTGAAATCTCATTGTTGTTATATGTACCAGTACTTTATGGAGGAAAAACCTGACGAATGGATGTTCTAGGAAACTACAGTAATTTACTTGGGTATTGTACAACTTTCCTTATTTCATAGCTAATTTTTTGTGTTTATTTTGCTTCTATAAAGAGAGTTCAAAATATGAGGTGTGCTTGTCACAAACTGCCTGAAAGCTGGAGTCTGTCGCCATAGTTGAACACCTCTAATTAATTTTGTTGTATCCTCTCATTCTAAAGGGAACAAAAAAATTTTCATTTCTAATGATCATTGTATCTTCATCATCTATGTCTTTAGAGTTTCTTTTCTTTAGAAGTTTCGTCGTTTTATTACAAGCCACGGTGGGCACTTAACGACAAAGCATACATGCACTGTACTTGGAGGTCTTCACTAGCTAACTTGTTTCCTACTCTCAGTGGTTTGTCTCCATCTGAGCCTGTGCTTATTCTAATGATTGTTCTTCTCAGTCTCTCTCTACACAGCTACAGAATTGTTTTTTGTAGATTTGTTAAGCTTCTCATTTACGTTTTTAAGGATATGAATTAGAATGTTTAATAAGGATCGCATTGTTGAATCAGAATGTCAAGGTATCTTTCTTTGCAAATCCATCAATTACTACTTTTCTTCTTCTTCTTTTTTGTGTATAGAATGGTAGGATATTAGTGTATGATGTCCTTTGTAATTTATGCATATTAGTGTATGATGTCTTTTTTTAATGTCGACGGAAAGTTCTAGTGAAAATCATGAAAAGTCACCCTTATGCAGATTTCAGTGAATCTCTAGTGAAAATCATGAAAAGCTGGCGTTCTGCAGTTTTCAATGCGTTTTGACTACTTCATCCCTCTCTCTCTGCGACTAGTAGGTTACAGGAGCCATTCAGCACTCAGATAAAGTTGAAGAATGTCTGTGGAGTGTTTGCGATCTTCACTTGTTTTGTGTCATTTTCTAAATTCATAAGGTATTTTGTGAAATTAGCTCATGCACTATCTTTTCCCTCTGATACAAAATGAACTATTTTTTAATATGCCTATCTTTTTGGGTAGTCTACACCAGAAACAGAGAAAGGCGATATGAATGGAACCAATATATTCAATCTAGACGTGGTACCTACGAGTAAGCCGTAACGATATCTTTTATATTTTGCTCTTGTTTTTGTTGTCGTGCTTTTTTTAATGTCGTTGTTGTTGTTGTTATATATACAAGTACTTGTTGGAGAAAAATCTAACAGTAGCATTTTATTGCTAGTTGTTATTCGTATAATTGGTACTTTGTGAAATTACAGTAATATTCCTGGATACAAGACAGTTTTCCTTAGTTCATGGCTAATTTTTCTATTTATTTGTCCTATTAATTATTATATTTATTTGACCTCTAATCAATTTTTGTTGTATCCTCTCAATCTAAAGGAAAAAAAGATGGTAAAGCTCATAACCTTTTTTTTCCACTGAACAGTGTATCATCTCATCTATGTCTTCAAAGTTTCTTAAGAATTTGTTGTTTTCCTATAGGCCACGGTGGGCACTTATGGACTAAACATGCATGCACTGTACTTGAGGTCTTAACCAGTATCTTATCACCCGTTTCTACTTTCAGCGGTGTTTTTTCATTTGTCATGTGTTTTCTCTGATCAATGACCTTTTTAATGTATCTTCACACTATTGTGATTTTTTCATTTGTCATGTGTTTTTTCTAATGAATGACGTTTTTAATGTATCTATACATTATTGTGATATTGTTCATTTGTAGGCTTATTAAGCTTCTCATTTACCTTTTAACGTATGTCATTTAGAGTATTAGTCTTCTCATTTAGCTTGGATACAATCTAACATCAAAATACCGAAGGTAAACCAGACTAGCGAAATCTCCTCGCGTATGAGTCAAGACATTACCATTTAAAATGTGGTAGTAAGGAAAAAATGACATCAATCTCATGAAATATGATATCTGGTAAAACAAATAAACGTAGTGCTACTTCTGTTACGTTTTTACAATTTAACTTTTAACTCATGAAATATTCAATAAAATAGTATTTTTTCCCTTCACAAATTTTGTTTAGTATTTTGTATAGTATTTTTTCTTCACTCTTCTATCTTCCTTTCAATTGAATAGAATGATGGGAAATTTTCCCCTCTAGAACTTGATACGATTCAAGGAGCCCTAAACGTACAAACTTCACAAACAAGGGTCTTGAACATACAAACTCCACAAATAAGAAGTTTTTGCACAAATAGAAGATGTAAACTAACGAGCTTCTTGTTCAAACATGTACAAGATGAGCCAAGGAATGTAGATGCATGATTTTTCTATGTTTATTGAGGCCATGATTTGATTGTCCTTGAGTTTATTGCATATCATATGATGTAAGGATTGGTGGGAGGGCAGGATGGTCATTTCATGCGTTGTCGTTGTAATATCGAGTCTACTTATTTGTTTTGTCTTGTTATGGTCTAGGATATTTTATAGAGTCTTGTAATATGTGTTATAGTGCTAATTACCGTTTTTGAGTGTTTTCTAAGATGACAAGGCTAAATAAGGAAAGTGGCTAGGAGAATCCCTATTTTTCAGGAAGATAGCCGGACACCGTTCGGTATTTTTGATGCAAAGGTCAGAAAACATGTCCAAATGAGTTCAAACCACTTCGAGGCTTTAGAAAAATCAATTTGGGACGATTTTTGGGTTTTACACTTTTTCTAAGTCGGGCTGCAAGATGGACCGAAATTAGGTGGAAGTTGGGAGTCCAGAATAGAAAGTACTGAAGTTCACTAGATGAATACCTAGTTTTTGGGAGCCCGTGTCTCTGTCAAGAAGAGTCCAAATGAGGTGATTCAATAGCCCAAATTCAAGAAAATTTTATGAGCTACAACTTTACTGAAGAGTTCAAACCCTACTTTGGTGTCTAAAAGTGGGTAGAATCCAATAACCGACAGGGTATAATTCCAGAATGAGATTTTAGGGATTTGAATTATGTAATCTTTCTTGATTAGCTTTGACTTATCTTTTATGTAAATTTGATTAAGATTGATAGGTAGTGATCTTAGGACTTTGAGTGATTATTTATCTTTTAGGAAAATCAAATTATAGTCTTAAATATGTAGGCAACGGCTGTACAAAAAAATTCAGTTTTCAGAATTTTCAATTTCAGAATTGAGACCAGAATTTCGGCAGCTTTGTGCTCCCTTCATTCTTGTGTTTTTCCTTTGGTTTTCACAAATTAAAATCAAGGCTAGATCCAACCAAGGTTTGAGCAAACCTAGTTGGTGAATCATAATCCAAGGATACGGAATGACGTGTTGGATTGGGAGATTTGAATTGCTCAACGTAGACGTTGTTGACTTCTCTTGTCCAAGAAGATGGTGTTTGCGCCATTGTCATAGGGTTGATCAAATGTGTCTTTTTGGAGTTGAAAGAAGCGATCGTCAATTCCATATGATCCAAGATCGTATCAAAGTGGTATCATAGCTCTAGGCTTCCGTCAGGCTGGTGTCTCGTGGGGTTTGGCAGAACGCCGACTGAGGCAGTCTGGTCCTGAAGAGGGTGGGGATGATGCGTCCCACATCAGTCGCGGAGTGCATCCTGGACTGGTTTATAAGGTTGGGTTCAAACCTTCCCTTATGAGCTAGCTTTTGGGGCGAAGTTAGGGGTCCAAAAGCCTTATCATTTGGTATCGGAGCCAAGGTTTCTTCTTTACAACTCGCATATCCTTCATTCTCTTGTTTTTCTTGTTGTTTTCATCTTTATTCCCTAAACGTCCAACACACATCTCTGTCTCTATTATCTTTTCTTCAATTTCAATTGTCATCTTAATTCAAAAAAAAAATACACAACAGAAGGCTGCGTTTTCTATTCTTTTCAGCACATACGAAGACAAAAAGAAAAACAAAGTTCCTACCTTTGTTTGGATTCTTGTCACCATACTGTGCCTTCCTACATGTCCATACATGCACATGTTATTTTAAATTTTGGTTGGATCCTTTTTTGTCTTTCTTGAGTCACGATCTTGCTAGATTCACAGTTTAACCATCTTGTTAAGTAAATTAAAAAAAAGTAATACCTTTTTGGTTCAGATCACCCTAAAATCCCATGCACACATACCTTATTCGAACTACTGCCTGGAACGTTATCCTTCTTACTTGAATTCAGATTATATCAATCTTGTATGCAATAAAAAAAGCTACGTCCTTTTTTTTGGCAGTGCGTGCACTCAAAACAAACAAGCAAAGGTTACCTTTCCTTTTCTTCTATGCACTCGGGGAGAACGTGTACAACAACAGAAAAATTGGACTTTGCACGTATTTTTGCTGTTAACCATTCAAGATCAAATCTTTATACTCACTTAACAATAGGGTTCGTTGTATTAGGTTCTAAATTCACCCATATCATATAAATCTAGTCCATTGTTTGAAAGTGCTACCTAGTCACACGTAAATCTTGTTGCTAACGAAGCTTTTGGTTGATCTTAGACTTGTGTGACTTGATTGCATTGTTGCTTGGTTTGCGTTACAATTTTTCTTGTATCCAAGGCTAGTTGTCCTATGCCATACACACGGCTGAAACCCTGGATACAAAGCTATCATCTTTCAAACAAATCAAGCCAGAAAAACTCTAATTATGGAGATACAAAACTGTTTTGCTACTTCGCACAAAACAACGCCTAAGAGTGCCTTGAGCATCAAGAAACGTCCTATTGAGTCCTAAATCAAGGGCTACACATTGTCAAATACCTACTTTCCGTTGCGTTCTTTTAGCGAAATTAAAAAAAAAGGGCAGAAATATCAAAAAAAAGGACGAAACAAAAAAAAGAGAAGAGACAATTTGCTTGAAATGAATAGCAAGTTCTATTCAAGACCACAAAACCGTGCCTTCTAAGGCCACAAGTCACTACACCATTCATTATCTTTGCACTTGGATACTTGATTGTTGTAATCGAATCAACAACCTGTGATTAATTTGCATAAGGCTAAGGTTAACTAAAGAGTGCCCAGGGCAACCCTTAGTTTTCTTTGGCTCAGACTTTGACATAAATTTTGGTCTCATTTTTCCTTGATTCTTAGAAGATTAAGTGTGTTAAATTATCTTGTGCTTGGCTTGATACCTTTGCTTATTAGTTGCTGAAATTTGGGTGACACATTGGAGAAAAAGGTGCAATTGATCATTGGATTGTGTTAGCCACTTGAGAAGCTTGCTTTGGTTGTATGTAGCCCAAGATTGGCTGAGGAAAGTACAAACTTGAGTGACTATACAAGAGCGAGAGAGGAACATACACATTGATTTTGATTTTCACTAACGTAACGAAATCTCTTTCGTCTTTGTGTTAGTTTTTCTTTTTATGTCCTCTTTATTTCATTTCAGGTGAAAACATGTCGTCAACCAATGACGTAGATGAGGTGACAGGGGCTGAACTGTCACTTGAAAAGGTGTTGGAGAAATTGCAAGAAATCTCCAACAAGGTGGAAGAGTTGGATTGGAGAACCTTGAATCAACATAGTTCACAAGTTGAAGAGTTGGTTGGCACCATTTGGGGAGTCATGTGTTATGAGCATGACTACAAAGAGGTTGAAAACGCATTATTACCTTTGGAAAATCAAATGGTATTTGGGTAAAAATTGGCGTTGCAAAGTGCCTGAGTTTCAAATTTATCCTCAACACGATAAAGATATTAAAGCATATTACAACGAAATGTTAGATGGCTCATATTATGCTTACATTGAAGAATTAACCATGATTAGATTCATTGCTATGTTAAATAAAGAGATTGCACATGAAGTGATGCATTGTAGTTATGAATCACTTGAAGCTATGTATGAGCATGCAACCAACATTGAGAATAGGATAAAATTTAAGAAAGACATGGATGATTTTTTTGCTAAAATACATAAGCGTGGCAAAGCTGAAATTGTTCCTAAAAAGGAACAAAAAGCTAAAATTGTACCTTATGTCGATGCTAAAACAAAGCCGAAAGTTGATTTGTTTCCACAAGAGTTGAATGAGGTTAAAGTTAATGCATCTAATGAGGATGAATTGCATGATAATACAGCTGAAATGCATGATGAAATATTGGTTGAATTGTATGAGAAAACGAGTGAAATGAGGATGATTTACATGTTGAAGTAGCATCGCCTATTTGTCTTGATTTGTGTGAACCACATGCATTGTGTGATCTTGAATTGAAACCTGAACCTGAACTTGTGTCACATGAATTAGATGATGATTTAAATGATGAATCAGATGCATCTAGGTTGGATGAACCTGAGTTGATAGTTAAGAGTGTTGGATCGGTTGTTGCTAAATCTTTTAAAGTGTGTGTTGAACTGCCTAGTCTACATTGTTTTCATGACCATTTTCATATGCATTATACTCAACAACCTTTAGCATGATCCATTCCTATAGTATGTTTGTTCATAGGATGATTCATGCCATGTTTGCTCATAAGAGATGCCTTATCATATTGTCTTGTTTCCCTTTCCAAATCATGGTGACTTGTGACTTTGTTTGCCATGATAAATTTTTGGTCTATATATTGATTGAGTTTGACTGTTCCTTGCATGATGGATTTTGGTTGCATCCTACACATTCATGTTTGATTGAGAGAAGCATGACTATACACCCTAAACACATCAAGAAGAGGTTTGTATTGATGTGGAGTCGTGTTCTAGTGTGTGATAAGTCTTTGTTTTGGAAGCTTCATAAGTCTCACTTGTGCTTTGTTAATGCATCCTAAGTATGTGAAAGTTAAGATACAAAAGAGGTGTGACTCTACTCCTTATTTATCTTTTTGTCATCATCTTTTACTTGTTCATGATTCTACATATGCATTTATTGAGTTAGAGTTTGAGGTGTATGTCTTTGTGCACCCTAAACATGTTAGGAAGAGGTGTTTATTGTCGTCTAGATGTGTCATCATTGAAGTACGTGGTCATCCCAATCATGTTAGACTTAAACTATGTATGATCATTGCACTTGGTTTGCTTGAACTTGTATCTTACATAGTTTATGAGTCATTTGTGGAGTATCCCTCTTATCCATTTGTGTGTTTAGATTCGAGGCTGAATCTTTTTGAGGAAGGAGGGAATGATATGCTTCAAGGAGCCCTAGACGTACAAACTTCACAAACAAGGGTCTTGAACATACAAACTCCACAAACAAAGAGCTTTTGCACAAATGGAAGATGTAAACTAAAGAGCTTCTTGTTGAAACATGTACAAGATGAGCCAAGGAATGTAGATGCATGATTTTTCTATGTTTATTGAGGCCATGATTTGATTGTCCTTGAGTTTATTGCATATCATATGATGTAAGGGTTGGTTGGAGAGCAGGATGGTCATTTCATGCGTTGTCGTTGTAATATCGAGTCTGATTATTTGTTTTGTCTTGTTATGGTCTAGGATATTTTATAGAGTCTTTTAATATGTGTTTATAGTGCTAATTACCGTTTTTCAGTGTTTTCTAACATGACAAGGCTAAATAAGGAAAGTGGCTGGGAGAATCCCTATTTTTCAGGAAGGCAGCCGGACACTGTTCGGTATGTTTGATGCACAGGATGAAAAACATGTCCAAATGAGTTCAAACCACTTTGAGGCGTTAGAAAACTCGATTTGAGATGATTTTCATGTTTTACACTTTTTCTAAGTCGGGCTGCAAGATGGACCGAAATAAGGTGGAAGTTGGGAGTCCAGAATGGAAAGTACTGAAGTTCACTGGATGGGTACCTAGTTTTGGGAGCCTGTAACTGTCAAGGAAAGTCCAAATGAGGTTATTCAAAAGCCCAAATTCAAGAGCATTTCATGAGCTACAACTTTACTGAAGAGTTCAAACCCTACTTCGGCGTCTAAAAGCAGGTAGAAGCCAATAACCGACAAGGTATAATTCCAGAGCTAGATTTTGGGGATTTGAATTATGTAATCTTCCTTGATTAGCTTTGACTTATCTTTTATGTAAATTTGATTAAGATTGATAGGTAGTAATCTTAGGACTTTGATTGATTATTTATCTTTTAGGAAAATCAAATTATAGTCTTAAATAGATAGGCAACGGCTGTACAAAAAAATTCAGTTTTCAGAATTTTCAATTTCAGAATTGAGTCCAGAATTTTGGCAGCTTTGTGCTCCCTTCATTCTTGTGTTTTTCCTTTGGTTTTCACAAATTAAAATCAAGGCTAGATTCAACCAAGGTTTGAGCAAACCTAGTTGGTGAATCACAATCCAAGGATACGGAACGACGTGTTGGATTGGAAGATTTGAATTGCTCAACATAGACGTTGTTGACTTCTCTTGTCCAAGAAGGTGGTGTTTGCGCCATTGTCCCACGCAAGGGTTGATCAAAGGTGTCTTTTTGGAGTTGAAAGAAGCGATCGTCAACTCCATACGATCCAAGATCGTATCAGAACTCTTCTCCTGATTTTCTTCAATAAAGCTCGACATTATTTCTTTTCTACTCTCCCATTTAAGCCTTAAGCAGATGTGTTTCCTGTCTATCAATAGATGATGACTCCACCATCCTTAGATTTAAGTTCTTTCCCCCTAATTTTACTACAATTTATACTTATTAGGTTTTATTGGACATAATTATTTGCTTTTTGTTTTGCTGTTTTCTTAATAGTTTGCGACCTTTACTTGTTTCGGTGGGTAACCTATGATTTTTTTATGATTCGAATGCAATTATATATTTACTAAGCCTATCTTTTGGTGTTTTCTATATCACTACAAACAGAGAAAGACAGCACTAACAAGAACCAATGCATTGATGGATCCCCCACCATTACTGTTCACGTTGAGGTTGGAAGCCTTTCTCTCTTGAAGCGGAACAAAAATTTATATTCAGAAGTTTTTGTTGGTAGCAGTTATGAATAGCATGTGGAAGTTTTTAATGTTCTTATACTTGTTTATTTTATTTCTCTACTGGCATTTTAAATTTATAATCATGATTATCACTGGTAGATTCTCCATCTTTAGTAGGCAAGCACTTGTTTTCTAAAGGGGAAGAATGTCGACTTCTTATCTCTGCATACAGAAGATGTATATTCACCAAATTTTCTATTTTAATGGAACCGATATACTTAATTCAGCATGCCTTTAGTTTCTTGAGGTTACATCTTTGATCCTGGGTCACCTTTGCTTTTGCAGGAAATTAAAGTTTATTTTAAGAAGATATAAGCACAAACTCTGTCGGGACTTAAAAAATAATATTTCTGGAGTAGTCAATTTTAATTTCTATGACATTCATCACTTATACTAGTGTGTAGAAGATATGCTAGAGACACTCTCCAAATCAATGGTTTAAGAGTATCATCCTAATTAAGAGTAAATCTGTGAATATGATTATTTATATGCAACTCTATGCTTAAGTTAGTGTTAGTTTCTTGTTTCTTGCAAGTAATACGATGTTTATGGTGAGCTGCCGGTTTATGTTTTTTGACAAGTTAATGGTGCTGACAATCATGTTCTCATATCTCCACTTGGGGCCTGCACTTGAAAATAACTCCTGTGTGTCGACTCTTTTTACAAGATGTTCTGTTATGCTTGCTTTATTTAAGGTCGTCCTTTTGAAATAACATGGTTGAAGATCTTGGTGATGTCCCTTAATTATTGGAGCAACATGTTCAGTTATTGGCAGCAATAATTGCGAGCAAAGGCAAATTCTACTATTATGCTACTTGCGAGTAAGTCATAAATGATATCTTCCTCAGTTATTGTTGCTCCTGTAGCTGTTGATGTGCCTTGTTAATGTGGTTTTCCTTGTTATACATACATGTACTTGTTGGAGAAAAAAAGCTTTTTATTGCTACTTGTTATTCATAGCATGGATGCTTTGGTAAAGTACAGTAATGTACTTGGATATAAGACAGTTTTTCTTACTTCGTGGATAATTTTTCTTTGTATGGATTTCATCCTTTTATAGAAATCGAGGCCTTTTCTTCTCTGTCCTATTAATTTTATGCTCCTTTGTTCTAGGATTTACTCTTACGGATCATCAATTGTATCTTCCAAATAATACACATGCTTTAATAAAGAAAGCAAGATTCTATAACTAGATATATGCTCTATTGATTTCGTGCGTTTACAATGGAGTGTATAGGAAAACTAGGTTGTTGACCACTGAAATTGGTTGATCTTTGAGTTTTTTTTTCTCAGTCAAAAAATCAGAATTTTCGGTTTTAGGTTTCATCTTGGGTATGTGTCAATATTGGTTAAAGGATAAAATTATAGTTGCATGTGTGTTCTTGATTTCTTTGGTCCAGACACTTAATTGGATTCTCATCGTTGCTTCCATTATAATTAGCATGAGCATAAAATCCTGCATCATTGTTGAATTGATGCCATGTGATCTACATAGAGTAATATGTTCTTAGAGATTCTTCTGCTTAGAACTTCCATTCAGGCTTATATTTGGGGCTTCCATTAATTTTTGTGTAAAAAAGATTGTTATGTCCTGGGGCTTTACTTACTTGCAACGGGATGACTGCAACTGATGTCGGAAGGCTGTCCATGCATTCAGACAAGAAGTCACCAGACAAGAGTTCTTTAGTCGTTTGCTTTGGTGAATTGTTAATGGACTTTGTTCCAACTTTTAGTGGGGTTTTACTAGCTGAAGCTCCAGCCTTCAAGAAGGCTCTTGGTAGGGCTCCTGCTAATATTGCTATATGCATAGAAAGGTTGGGAGGCTCTTCATCTTTTATTGGCAAGGAGAATCTCTCTTGTCTCTCTGTTTTTTTGGTCTGGAAGGTGATTAATGACAACATTAGAGTATCATGCAATTTTATATTTGAGCGTTCTTCTTGGTTCCACAACATAACTTAGTCCTGCATTGTTCTGGCCGTTGATTAGGTTGCAGTGGTTGGAACCATCTTTCCAACCACTACAACACCGACTCTCGCGGTCAAGCTGAGACGTCCGGGTCAGGGCCATCGGATGTCGTGGTTTTGAAAAATCATAATTTTGCCTTTCACTTTGAGTTTTTGGACTTATTATATACTGTTGGAACCGTCTTTTCGAGAACTACAATGCTATATAATTCTCTTCTAGTTGAGCCGGAACGTCTGGATTAGGGTCATTGGCCATGATGGCTTCGAAACGCCACAACTTCACTGTCGCTTCGAGTTTTTGGACGTTTTATATACTATTGGAAATTTCATTTCGAGGCCTTTGACAACAAAATATTATCTCCTGGATGAGCCGGACTTCCAGATGAGGGTCATCAGCAGCGGCAGCTTCAGAACGCCATAACTTCGGCGGCATTTGGAGTTTCCAGGCTTATTATATACCATTAAAACCATCTTTCCGAGCACTATAATGCCGCAACAGGTTCTCATGGTGAAGCCGGGGTATCCGGATCAGGTCACCGGCCATGGTGGCTTCAAAAGACATAACTTTGCATTTCGCTCAGAGTTTCTAGGTTTATTAAACATCATTCCGAGCACTATAACGTTGCAATATTTTCTCTTAATCAAGCTAGGACGTTCGAATCAAGGTCTTCGGCCACAGTAGCTTTGAATTGCCATAACTTTGTTGTTGTTTGGAGCTTCTAGGTTTATTATATACTACTGGAACCATCTTTCCGAGCACTATGACTCCACAATAGACTCTCAAGGTTGAGGTAGGTCGTCTGGATCAGGGTCATCGGCCGTGGTGGCTTTGAAACAACATAACTTTTCCTTTCGCTAGGAGTTTCTTGGCTTATTATATGCCGCTGAAACCGTCTTTCCAAGCATTATGATATCACAATACTCTCCTAGACGAGCCAGGACGTTCGGATCAAGGTCACTGGCCACAGCGGCTTCGAAACACCATAAATTTGTCGTTGCTTGAAGGTTCTGGGCTTTTTATATACCGTTGGAAATATCATTCCGTGTCCTATGATGCCACAATATTTTGTTTCAGTCAAGCCGGGACATCCGCATCCGGGTCACCAGCCGCAAGGGCTTCAAAACGCCATAACTTCGGGCTTATTATATAAAATTGAAACCATCTTTCCAAGCACTACGACGCCACAATAGAGTGTCATGGTTGAGCTGGGACATCCAGATCGGGGTCACCGTCGTGATGGCTTCAAAACGCCATAACTTCGCCTTTTGCTTGGATTTTTTTGCTTATTATATACCGTTAGAACCGCCTTTCTGAGACCTACGATGTTGTAATATTCTCTCCTGGTTGATCTGAAATGTCCAGATAAGGGTCATCGACCATGGCGGCTTCGAAATGCCAATACATTATCGTCCCTTGGAGTTTCTAGGATCTTGATATACCGTTGGAAATGTCATTCCGAGCCCTATGATGCTGCAATATGCTGTCTCGATCAAGTTAGAACATCCCCATCAGGGTCACCAGCTGCAGCAGCTTCAAAATGCCATAACTTAGTCATAGCTTGGAGTTTCTGGGCTTATTATATACAATTAGAACTATCTTTCCGAGCACTACGATGCCATAGTAGACTCTTGTGGTTGAGCTGGGACGTCTAGATTGAGGTCACCGGCAGTGGAAGCTGCAAAAAAAAATAACTTCGCCTTTCACTTGCAGTTTCTGTGCTTATTATATACAGGAACCGCCTTTCTGAGCACTACAATGTTGTGATGTTCTCTTCTGGTCGAGCCGGGATGTCGGATGAGGGTCACCAGCTGCGGGGGCTTCAAAACGCCATAACTTCATCATCTCATGGATTTTCTGGCTTTGTATACTGTTGGAACCGCCTTCTTGAACTTGACTATGCCGCAGTAGTCTATCTCGGTCCAGCCGGGACGTCCGGATAAGAGTCACCGGTCACGGCGGCTTTGAAACACCATAACTTCGTCATCGCTTGGAGTTTTTAGACTTATTATATACCGTTAAAACAATCTATCCTAGCACTACAACATCGTAATAGACTCTCGTGGTCGAGCCAAGATGTCGGGGTAAGGGTCAGTGGCTGCGGCGGCTTCAAAAATGCCATAACTCTGCCTTCCGCTTGGAGTTTTTGGGCTTATTATATGCCGCTGGAATCATCTTTATGAGACCTACAATATCATAATATTCTCTCCTGGTTGAGCCGAGACATCCAGATCAAGGTCACCGCCGGCGGCGGCTTCAAAACGCCATAACGTCATCGTCGTTTGTAGTTTCTGGGCTTTTTATATACTGTTGAAAATGTCATTTTGAGCCCCATAACACTGCAATATTCTCTCCTGGTCGAGACAGAACATCCGGATCAGGGTCACCTACCACAGCTGATTCGAAATGCCATAACTTTGTCGTTTGGAGTTTCTAGTCTTATTATATACCGTTGGAACCCTATTTTCAATCACTGTGACGCATTACTCACATGGTTGAGTCAGAACGTTTGGATTGTGGTCACCTACTGTGGCGGCATTAAAACGACATAACTTTGCCTTTTGCTTGGAGTGTCTTGGCTTATGATATATTGTTGGAACAGTTTTTCAAGGAACTACGATGCTGCAATATCCACTCCTAGTCGAACCAAAACGTCCTGATCTGGATCACTGGCTGTAGTGGCTTCGAAACTCCATAACCTTGTCCTCTCTTGAAGTTTTTGGGCTTTCTACATACTATTGGAAACGTTATTCTGAGCCCTATGATGTCTAGATTAGGGTCATCTATCGCGACGGCTTCAAAATGCCACAGCTAGATTGTCATTTGGAGTTTCAAGGCTTACTATATACTGTTGGAAGTACCTTTCCAAGCCCTACAACACCACAATAATCTCAGTTGGCCGAGCTAGGCGTCTGGAACGAAGTGACAGACCATGGTGGCTTTAAAACGTCCTAACTTTACAGTGTCTTGGAGTTTCTGATCTTGTTGTATACTGTTGGAACCATCTTTTCGAACCCTATGATGTCGCAATATTCTACCATGGTTGAACTGGGATGTCTAGATCAAAGTCATCGGCTATGGAGTCTTCAAAATGCCATATCTTTGTTGTCACTTGGAGTTTCTGGGTGTGTTCTATACCGACCGTCGTTTTGAGCACTACGATGCCTTAGAGACTCTTGTGGTCGAGATGGGACATCTGGATTAGGGTCATCAGCTATGGCGGCTTCGAAGCCTCACAACTTTCATTTTTCTTGGAGTTAGTAAGTTTATTATATACTGTTGGAATAGTCTTTCCAAGACCTATGATGTTGTAATATTCTCTCTTGGTTGGTCGGGACATGCCGATCGAGGTCACCGGCTGTGGCAGCATCAAAATGGCTTAAATTCACCTTTCGCTTTGAGTTTTTGAGCTTATTATATACCATTAGAACCGTCTCTCCAAACACTAGGATGCCTCAACATTCTCTCCTAGTCGAGCATGAACATCTAGGTCAAGGTCATCAGCCATGGCGGCTTCAAAATGCCATAAATTTTTGGTTGCTTGGAGTTTGCAGGCTTATTATCTACTGTTAGTACCATATTTCCAAGCACTACGATGCAATACTAGACTCTCATGGTCAAGTTGAGACATCTAGATTTATGTCACTGACTGTGCCGGCTTCGAAGCGCCATAACTTCGTCGTCACTTAGAGATTCTAGGCTTATTATATACCATTAGTTCCATCTTTCCAATTACTGTGACGCTGCAATGGACTCTCGTGGTCGAACAGGGATGTCCTATCAGGGTTATTGGTCGTAGTGGGTTTGAAACGCCATAGCTTTTCCTTTGCCATGGAGTTTTTTGTGCTTATTACTTACTGTCAGAACCGTCTTTCCGAGACCTAAGATGCTGTAATATTCTCTCCTTGTCGACCTGGATTTCCGGATCAAGGTCATCGGATGCAACAACTTCAAAATGCCATAACTTTGTCTTTGCTTGGAGTTTCTAGGGGTTTTTATATACCATTGGAAATGTCATTCCGAGCCCTGTGATGATGCAATATATTGAGAAATCGGGGTTCGAATGATTTCAAAATACATGTTTTAAATGTTACGTGATTTCAAAATGCATGATTTAAATGTTACATGATATGCGTGCATGATAAATATGTTTTATATGTTTATATATATCAATGTTGTACTAACGTGCAATGAAGCGTTAATGCTTAAATCATATGGCAAACATTTGTTGTGTTTACACTATTTTCATTTACCAAGTTAAATGAACTAAACTAGTTCATTAAATGAAGTGTTTATGGAGATATTTGAAGATGCCTATTTAAATGAACTAAACTAGTTCATAAAACGAAGTGTCTAAGGAGATATTTGAAAATGCCTATTCTTCAACAAATCTAAACATGGAAAGTTCCTCTCTACACTACATAATTACATACATGGTATATATATATATATTTCAAGAATCATCGTATGTGAATAAATGAATCAACGAGCTAAGAAGTGTATATCTCCAGTCGTATATGATATGCCGTATTAGAACCTTGCCAAGAAAAACCACTCTTGTGGATAAAACCTTGGCGAAGGAAAAAGCGTACATATTTATACGGCTATCATTGACATAGAAGCGATAAAAACATATATAAAAGGAAATGATTGTTGTATGGTAAATAACAGTGTTGTCTCGGTTGCGTGGGAGAAATCTTGCCGCTGAAGAAGGACCGCAGATGGTGAAAGGTATTGCCAAGATAGCGGCCAGTGCCTGCTTGAAGCTAAACAGTGCCGTCCTCGTGAAGGATAGTCGCAGTGAAGTCAACCATAAGAAAAGAAACACAGATGTGAGACTAAATGTTTCAAGTGAAAATATAAAGCGAAGAGGTGCTTGATGAAGAAATGAAGAATACGCACCAACGTTTCCTGTGTTGATAAACACAGGCAACAACCAGGGTGAATAGCTGTGTAAATCGCCGTCATTTGTGATCGCCGAAGATGACGGTGAAAAGTATGGGTGCCAATGTGTCTCATCCACCGCATACATGTATCGCATCCAGAGGAAGAATCCAAACCATGCACATGTTAGGAGAGAAACAACATTAAAAGTTACGACAAAACACAACAACAAAGGAATCATCAATGAGATATAAAGCATACCAAGCCTGCCTGTATCCAGCAGGATACATGCAGAGTTATGATAATTGTGCCAATCCATATGGAAGACTTGATTAAGGAACACACAAATGAGCTGTAGAGAGATCCAAAGTAATGGCTCCTCGCACTAATGGAGGAAGCGTGTGATGGGTATAAGTCTGCGTGCAAGGATGCAACATAGCGTGTTGTGCAAGATAATGGGCAACCATATTTGCCTCCCTATAAATATGCAGAAAATCCAGCCGATGAAGGTGTGTCAATGTATGAAGCGAGCGAAGATGATAATTGCCATAAACCAAACTTGGCCGCGAGAGACGAGTTATCAGCTGCGAATAGACCGTCTCTAGAATAATTGAGCGATGCAGTGGAAGGAAATATAATAAGCCAAAAATGGCAGATTGGATCTCAGCACTTAGAGGTGTACTGGGAGGGAGGCCGAAGGAGATTACCCCCACACATGAACCGGCGTGATCTCACAAAATAGCACCTCGTGCACTATACTGTCTGCTACAGTCGCGTCAATATTTAATTTGAAACAACCCGAAGATGGAGTACTCCAACGCACCAATATAGGACACGCGGCTGAGGCGAGGGAACCCAAACAAATTGCGGCAGTGGTCCAGACGCTAGCTTAGATGCCCGAAGAGATGAGGCTGAGAAATTGTTTGCATCCCAATATGTAAAGGCCAAATACGTATGCCATAGATTGTAAACAATAAGTGACGGAACAACAACTTTTAAAACACCAGAGAGCAAAGAGAAAGAAGACCGATACCATAAGGATAATAGGTATTGACAGAGAGGCAGCGATGACGGTGGAGGACAAAGCAACTCACCAGCAAAATAATGCCAAATGGAACAAACGCGCGAGCAGTATATAAATATGTGATCTACCGTGGCTGATGCTGACTTACAGAAGGGGAACTGCGAAGGCCTAGCAGTAATATATCTGCCTATGAAGTCCTCAAAAGGTAAAGCCGAGTGGAAAATACGCCACAGAAAAATTTGGATGACAGGAGAGTGATGCTTGAACCAAATAAATTTCGTCGTGAGCAGAGCGGGATTGGAAGCCTGGCAAATATCATAAGCCGATCGTAAGGAGAATTCGCCAGATGCCGTTGGAAGCCAGCTGAGATGGTTCACTTGTCCCTCAGTCTGGGCAATGCAAGTCGGATGAATACGACAAATGATCTTCCATATGGGGGAGTCATATAAACGAGGAGTATAATCGTCACGGTGGCCATATTTGACATGCATGTATTTGCTCCAGAGGGTGGAATGTTGCTGATAGGACCATCATATTCTGCAGTGATAGGCTTGCTGAAGTGCATTGAGATCTCGAAGGCCTAGTCCGCTCTCTTCCCGCGGTTTTGTAATTTTATCCCACGCAACCCAATGATGTCGACGTCCCCAATAAAATGCTGCCATCTTCCTATTTAAGATTTTGATCACTGACCTTGGAAGGGCTCCTGCTGCCATAATATGTAATGGTATTGCCGAGAGGACTGAATGTAGCAGAACTAGATGACCAGCAGAAGAAAGCAAATGTGAGTGCCAGCCCATGAGTCGCGAGTCGACATGTTGTAAAAGTGGGGTGCAAAATCGCAGTCTGTTGATACCTTTATACAAATAAGATCCAAGGTATCAAAATGGTAAACCTGAGCATTGCATGTTAAGAAGACTGGAAAATCTACGGCGCTGATGAGGTGATACCGCGGAAGATGGAATTAAGTTGCTCTTTTGATAATTCACTTTTTGTCCAAAGGCTTCCTCATATTGTGTTAAGAAGGCATGGAAGCGCTGTAAATTTCTCTGTGTGCCCTTTAAAAATACTAAAAGATCATCGGCATAAGCTAAATGTGTGATAGTAAAAGGGACTCTGCCGAGACGAAAGGGCTGTATTGTCCCCGATGTAACCAGGGATTTCAAACCTCTGCTAAAGCCTTGTGAAGATAGAATGAAAAGCAGGGGGGATAAAGGGTCACCCTGCTTGACTCCTCTATACGGGCGGAATGTGGTGGATGGCTGGCCATTAATTATGACAGACAATGTTGTGGCTCGTAAGTGATTTAAAATAATCCGACTGAAGAAACCAGAGAAACCGAACCTGTGTAAGAGAAGTTCCTGATATTCCCAGCTGACCCTATCAAATGCCTTCATCATATCAATCTTCAAACATAGCTGTGAACCGCCCTTATCAAGCATATGTATCATTTCACGTGCCATTAACACCTGTGTGGAGATATCCGAACCTGGCAGGAAACCCGTCTGCTCGGGCGATATCAGTCTCGGTAGTAGACTATTTAGTCGAGAAGCAATTATTCTTGTACAAACTTTACCCAGAAAATTTGTCAGACATTTTGGCCGGAAGTCACTGAATGTTACAGGAGACTGTTTCTTGGGAATCAAGGTGATAAGAGCACTAGCAATTACTGTTGGCTGCGGAATGCCAAGAAAAAACTCCTGCACTGCTTTAAAAACATCTGCATGTATGATCGACCAGCAGGAGCGATAGAAATTACCATTAAACCCATCTAGCCCTGCTGCACTGTGAGGATCCAAATGCCAAACTGCCTGTTTCACTTCCTCTTCCGTTGACAATTGTATGAGAGTGGAATTATCATCATCAGTCACCAACCTGGGGATATGGCGTAAAATTGTTTCATGATTTTGTGTTGTCTCGTGCGCAAACAGTGCAGTATAGAATGTTACCGCCTCAGCCATGATGGAATCGGATGTGGTGCATTGGTCCCCAGCGATTGTGTGAATTTGCTGGATACGTTGTTGCATCCTCCTGCCTTTGACAATAGAGTGATAGAAGCGCGTGTTTGCATCACCTTCTTTCAGCCAGCGGACACGCGCTTTTTGTTTCCAAAAATGTAGTTCATATATAGAGGCCCGTTGATACTCATCTTTTGTTTTTTGTAATGGCATACAATTCTCTTCCGAAGGCTGAGAGTCTCAAGTGCTTTCAGCACGAGTAAGATTAGATTCTGCTTGCATGAGATTGGTAAATATATTTCCGAAAATTTCTTTATTCCAACACTGAATGTCCTTCTTTAGACGGGATAATTTAGTATAGAAACCATACATACCTCCTGTTGTAGGATAAGATGTCCAAGCTTGCTTCATATAAGAATGGAAGTCTGGATGTAATAACCAAGAATCCAAAAATCGAAATGGACAACGACCCTGGAGCAACTGTTTCCTACATATGAATAATAAAGGCGAGTGATCCGAGGAAGCTCGCGATAGATGTGTAAGTTTCAGATCATCAAACACATCATAAAAAGTAGAATTAACAAAAATCCAATATAGTCGTCTGCGTACACGTCCAAGTCCCCAGCCGTCAACCCAAGTAAACCGAGGACCAATAAATTGCGGCGCCATAAGAGAGCAAGATTCAATGCATTCATTGAAATCTTGTAACGCTGTGAGAGAAGGTTGGGAGCTCCCATCATGATCATCAAGCGAGCGAAAAGAATTGAAATCACCACCAACAATCCAAGGTAAATCGGAATTGTCCGAGAAAGTACATAGGGAATGCCATAAATTGCGACGTAAAGACACTGTATGTTTGGCACAGACCACCGATAAGACAAACGTAAATTGAAGAGGCCAAAAAAGAAGTGTGAAATGTACCACTTGTTCATGATCCTGTGCTGAAACAAGATTAAAATGTGAGTCACGCCAGAAAAACCAAATATGTTCCGACTGAGAGGAGTAATGCTGGGGAAATCCAAGGTCTAAAGCAAAAAGTGTGATACTAGAAGGGGAATGTTTAGGTTCTACCAGAGCAAGTAAATGTAAATAATGAACGCGGATCAAATGATGTAGTCTAGGCATAGAGGCTCGCATGCCTCTAATATTCCATATTAAAACATTCATTGAGAAAGGGTAGAGTCACTTCCCTGGATGGCGTGAGAAGCACTACGAGTAAGGATTGTGGAAAGAGGCAATGGAGGCAAATCCTTCCTTGCACGACGTTTACGACGAGGAACCACTTGAACAAATTCAGCAGCCACGGTAGATTTTCAATCAGGATATCAAAATATCCTCCTCCGGCGATGGAGGAATAAACTGCATACGCCGGGACACGTCGTCTTGTACTATCGGTAATTGTGAAGGAAGATCAGCGACTAGTAAATCAGTATCTGAGGAGTGGCCAAAATCACAATGATCCAAATTATCCTGAAGTGGAGGATCCACCGCCCCAGAATCAACATCTTCATTCAAGGTACTGAAATGATCTTGAGGAGGTTGCCTAACGAAATCGTCTGACTGTGGGATATCACCCTGGTCGTCATTCAAATCATCATTCGCAGGTGGAGGAACTGCAGTTGGTTGATCTTGTGGGTAATCATCATTCGGCGGTGCAGGAGCATCATGAGTATACGCAACCAGGGATGCGCCAGATGGTGGTAGAATAGCAGTCTTTTTCTTAACTGGAGTCTATCGCTGTGTTGGCTGGCGAGGTGGTGGAGGTGGCGGTGGAGCTGGCACTGTTGTTGATTTTTGCGAGGGGCATGAGGTCAATGCATGGCCTAACCGTCTGCATGAAGTGCAAAATAGAGGCAAATCTTCATATACGACAGACTACAGGATAACTCTGCTCTTTGCCTGCAAATAAATCTTTTGTGGTAATTCCAGCGATACGACGACCTCCATCATCGCAGCTTCCGCAATCGGCGGCTGCCGGCCACCGTTGACTCCCGCACCGCCTTCTTCTACCATCATTCCGCCGCATCCAATGGACAATTAAACTCCTGATCCGATACCACCAAATACAGCAGCGATCGCCAAAAAAACATATGCTACATTATTTTCCTCATGTGCAGTGCCGATCGCTGATAAGCCAATACAACGCTATAAGGGCGCACCAATGATACAATTTTCTGACGACGAAGTGGCAGCATTGGAGGCCCCATATCGACATACACTGGTTGGATCCTTTTGGTATGGCGGACCTACTTTAGCCATCATTCGTGCTAGTATGGATCATATCGGATTTACAAGTAATCTCAAAATTGGTCTTCTTGATTCCATGCATATATTAATCCATTTCGACCAGGAAGTGGATTATCTTCGTTGTTTTGCTCGGCAAAGTTGGACCATAGCAGGGAAATATATGAGAGTGACAAAATGGACTCCAGACTTTGATCCAAAGGTTGATGTTCCAATCGTTCCTATTTGGGTATCGCTGCCAAGGTTGCCTGTGCATTTTCATCAAAAAGACGCAATCTTTCAAATAGGACGCATGTTGGGTACGCCAATGAAATTAGATGCAGCCACAACCTCAGTTTTGCTTCCTTCCACAACCTGTATATGTGTGGAAATAGATATTTCTCAAGAACTTCCTTCACGCGTGTATATTCAAGTTTCATCTCGTACGATCACGCAATCCGTGGTATATGAAGATTTACCTTCCTACTGCTCATCCTGCTATCGGCTGGGCCACAAAATTGCAGATTGCAGTAAACAGGGTGCTACAGCACCGTCTGATCCGCCCCCAGCAGCAATGACGAATCATCCAAAATCAAAAGAAACAGCTCCACAACGATGGACTCCTAAAAAACATTCTATTATACAGGAGTAGGGTCACGTCCCTGCTAAGGCACAACCAACATCTGTGTCTCTAAGATCCCCAGATTTATTCCCTGCGGCTGCTGTTTCTTTTTCACAGAATTTGACATGTCTCTGCGGTATAGATGACTGTATGCTAGCAGATTTGCCTGACAATTCAGCCCTATATACTATTTCGGATAGTGAAGTTGAGATAGAAGAATCTCAACATGGTTCAATTTCCTCTCCAACAGATGAAGCTATCAGGGAATACATTTCTAATCTGGTACAATCAATTGTTATCGATCTTGCCTCACAAGACCATCTTCCATTAACACCTCCTCCATCTGGGGAGGTGGGTGATTTTCAAGTCCCGCCCTGCCTTCTCCGTCGACAAAATCGTTTGGTAACTCTCTTATCTCCTCCGATTACTCGTTCTAGGGCTGCTCTCTCAAACTCATTTGAGGTCCTATCCGACCAATGAGAGTACTGTTGTTGAATGTTAGAGGTCTCCGGACCTCTGTCGATAGGGTGCAGTCTTTAATACGACGCTATCATTTCCATGTTCTGGTGATTATTGAACCCAAGTCAAGTATTTCAACACTTACACAATCGGCTGAAATTTTGTTTCTCAAATGCTGTATCATCTTGTAATGAACATATATGGATTATGTGGCACGGGCGCAGTTCTTTTATTAGAAGCTGAGCGTCAAGGGGAGCAATCATTCTATTCGTTTTAAATGGTTGGCATCGGGTGACTCTTTTTGGGCAACTTTCATTTATGGCATGCATACATTGACGACACGTAGGCCACTGTGGTCTGATTTAGTTCACATGCACAGTACTATTGACATTCCATGGTTGATTGGAGGCGATTTCAACACTTTTTTATCATTGGATGAGCATAAGGGACGTTCCACACCAACTTTACGCTCCCTTAATGATTTTAAAGATTACGTCGATGCATGCTCTCTTCAACATGTAGATTTTCAAGGATCACCTTTTACATGGAGTGATGGCCGTGGTCTGTGAAGAGTATGGCGACGTCTGGATCGATTTTTTTGTTCAGCAAACTATTTTGATCTTTTCTCTTCAGTGTCCTATCAACATCTCAATAGGGCTACCTCAGATCATGCTCCTTTACTTCTTGATTGCTCATCAGAATCTCGTTCCACGACAACTTCTTTTCGGTATCTGGATGTCTGGGCTACACATGCAGATTTTGACAGCTTTGTATATCATCATTGGAAATCTTTCTCTACTATCGGAGGCATGAGGGGATTTTATCACAAATTAAATCAACTAAAGAAGCAGTTATGTAGATGGAATAAGGAGGTGTTTGGGAACGTATTCGATGCGGTGGCTGAGGCGGAAGCAACAACGCTACGTTGTGAATCCGCATATGATTCATCTCCATCAGAAGACACGCACACTGCATATCATCGAAGCATGGCCAATTCACGTTTGGCTCAGCCTAAGGTACTATTATATTGGAAACGAAAAGAAAATGTTAAGTGGCTTCAAGAGGGTGATGCAAACACTAAATTTTTTCACCAAACAGTGAAAGAGAAATGTCGACGGCAGATGATACGTTGGATATTGAAACCGGATGGGGAAGAGTGTGTTACTGCCGCAGACATAAAAATGGAAGGGGTGTGTTTTTCCAGACATTGTTTACGGAGGAAGGAGTTACCTCAGGTCATTCAATATTGACTCACATTCTTGCTTTACTATCTGAGGAAGATAATGTTATGTTAATGACAATACCGGATATACTCGAAGTGAAATCTGAAATTTGGGATCTTAGCCCCACAAGTGCAGCTGGACCAGATAGATTTCCAGGCTCTTTTTATCGTCGTTTTTGGCCACTTATACAGACGGATGTGCATACGGCAGTACAAGAATTTTTCTTAGGCCTTCCCCCACCCTGACAGGTGGCAGCATCGCTGATTACCTTAATACCAAAGGTACTGAATCCTCAAATATTCTCTGACTATCGCCCCATCTGCTTGATGAATTTCTTGGCAAAGGTAATCACTCGATTAATTGCTACTCGTTTAGCAAAGCATTTACATCGTGTAATCTCCCCAAAGCAGGCGAGATTTCAAAAAGGTAAAGATATAACAGAGCAGGTATTACTAGCGCAGGAAATGGTGCATGTCTTGGACCGGCCAGTACGAGGTGTCCATGTAATTATTAAGCTTGATATGGCGAAAGCTTTTGACAGAGTAAATTGGTCTTACCTTCATCAGGTTTTGTTGAAAATGGGTTTTAATGAGCGATTTGTTCGCATTATCATAAATAATTTATCTGCTACGAAATGCTCAGTACTTATTAATGGAAAGCCGGCAGGGTTCTTTCCAGTCTCCAGGGGGGTTAAGCAGAGAGATCTGTTATCTCCGTTATTATTTATATTGGCTGTAGAGGGCTTTTCTCGGGGTCTGAAATCGTTGATGCAGAATGGTTCAATTATGGGATTCAATGCCAGACGGGAACCTCAAATATGACACTTGGGATTTGCTGATGATCTAGTAATCTTTCTAAATGGCTCAGCTGCAAACTTGCAACGCATCCGATCCTTTTTGGATGATTGTCAGAATGTATCAGGACAGTTAGTCAACTTCCATAAAAGTCAAGTGGTCGTCAGTTCAAGTGTTTCGGGAACTCGCGCTTCGCACATACTCGGCATGCGGTTATCACAACTGCCAATGAAATACTTGGGATCATACTTATATAAAGGTATTAATCGAGCCTCTTATTACACATCTTTGATTGCTCATGTAGATGCAAAGTTAAATTCATGGCCTGCAAAACCACTATCATTTGCGGGCAGATTGGTGTTAATTCGTCATGTCCTAGGATCTATGCCTTTACATATTATGGCAAGTTCAAAACTTCCAAAAAGTGTGATCCAAGAAATTCATAAGCGCATGGCAAACTTTCTTTGGAATGGTCGTCATCATTGGCGAGCTTGGGACACCATCTGTTGTCCCGTTGATTATAGGGGCTTGGGAATCCGTAACCTATTCTTGTACAACATGCTTATGACTGTCTTCTATGGTGGCGTTATCACACTTCCAACAACCTTTGGGCTACTTACACTCGCATACGGTATGTATTAAGGGGGACGGTCTCGCTATTCTGTATGATTCTCCCACTTGGAAGTGAATTTGTAGAGTGCACACTTACATGGAACATCATGTTGAGCATACGCCTGAGGGTGCTTCCTGGACAGCAGACTCAGTGGGCCAATTTTCATTGCAGTCGGCTTATAGCCAATTATGTGCTTCTATGACCCCACTTGATTGTTCAAAGTTTATTTGGTGGCCGACATTGCCTTCTGGAGCAAAGCTTTTTCTGTGGAGACTTTGGATGCATGCTTTACCCCTCGTTGATAACTTATGTGCTTGGCAAGTGATTTTCCCATCGCAGTGTGTCTTCTGCAAGGTTCATTCGGACACCCTAGATCACATTTTCCTAAATTGTCCACACATACTGCCTCTATGGCAAGAACTTTCTATTTTTTTCAAGGGCCCTTTTCCTCAACAGTCAACAATTCACGCCTTTTTAATTTGGTGGTGGCGTACATCTTCGTCCACTACTATGTTCGGCCAATTATGTGCCACGATTCCAACGCTTGCTATATGGACAATTTGGAAGGAGTACACATCTATACGCTTTGGCGATAATTCCTTTTCATACAGACTTTTATTTGAGCGCACTCGAGAACAAATATATGTTTGGTGTTTGTCCACCAAGGGCCGTAAATTTTCTACGTCACTGTCACATCTGGTGAACATGAGATTATCACCGCCGATGCTTCAACAGAGGCATAGACTCGTCCGCTGGGTGCTGCCCCCTCTGGTAGGTTTAAAATAAATGTGGATGCCACGGCAGGCAGGATGGGTGCTGCAGCAGGTGTCATACTTCGTAATGACATGGGGGAATTTATTTGGGGCGCTGCTTTCTCCCTCCCGTCTACCACTCCGCTAAAGGCTGAGCTTATGGCAGTGACTTATAGCCTCTTATATTACATGCGTGAATATGATAGGCTAATAGTGGAGACTGATTGCAGCTTGCTGTTATCTTTACTGTCAAACCCAGATCGGTATACTGGACCATTTTTGAACGATTTGCTTCGTGCTACGAATTTCCTTTGCATTAATGCATCCACGTCTACAACAACTAGACTTTCAGCAGCAAATAATTTTAAACTAAAAGTCAAATATAAAACTGAAGCCTTCGTTATTAATTCCAACACCCCTATAAAAACACAATTTTTGGTTGTTGATGATATTCATCATGGTGTTATATTAGGAACTCTATTTATGAATTTAATAACACCATATAACGTAGACAATAGGTTTATTACTTTTAAATTTCAAAATAAAAGACTTAGGTTTGAATTCTCAGAACAACCCAAAACAAAAAAAATTAGATATAATAAAAGCATGTCCAATACATGATGAACAAATTAACACAATCATACAAAGTTAAAATTTTCATTTACAAAATCTTAAAGATACAGTATCTACAGCAAAAATTCAAAAATCCTTAGAAAATCCAGCCATAAAAAATAAAATCGAAGATATACCGATTTTCTGATCCGATGTTCTTTTAAAGTTTGTTTAAATTCATTTTTATTAAATATGGTGTTAACACTACTTGCTGATATCTGATAAGGTTTAAATATTGGTTTTTTGAATTTATATGTCATTTCATCACTAGTTGTATGAATTACTTGTTTTTCATAATATTTTGCTAGTTTGTCTAATTGTTTTCCTATTGTCTTTAGGTGAGTGTTAGTGTAATTATTTTGTAAAATAATATTTTTAGTATTCATAAGAGGTTGTTCTAAGAATTCAAACCTAAGTCTTTTATTTTGAAATTTAAAAGTAATAAATCTATTGTCTACGTTATATGGTGTTATTAAGTACAATAAATCTTGGAAGATTTTCACAGATTCCATCTGTGATAAATTTTCCATATCGAAAACATAGATTTTCAACATCAGATATTGAAAACACGAATTTCTCCATTAGAAAAGCAAATTATTCTATACAAAATCCCTAAACCAGTTTATTCTACATCGGAATACAGTCTCCCAACTAGTCCAAGACGTTAAGCTATATTCTTCTATCTCGGTATTTCAATGACATGTCATCAACGTACATAATCAATATACACTCCAAGAACCTCAAAATTTTGTGCATAGATGAAAAATTCAAGACCAAAGTCATACCATAATTACATATATCAATTATTCATCATTTTCCTTATTCTCTTGGAAATTCAAATTCAAAAATGTTACACCCCCATGGCTGAATTTCCTACACTACTTTGAGCTGAGATTATACTTTTTTATGTATACTATATGGTGTATATCAAATTATACATGTCTAAAGGGTTCGTGATCAATTGGAGAAAAATCACGAAATCGAGAAGGGAGACGTTTTTGACATGTTGCGACATGTACGTATATATTTTTACACATTCAAGAACTATCTTGGAGTATCCTAGAAGACAAGGTTAAATGGTGATTGAAGTTTACCATGTTTACAAATATTGCTACATTATTGTTCAAATTCAAAAAACAAATGAATGCTGAAGCGGGCGGCTGATTTGAGCTTTCATGGAGCCTAGGTGGAGCTTATCTTGCATTATGATTGGTGAAGAATGATCTGCCAAAGAATTCAAAAAATTTATGGAGATCAAATATACAAGGTAATGTTTCAAATTTCAAAAACAATGCTGAGATTTTCAGCATGTGGCTGATTTTTTGGAGTGGCATTTCAAGGCACAAAATCCTTCCAAAAATGAGAAGACATCACACTTATGGTTGATTGGGAATCAAGATATTAAAAATTCAAATTATTTTCAGTTTCTTGATGATTATCCATGTCATACATTACGTGACAAGGTGGTTTAATGAAGACCTAATCATAAAGTAACAAGGCGAAGACACATCACTTGTCCAGTCATATCTCGCCAAATAAGCAAAGGTATGTCACAAGGCTTTGCAAGAGATCTTCCAAGAGCATTCAAGACATTTTTCAAGACACTTATCAGGCCTTGGGGGCATGCAACACTATACAAAAGGAGGAGGAAGATCAAACACGAAACAAGACACACATTCTACAAGCTATCAAGTGAAAAAAAAAAGTTCTCTTAATCTCTTATCTCTTCTCTTGCACAAGCCTTAAGTGTTGTGACCATCCCAATTATAACTGTAGCCTACTCTATAGTATAAATATGAAATGACAATAAATGGAAATTTTAGTAGTAATAAGAAATTTTGTTGGGCATATTTTAAAATTTTTAATTATTAAATAACCCTTTCTAAAAAATTATGGAAGAAGTAATATTAATATTAAGTGAATCTCCACTAGGGCACCCTAAAAGGAGGAAGTAATATTAATATTAAATAATTAGAAAACAACTTTAAATACAATTTAATTAATTGTATAGGTTTATGAGACTTAGTTAAATAAAATATAGAAATAAAAAAAGGTTAAAAGTGGAAATTGAGGAAAGTAGGCCAAATACCAAAATTGCCCCTAACTAAATTGTGTAACACCCTAAAAGAGAGGGGACCTTCGGTTGGAGGACAGAAAAAGAGAGAAGGAAACGGCTGGAGAGAAGAAGGAGAGAAAAAGAGCGAGTGAAAGTAGAAGAAGAAAGGAAGAAAAAGAAGAAAAAACGGTCAACCTAGGTCCAGTCCATTCCAAAATTCTACCATAGACTCGTAAGACTATCGAGAAACAAAGACAAATAATCTTTCTATATGCTTTACACAAATTTTGATACAACAGGCCCTATGTTCTCATAAAGAGAAAATTGGATCACGCATTTGTATTTCCTGTTTTGGTTACATTAGTTGCTCTATGATGTACTTCTATTGTTGTTGACAGAGTAAAACTATGATCTTTTGGGCCTATTTCTGAGAATAGCTATGTTTTGTTTGTTTGTTGCTAAAAGTGCCCTTAAAGTGTCATCTTTGTTGAATTTATTGCATTTTAACTGTTTCTTATGTTTTGTAATGGTGCTTTAGATGATTTGGAATGATGTGAGGAGGTTGGAAGAGTTGAATGATGGAATTACTGCAATATTTATTTTGGGTTAAAGGGTTGATGACATATTCGGAAGTGTGAATGTTAGAATGCTTAAGGTTGATGCAAACTAATAGATGTAATGATCAAACTGTGTTTTTGTGTGTTTTGCATGATGGATTCAGGTGGTAAGGTAGAATTTGAGGTGTTAAGATGAAAGGGGTGAAGGGAGAAGATGAAGGAAGGAAGTTACTGCAGAATTGCAGGTTTTGGGAACCGTCAGAACACTTCGAACACCCACTTTAGGCGCTCAATGTCACATTAGGGGCCTAAAGTAGGCGTTCGATGTGTCCAAGTGCATTCCAGAACACTTCGAACACCTCATAAGGCACTTCATGTCACATAAGACGCCTTATGTAGGCATTCAATGTGTCACAGCACATTCCAAAACACTTCGAACGCGTAGTATAGGCACTTCATGTCACTTTAGGCGCCTCCTGAAAGCATTCCAAGTATACTGGAAGCCCCTTTTGACACATTAAGCGCTCCATGCATGTGGGATACCTTTATTCTCTTCCTTTGATCATAAAATACAAGGGTATTTAAGGTGTACTTGAGTTGTAAATGTTAAATTTGAATGAGTAAGGTTAAGAATGGATCCAAAGTGAATTTGTAATATGAAAGGAACTGAAAAGGTACGAGAGAGGTGTGTTTGAGGTTCAGGACCTTGTACTTGATATGCAAAATGTGTGTGCATGTTTACACGTTTGTTATTATGTTACATGAGCATTCTGGATCACGACATGAACACTTTGCATCTCGGAAACTTAGGTTCATGATCTTATAGCAATTTAGGATGTGATATCCCTCTAGGTTTGATCCTTAGGTATAAGTGCTGAATTTCTAGAGTCTAGGTATGATCAGAGTTGGGTGTGTGCGAGCGCGTTTACCATCAAATTTTTGCACTAACACTCTTATTTCATACCCCACCCATTCTTACACATTCAAGCTTTTAGTAACATCTTGTATCTACTAATCGCTAATAAAACGTCGAACTTTCAGAGAAGATGCCTCCACGAAGAGATAATACAGGAAAATCTGGTAACGGACAGGAGAACCAGCAACCACAAGTGGTTTTACCCCAAGTGCTCACGGACGCATTGATGGTAATTGCACAGGGGTTTGCCCAGTAGCAGCAGCCACCACCTCCTCCGCCACCGCAACATAATATCCGGTTCTTCTATGGAGAGATGAGGAAGATGAGAGTTCCAGAGTTTGGGGGATGTACTGACACCGAGGAGGCTCAGCATTGGCTGGCTGAGGTGGAAAAGTGTTTCAGGATGGTGCAAGTGCCTGAGGAGATCAAGGTGGATGTGGCCACACCTCTTTTCTGTGGCAAGGCGGGTGAGTGGTGGGCTGGTATGATACTGAGGATGACTCCACCTATCTCATGGGTGCGGTTCTGTGATGTTTTTTGAAGTACTATGTGCGAGAGACTGCGATTCTGGACAAGATCAGGGCGTTTGACAGATTGGACTCGAATGACAGTGTCGGAATATGCTGACCGATTCTATGCTTTGGGTAAATTTTCTCCAACAATTATATTTGATAATCGTCTAAAAATGACAAAGTTTGAGAGGGGATTGGATTCCTGAATTCAGTCGGCGATAGTGAACACAGGGATGAGAACTTATACAGATATGCTGGACGCGTGTTTTTGCGTCAAAAGTGATTTTCGTAGAGTGGAAATGAGGGAAGCCAATGTAGGGTCTTCCGACAGAGGGAAGAGGCCGAGAGAGGAGATTGGAGCTGGTGGCAGGCCCGGGCGTTGGGTCAAGATACAGAGGAGAGGCCCGGGCGGAAATTTTCAGAGACCCATACTACAAAATCCAATTGTTCAGCAGGCGGTGGGAGTTTGCCCCCACTGTAACAAGAGTCACGTCGGGGAGTGTAGGAAGCTGGCTGGAGCATGTTACCGTTGTGGACAGGTGGGCCATATGATTAGAGATTATCCCGAGATGAAGAAAAATGCTCCTAGAGAAGCGGCTCAGCAGCCGAGGGCTAAGCCAAGAGCGAATGCTCGAGTGCATCTCATGACAGACACTGACGTATAGGGAGCCACCGATGTGGTAGCAGGAACAATTTAAATTAAGTGTCTACATGTTTAACTCTTTATGTAAAACTTGATATGGTCTTAGGTGTTGTTTTAGTAAATGCCAACGTGCTTTTCGATAGCGGCACAAGCCACTCTTTTGTGGCAAAAAGATTCACTAAGCACCTTGCTAATTTACCTGAGTGGTTAGAAACTCCGTACCGTGTCCAAGAAGCTGGAGATCAAATTATGGTCTCGCACCAACAGTATCGAGATTGCAAGTTAGGGTTCAGAGAACAAATGTTCTCTGCCACACTGATCCCTATCCAAATGTACGACTTCGACGTTATATTAGGAATGGACTTGTTGGCCAAGTATCATGCCAACATTGACTATCGATTGAAGCAGGTGACAGTCAAGAATGCTAAGATGGAATAGGTAATGTTTCAAGGAGATGCAGAACGAAAGAAAGTTCCCAAGAAGGTGTATATGTCGGTTGCTCAAGCTTGTAGAGCCTTAAGGAAAGGTGCTGAGGGATTCTTAGTGTATGCAATGGTTGTTACTCAGGAGGTACCATTTATTGAGCAGATTCTAGTAGTCAAGGAGTTTCTGGATGTGTTTCTAGAAGAATTGCCAGGAGTGCCACCTTCGAGGGAAGTCGAGTTTGAGATAAATCTGATCCTAGGAGCCGAACCCATTTCTGGTTATGTTAGTTGTTCTATTATGTACCTCTATTGTTGTTGACTGAGTAAAACTATGATCTTTTGGGCCTATTTATGAGAATAGCTAAGTTTTGTTTGTTTGTTGCTAAAAGTGCCCTTAAAGTGTCATCTTTGTTGAATTCATTGCCTTTAATCGTTTCTTATGTTTGGTAATGGTGCTTTAGATGATTTGAAATGATGTGAGGTGGTTGGAAGAGTTGAATGATAATATTACTTCCATATTTGGTTTGGGTTAAAAGGTTGATGACATATTCAGAAGTGTGAATGTTAGAAGACTTAAGGTTGATGCAAACTGATAGATGTAAGGATCAAACAGTGTTTGTGTGTTGTGCATGATGGATTCAGGTGGTAAGGTAGAATTTGAGGTGTTAAGATGAAAGGAGTGAAGGGAGAAGATGAAGGGAGGAAGTTACTGCAGAATTGCAGGTTTTGGGAACCGTCAGAACACTTCGAACACCCACTTTAGGCGCTCAATGTCACATTAGGTGCCTAAAGTAGGCGTTCGATGTGTCCGAGTACATTCCAGAACACTTCGAACACCTCAGTAGGCGTTCGATGTGTCACAGCACATTCCAACACACTTCAAACGCCTAATATATGCGCTTTGTGTCACTTTAGGCGAGTGTACTGGAAGTCCCTTTTGACACATTAAGTGCTCCATGCATGTGAGATACCTTTATTCTCTTCCTTTGCTCATAAAATACAAGGGTATTTGAGGTGTACTTGAGTTGTAAATGTTAAGTGTGAATGAGTAAGGCTAAGAATGGATCCAAAGTGAATTTGTAATACGAATGGACCTGAAAAGGTACGAGAAAGTTGTGTTTGCGGTTTGGGACCTTGTTCTTGATATGTAAAATGTGTGTGCATGTTTACACATTTTCTTTTATGTTGCATGAGCATTCTGGATCACGACATGAAAACTTTGTATTTCAACATGAGATTTGTGTTGCAAAAGAACATGTGTTTGCAAAATAAGATTAAAGTTTTCGAAAGACAAGTTATGGCTGCCGTTGATCTCAGGGTATAAAAGTCACGCCTGCAGTAGCAGGGTATAAAAGTGTGACCTATGAATCAACAGTAGGCTATAAAGTTATGTTATGGGGCCGTGGACCTATCAGCACGAGGTATAAAGTTTATGTTATAGGGCTGTGGACCTTTCAGCATGGGGTATAAAGTTCTGTTTGCTGTGGACTGACCTATGAATCGAAATAGCGGCTGTTTCGGCATTCTTATGCAAAACAATCCAGTTTAGCCCCTAAGTCTGCCCAACAACTCGAACAATTTATACCTAGATAATACAATACCTGAATGATTCAGTTTATGCATGACTTTGGTAGGATGGAACTATTTAGGGTCAAAACAAGGAATAAATGCTATTACACATTGCTGAAGTTTTCAGCTTCGCGAAATAAATAAGTGATGAACTGGAATCGTTATGTATATGATTCTAAGGACATTTTGGACCCTGAAAACCCATCACATACTGCATTATGCATCATATGCATGTCATATCATTTTTTTAAGGGGTAAAGTTTTGGGTTTTGAAAGAGAGGTAAAGCAATTTTGAAAACCCGTGTCGAACTGATTGTCTTTATGACTGATTCGCTATATGTTCTGTTTGGACTTGATATCAGGGTATATGTTCTGTTCTAGACCCATATGAGGTATTATTCGGTTCTGAACCCGAGCGTAACATCCTCTCATGGTAGCCAGGGTATTGTTTTGTTATGGACTCATATGGGGTATTAATCCGTTCTGGACCTGATATCGGGGTATTATCTAGATCCGTATGTAACACCTCAGTAGGTTAGGAGTTAGATGGGATATAGTTCTATTGTAGACGGAGTCACTCGTAGTAGACGATCGGTGCATATGGAAAATGTAAAGGCAATGTCTTAATGTTATGTTCTGTCCTGTTCTGTTTTGTCTTGCTTCACTTGTTTTGTTCCGTACCGCATCTCATATGCTTAGCATCATATCCCTTGAAACATGCAAAATGACCGTTACTAAAAGGTAAAATAGTTACATATGAGAGAGATAACAGTAAGCTAGGATGTCAAGGAAAAATCGATAAAGGGTGGACCCAGCATGCAAGTAATTATGTCTAAGTTCATTATGGTATTGCTAGAATTTCTTATTTATCCTTCTAATGTGTTTCGGTAGAATAGAGGGTTACTTACTAGGTGATTTATCACTCACTCTTTATTTATCATTTTTCAGAGTTGAAGGAACCTGAGGTTGAATATGTCGAGGACGAGCCGCATGTGCCTTATCCGTGAGAGATGTGGGCGGCTAGGGCTAATAGTGATTTCTATTTTGAGGACTATTTGAGGGCTATTTGAGGACCATTTGAGAGTTATTTTTGAACTATGTTTACCTGATTTGTACTGTGTATGACATTATGCACTACGGATGTTTAATGTTTTTATTCTGCATGTTTATCACCACTGATTGATGTTTCCATCTGTAATCCATGCTAGAGTCATGGACTTATAATAGATTTGCATCGACAACATGTACTTTCCTCAGCGAAGTACGATGGGTGCACCGTACAATGGCACATCCTAGGTATGGGGCGCTACATTAAGCCTATCAAAAATACATTCCGTATTCTGTAAGCACCCTCATACATTCCATCTTGTAAAAGGTTGATCAAGGTGTGGTCAAACCTTCAGTGGTGAGGTGGTAGTGATTTTGGTGATTATTGTTGTTATTGTTGTAAAAGGATTGGACATTAAAGGAGTTAGTGTATAACTCAAGCCATCCTTGTTCTAATGTGACTTTGGTGATTATTGGATACCAGGGAAGGGGTCCTCAAAGGCTAGAGTAGGTCACATTGACCGAAACAATATAAAAATATATGTGTCCTTACTTTTCTGCACTTCTGCTTTCAGTACTGTTTTTGCAACGTTTTCAAAACAACTGAGAAAAATAGAAACAGATTTTCAAAATTCACCAATTTTACAGACACACATATAAAGGTCTTAGGTTTCATTTAAGACAAATTTCATCTAATGTGGATAAGTATGTCATCCAAACGCTCAAAGTTCTAAGACTAGTGCAATCGGATTTTCAGATTGGCAGAGGTTGAAAACATCAACGTGGTTGACATACTTGAAAAAGGAATTTAGAAAAAGAAAAAATTTCATCCCATTAAATTTGACATCTTAAGGGACATCTCATCAATGTTTCAGATCATTTAGAGTTGTCATTATAAGGGGAAAATTTTCATTGATTGAGAGGGTTCAATAAAAAACAGATTTTCAGGGCTTTAGACTTTGAATTTTGATCTCAAATTTTTATGACATATATTTAACATCTTAAAGTATAGTGTGTCATACTTTCACGAATTTTGGAGCTCCCAAACCTATTCATATAATTATTCAAATAATGAATCAGAAACTAGAATCTGTTTTCAGAAGTGAGTATTGGTCAATAAACATTTTTAAAAACCCATTTTTCACACTCACTACTCAACCCCCTCTTTTCTATTGGTGCTATACAGGTCCTACGAGTGGTACCATAGCTAGGTTCACTCACAACAAGAAGATCTAATAATCTTTCTGAGATGACATCCACTAGCCACAAAACCGAGCAAGAGGGTGTCAAGACAAAGGCCTCCACCTTTAGATTTATTATCTATAATATAAGATGGTCCTTTTCGTTCGTAAAAAATATCCACTGTTGATGGTGTTGCTTTGGAGGTTGTAAAACCTAAACAAGAATATACTAGTGATGATAAAAAGAAGTTGCGTATGACTGCTAAAGCCATGCAACTTCTCTTAAATGGTTTGATTAAAAGCGAATGTAGTTATTTCTTAAATTTCTCTAGTGCTTAAGAGATGTGGAAGTGTCTAGAAATGAAGCATGAAGGAACTAGTCAAGTAAAAGAGTCTAAGATCAATATGCTTATATCTATTGTAGCATAAGGTTATGATTTTGTATACCAATTAAGTTTAGTCTAATACCTTACTTATACGTTGTGTTTTGATGCAACACGAACGAGTTATCGTGCATGCCTCAAGACAGCTAAAGCCTTACGAGCAGAATTATCCGACGCACGATCTTGAACTCGCAACAGTTATGTTTGCCTTGAAGATCTGGGAAATTATTTATATGGGGAAAGGTGCGTGTATTCACTGACCATAAGAGCCTAAAGTACTTGTTCTCCCAGAAGGAATTAAACATGAGACAACGGAGATGGTTGGAACTGCTGAAAGACTACGACTTGACCATTAATTGCCATCCGGGAAAAGCTAATCACTGACCATAAGAGCCTAAAGTACTTGTTCTCCCAGAAGGAATTAAACATGATACAACGGAGATGGTTGGAACTGCTGAAAGACTACGACTTGACCATTAATTGCCATCCGGGAAAAGCTAATAAATTGGCTGATGCATTAAGCAGGAAGTCTAGCCATGCGCGACAATCACCTTGGAAAGAAAAATGGAACAATTTGGTTTAGATTTTATTGACTCCACAGTGAATGTTTTGACAGCATTGACCATCACACCAAGCCTAATTGATCGGGTAAAAGAGGCTCAGAAGAATGATAAGACCCTAAGTGAGATTGCTGGAAAGATGAAGCATGATCAAGTCGAGGGATTTCAAGTCAGGGAGGACGGGAGCCTATGGTTCAGAGGAAGGTTGTGTGTACCAGATGTGGATGAACTTAGAAAAGAAATTTTGCAAGAAACTCACAGCTCAAGGTTATCGATTCATCTTGGTAGAACCAAGATGTACAGAGATCTAAAACAATATTATTGGTGGCCTGGAATGAAAAGACATATTGTGAAGTTTATCGAGAGATGTTTAGTTTTCCAACAAGTCAAGGCTGAACACCAACAGCCTGGCAGATTACTGATGCCGCTGGAGATTCCCGAATGGAAATGGGAACATGTCACGTGGATTTTATAGCGTTTTTACCAAAGACGAGAAGCGGATATGACATGATTTGGGTCATTCTGGATCGATTAACCCAGTCTGCACATTTTCTACCCATCTTGAGTGAACTGTCTCTCGACAAGTTGGTAAATCTATATATGGATAATATTGTCAGCTTGCATCGTGTTCCAATGAGTATAGTGTCTGACCGAGACCCGCGATTTACTTCTAAGTTCTAGACATCATTTCAGAAAACCATGGGTACAGAATTAAGGTTGAGTACAGCGTATCATCCCAAAACCGATGGACAGTCTGAGCAGACTATTCATACTCTAGAAGATATGCTAAGGGCTTGCGTTTTAGATTTCAAAGGGAATTGGGATGGAATGGTGAAATTAATAGAATTCTCTTATAATAACAGTCACCACAGTGTGTTGTATGGAAGAAAGTGTAGGTCCCTGGTTTATTGGGATGAAGTCAGCATGATAACCATCACCGAACCTGAACTACTTGAGAAGACATTAGAGAAGGTGAAGATTATTCGGGACAAACTCAAGACGGCACAGGATCGTGATAAAAGTTGGGCGGATTCCAAGCGATGGCCTTTGGAGTTTAATGTAGGTGAAAATATTTATTTGAGAGTATCACCTACAAAGGGCATTATGAGGTTTGGAGTGAAGGGCAAGTTAAGTCCCCGTTTTATCGGTCCCTATGAAATATTAGAGAAAGTAGGAGCTTTGGCATATAGGTTGGCATTACCTGTGGTGTTGGCGCAAGTCCATAATGTTTTTCACGTATCACAGTTAAGGAAATACGTGACGGACCCGAGTCATTTCTCGGAGCACAACCTTTGGAACTCAATGGTGATGTTACTTATGAAGAAGTACCGGTGAGGATCATGGACCGGAAAGAACAAGTGTTGAGGAAGCGGGTGATTCCCTGTGTGAATGTCCAGTGGAGCAATCACACGGAACGAGAAGCTACTTGGGAACTTGAAGAGCAGATGTAGGAGAAGTATCCTCAACTCTTCAACTAAGGTACGTAAGTTTCGAAGACGAAACTTTTTGTAAGGGGGTGGATTGTCATATCCTGTACTTTCTGCGTCCGGCATTAAATAATTAGAAAACAACTTTAAATACAATTTAATTAATTGTATAGGTTTATGAAACTTAGTTAAATAAAATATAGAAAGAAAAAAGGGTTAAAAGTGGAAATTGAGGAAAGTAGGCCAAATACCGAAATTGTCCCCAACTAAATTATTTAACTCCCAAAAGAGAGGGGACCGTCGGTTGGAGGACAGAAAAAGAGAGAAGGAAACGACTGGAGAGAAGGAGAGGAAAAGAGAGAGTGAAAGAAGAAGAAAGAGCGGTGAACCTAGCTCCAATCCGTTCCAAAATTCTACCATACACTCGTAAGACTATCTAGAAACAAAAGAAAGTAATCTTTCTATACGCTTCACGCAAATTTTGATTCAACAGGCACTATGTTCTCATAAAGATAAAATTGGATCACACATTTTTATTTTTTTCTGGTTACGTTAGTTGCTCTATTTTGTACTTCTATTGTTGTTGACTGAGTAAAATTATGATCTTTTGGGTCTATTTCCGAGAATAGCTATGTTTTGTTTGTTTGTTGCTAAAAGTGCCCTTAAAGTGCCATCTTTGTTGAATTCATTTCCTTTTAATCATTTCTTATGTTTAGTAATGGTGCTTTAGATGATTTGGAATGATGTGAGGAGGTTGGAAGAGTTGAATGATGGAATTACTGCAATATTTGGTTTGGGTTAAAAGGTTGATGACATATTCGGAAGTGTGAATGTTAGAAGGCTTAAGGTTGATGCAAACTGATAGATGTAAGGATCAAACTGTGTTTTTATGTGTTGTGCATGATGGATTCAGGTGGTAAGGTAGAATTTGAGGTGTTAAGATGAAAGGGGTGAAGGGTGAAGATGAAGGGAGGAAGTTACTGCAGAATTGCAGGTTTTGGGAACCGTCAGAACAATTCGAACACCCACTTTAGGCGTTCGATGTCACATTAGGCGCCTAAAGTAGGTGTTCGATGTGTCCCAGTGCATTTTAGAACACTTCGAACACCTCATAAGGCGCTTCATGTCACATAAGATGCCTTATGTACGCATTCGATGTGTCACAGCACATTTCAGAACACTTCGAACGCCTAGTATAGGCGCTTCATGTCACTTTAGGC
Source organism: Eustoma russellianum (assembly GCA_036186865.1). Taxonomy (NCBI): domain Eukaryota; kingdom Viridiplantae; phylum Streptophyta; class Magnoliopsida; order Gentianales; family Gentianaceae; genus Eustoma; species Eustoma russellianum. The sequence goes on along the minus strand of AP025075.1, from coordinate 13,089,377 downwards.
GCCTCATGAAGGCGTTCCAAGTGTACTGGAAGTCCCTTTTGACACGTTAAGCGCTCCATGCATGTGAGATACGTTTATTCTCTTCCTTTGCTCATAAAATACAAGGGTATTTGAGGTGTACTTGAGTTGTAAATGTTAAGTGTGAATGAGTAAGGCTAAGAATGGATCCGAAGTGAATTTGTAATAGGAATGGACCTGAAAAGGTACGAGAGAGGTGTGTTTGAGGTTCAGGACCTTGTACTTGATATGTAAAATGTGTGTGCATGTTTACGCCTTTGTTGTTATGTTGCATGAGCATTCTGGATCACGACATGAACACTTTGCATTTCAACATGAGATTTGTTTTGCGAAGAACATGTGTTTGCAAAAGAAGATTAAAGTTTTCAAAAGACAAGTTATGGCTGCTGTTGATCTCGGGGTATAAAAGTCATGCTTGCAGTAGCAGGGTATAAAAGCGTGACCTGTGAATCAACAACAGGGTATAAAGATATGTTATGAGGCCGTGGACCTATCAGCACGGGTATACAGTTTATGTTATATGGCCGTGGACCTTTTGGCATAAGGTATAAAGTTCTGTTTGCTGTGGACTGATTACCCACATCGTATAGAGTTCAGCTAAACGAAGAACAAGATAAGAAGAATTGTGAAAAGTTTTGCGAAATGACATGCATGCATCATGTTACACAAAGCATAAGATTTGACATGCAAGAAACGTTATTAGCATATGTTTTTTTATGTAGTACGTTTGGCTCCCTATGTGTTGGTTCCATTTTGAGTGTCAATTATGTGACCATTTGGCTTTGATGAATCGTTATAAAGATGTTATTTGCTAACCCGAGCACCTTATTTTGGGAATTGATTTATATACTGGTGACTCTTCGTGTATGGTCCCGCAAGGTGTATAGACGGGTTACTTGCTAGCGATGTTTTCACTAAGAATAGATACTCTGTCTGCTTTTCAGGTTAGCCAAAGTACGAGATGATTTTTGTAGAAGAGGGCTCATTGTGATGATGGTCACTAAAGTGGACAGGTTTACTTTCATTCTCTTTTTAGCTGAAAGACTACTATTTAACATTTTATACTAGAAGATAAATAAGACAACTCTCCGAACACGTTTTAATTCTGCTGTATTTTGTTTGGTTACATTGTTTTTTTTGAAGTTTTAAATTTTACGACGTTTCTGCTGATTTATCTTACGTCATGGATGACGTGTACTGGATCCGCCTTGACACTTCGTAGTTCTCGTAGCAGACTAGGGCGGATGCACTGGTACCAATGTCCAGTATCGGGCCGGGGCACTACACTTTCCTACCAAAAGCCCCAATAGTAGCCTCCATTCTAGAAGCATCATAAAACAAAAAGCTTCCCCTACCTTAATTAGCCACCCTAATAATTAACCTTCTTACATGCATGCAAAAAGTGTCATAATTGTGTCCCTTTAGCCTCATAAATTCGGCCACTCTTCCCCCCTTGAAGACAACTTGTTCAAAATAATTCCATAACACTTAATCACTCACCAACACTCTTTTGGCCTCACCAACTACTTTTCCTCTCCTCCCCAAAGCTTCAACTTTCAGCCATTAGAGGAGGTGCAAGTCCAAGGCACCAAGCTCCCTCAAGGCTAGACTACCACCACTCCTAAGTAAGATAATCACTTGAAGTTAGATCTTGTGCCTTTTGAAATGGTATTTAACCTAACTCACTCCTTGAAACCCTCCAAGCTCAAAACTTGCGGTCACAAGGGAAAATAGCCAAGGCATTTCAATCAATCTTCCAAGACCAACTAGCAAGGTATGTATATAGATTATAAGGCCCGCTCTTGCATTTACTTGAGGCTCTTATCTAGTCTAAGTGTGTGTCCCTAACCCCCTCAACCTGTGGCCTCCTTCACCTCCCTTAGGGTATTACCAAGCTCAAGAAGGAAGGGGACTCTAGGAGGTTAAGACACACCATTCCAACTCCATCAAGGTAAGGACTCCATAACCTTTTAAGCTCCCTATACATTATTTAAAAAGGGTTTCACTCACCTTGCTTCTTTATGTGGAAACCGTATGCTACATATGACGGGGGAAGTGATTTCAAGAAGAACAACAAGCACACAAGACACTAACTTGAAGATTAGCAAGGAAAGTCTCCTTTTACTCTTCTGGAGACATTAAAGAGCCATGAATAGGAAGTTTTAGTATGTCTAAGACTTTATCCATGCTTGCATTGAACTCACATTCCATAAACATTATGCTAAAAATTTCGGCCTTGTCACGTTAATGAGTATTGTGATACATGTAAATGGACTTAGGTTGTGGTACTAGTATGTAGACTAAAACCATGAGGTAAAATAAAGAAGTTGTAGGACCTGTATAGCACCACTAGAAGAGAGGTTGAATAGTAGGTGCGGAAATATTTTGTTTTTAAAAAGTCTTGTCCAAAACCTAACTTCTGAAAACAGTTTCTATTTTCAGATACTGATTTGCAACGTTTGAAAGGTTACATACCTTCCAAAATTCTGAAATTTGAGGAGATTCTACTCTCAGATGTTCAGAGTATCTCCTAAAAATTTCAGATTAAAATTCAACCTCTAACACTTTGAAAACACGTTTGTGGTTAGATTGCTCGAATCTGATAGAAACAGTACTCCGATTTGAAAATTGTATTCCGATTAATTCTTCACCTTGAGAATTCTCTTTTATGTCCTTGGAAGAATTCTTTGTGTAGATGTGACACCATCTTGCTTACTTGGCATAACTTGATTGGATGAATGTCTTGGCCTTGTTTACTTGGTACTTCATGATTGGTCCAACCTTTTCACCATTTAGTAACTTTAAAAATCTGAGATTAACATCTAAAACATGTGACAAATAAGGTTTAAAACATTGCCAAATACTCAACAATTAATCCCTAAAAGTTTGAAAGCAAATTTTTCACCATTCTAGACCGAAAAATCGGCCAGCTCTAGATTGTCACATGCTGAATTTTCCCCATGTGCTATATTCTCAAAGTTTTGAAATGTTACCTTGTGTAGCTCCCTCCTTTATGTCACTAACATTGTGTGGCTTATTCTCCACCAATTGAGATGCTAACTAAGCTCCACATATGCTCCACCAGGCTGAGAATGGCGTGTATGATGTCTTGAACATGTGCCGAATTGTACTTTTGTAAACTTTGTCAAATATTGCACAATAATTATACACATATGGTATATTCCAATCAGCCCTAATTTGAATATTATAGTACACTTTAATATGTCTTGAATATGTAAAAAGTGTATAGATACATGTTACATTTAATGCCAAAAGCGTTCCATGTGTCGTGTTCGTAGAAAACCGAATTTTCGACTTTTGTCGATTATGCGATTTTTCTCCGATTAAATTCAAAATTTTTGCACATGTTATATATATTATGTCACTCATTGTAGCGCCCCGCACTGGCCTTCCGGTGTATGGTGTGCCCGCCGTACTTCACTGTGGAGAGTACCAGGCGTCAATGCAAAACATGTCATAGTCCATAACAAAATGTATGGACTTTCATGCTTACATATCAACAGGTAAGCAAAACTTACGCAGAATAAAAACTTTTATATAAAAACATTCCGAATATCCAACACAACGTCTACAACCATGTCCGCAAAATAAAAGAGAAATATGAAATTAATGTTCCATCATGAGTCCATCAAACATAAACAATCATAATAAAATCCTTAAGCTGCCATCCTCTTGCACGTCTACAACCTAGGCTCATCGTCAATCCACTCTACCCCGTTTTCTGCAGGCTCTAGGAGGAAAAATAAGAGTGTGAGTGACAAAGTCGCCATCAAGTACACCATAAACAATCAAGAATTAAATAGAAAGTATACACAAGAACCAAATCCCAAGAATTTAGATTCCCAACATACCTGACCTTCAGTCTATTAACCACCAGGAAATAAGATCATAACTTATGGGACAAGAAATAATAAGATCATAACTAAGGAGACATTAAATAATAACATCATATCCTAAGTAACAGTACATCAAGCATTCGACTAGCCATTTAGACACAATGTGCATGAATATGCAAATATGATGCAACGTGATAAAATGAGAATTAATTCGATTTTTTTTCTTTCAAAACATCATCTTCGTAAAACGAGAAGTAGAGAGTGTTCAGATCTATTATATCTAGATCTGAGGCGTTCATACCATTCCCTTCAGATCTATCATGTCCGGATCTAAAAATGGTCATACAATCAATCATCGTCATCAGATCTATTCTCTCTTGGCCTGAACGGTCATAAATCATCACCATCAGGTCTATTCTCTCCGGGCCTGAACGGTCATAAATAACCATAATCAGGTCTATTCTCTCTGGGCCTGAACAGTCATACTCATCTTCAGATCAATTAACCCTGGATCTGGAGCGGGTTGCACTGGCTAGGAATTAATTATACTAATATGAATCTTTCTTTCAAAACTGAAATCTTTCTTTCGAAAGAGCTTTTCTTAAATTTCTTTGGCATAAAATCAGTTTCGTAAATCATGTAAATGGGGACAATGCAATTCATGATGTTCAACATGCAATTCATGACCAAAATACATCACATACACATATACGAACTTGTTCCTTAAGCTGGAAAATATTCCAGCATTAACACTCTGTTCATGCGGCCTCAAACTTATCAACTCAGGCCTATTTTCATAATCTTATGCCACACATATGCATAATGGAGTCTTATCTACATGCCATAAAAATTTCGTAATGTTTCGAGGTGATTAAAACCTTCAAATCATTAGTTTACTGAAAAGGGGCACTGCAGAATCAAGCAGTGCAATACCCGTCCTTACCTTAGTTTCAAAGCCATAAAATCTTATTTAATTTGGGCCATCACCTGGAAAACATAGTAAACACACCAAGGAATAATACTCATATGCCCAAACAGGACATGCAAGTCCAAATCAACAAGATCAAGGTCTCACAACTCATGCCATTAATCTGTCGTGTTTTCCAGTTTTGTAACACAAATTTCAACTCAGTTGTTAAGCCTCAAAAGAATGGTTCCAAGCTAATTTATTTACATGTACATGTTCATCTTGTTTTAGGTAATTACCATAAAAATTTCAGGGCAATCCAATAGGTTTAGTGGGGTCATTTAATTATTTTTCCAAAACTGGGTACATGCAGAATCTGTGGTGACCAGTTGCCACTAAAAATTCCATTGAGGATAAACCATAAGTCCTTTTGCCAAAAATTCCAACTCACAGATTTAATGAACATACAAGGCTAGCATTCTACCAAAATTAGATAAATTGCACGTTCCTAAGGTTCATTTTTAGGTCATACAGTACACCACTTAAAACTGTCCAGCTCCAGTAGTTTTTCCTTTTGTCACTTTTTCTTGTCAAATGCTTACCAACTAGTATTATTTCTCTAAAATGACTTACTAACCACTAAACAACTATTTTAACATAGTCATTCCAAGTTCCATAATAGCCTTTAGGCTACACATGAATCACACCAAAAACAGCCTTGCAACTTACACATAGCACACGCCATCCTTGCACATTTTGCACCTCACAAAGTCTACTTTTTGCAAAACTAATTCATGCATCACATAACCTCCATAAACAACCCGTTTTGGCAAGTAGTGTATTTTCATAACATATTCAAATTTGAGCACATAACATATCCATATAGCTACTCATTCGATCACGCCATTTTCCTACATTTTATACCTCATAAAGTCCATACTTAACAAAGAACAGTTCAATGTCTATTTAACCCTTATAACCATCCCCTATGATGAGAGGAATGTCTCATCCTATGTTTACAATAGGTATACAACACATCAATAGATGAATTTACTCACATGCAAACACTTTTCCCTTATGAATAACTAATTTCTCATGCTTGAACTTAGAATCTTCAACTAAGATTCATATCTTAGAAAGGCTAGTCATTCAATCATACACTTCACAAATAAGTCAAGGTTGCTTAGAGTGTACTTGCCTCTTTGAGCTTAGATGTTTCTCTAGCTTGTGCCTTGGTTGAAATAGAGTAGAGTTTCCTCCAACTTTCCCCCCTATGACATACGGTTTTGAGGGAGGGGTGGAAGTAAATGTTTAGCTACTATTTAAAGACATAATGAAGCTAGTTTGAAGCTAGATTAGCTTACCAAATTGAAGCTTGAATGAAGATTGAAATGAATTCAACCCACCAATAGGTTAGCTTCTCTTAGTAGCTTGAAAAATATCTCCACCTAGTGACCATTGAAGGTCACGGTTTTGGCAAGAAATGGGAGGCATAATGTGAGCTTCATCATTTCAAATATGGAATTAACTTAGGGAATTCAACATGCAACTTACCTAGAGGAGTCTTTGGAGCTTGAAGATGAAGATATCCTTGAGTCTCCTAGCTCCTATCAACCGTATAAAATGAGGATGATGATGAAATTGCCAAAGTGTTCAATGGTCTTTAGTGATTTGCTTGTGGCAACTCTTGAGAGGGTTGAGAGTTGAAGTGAAGAAGAGGCTTCTAGGTTAAATTGTAGAAGACTTCATGGTTAGAAGAAAGGGGAGGGGCGGCGGTCATGGGTCAAAGGGAGGAGACAAGGAATCCCATGTGTGCTTAAAAGAAGAAAGCACTTCTTAGAGTCTTGCATTTGACCATCTTTGTGTCCCTGCTTGGATCTTTCAATTTATTTTAATCCAATAGTAGTCTTTAAATGGAATTGTGAAAAATTTAAGGAGAGTTCTAGAACCCTTATGTTGGCCGAATCTTATAAGGTTTGGGAAGGGTATTTTTGTCATTTCACTTGTGTCATGAGACACACTTATATAATTATATCATTTCTTAGAATATTTAATTCCTTATGTAGGCTCTTAGGCTTGCTTTTAAGAAGACTCTTAAGTCTAGTTTTCTTATAAAGGAAGAATATTCTAAAGTCCTTTAAGGCCCTTGTGGTGAAAATCTCAAAGTCTTGGAGGGGCAATATGGTCATTTCACATGCTTCATAATATATACTTGGAGCATTATACTACTTCTCGTATTATTAACTTTAAGGAAAAATAATTAAAGAGAAGTGATAAAACTTAATATCATGCACTTGGAAGAATTAACATTTCATTAAACCACTTCATACGAGTCTTAAGTACAATACGTTTTTTTGTTGGGTACAACATCCTCCCCACTTATTACAAGTTTCATCCTCGAAACTTGAGAGCACTAGTCAAAGAGATGTGGGTATAGGTTCTTCATATTTTCTTCCGTCTCCCAAGTGGCTTCATCAACCGAGTGGTGCTTCCATTGCACCTTAACCATAGGAATAGATCGTTTCCTTAGAGTCTTTCCCTTCGGCCAATTATCCTCTCTGGCTCTTCTTCATATGACACATCAGCTTCAATTTTCAATGGCTGATATTCGATGATATGACTGGGATTGTGCATGTATCGGCGAAGCTAGGATACGTGAAATAAATCGTGCAACTGAGACAGCGACGGGCGATAGTGCTAACCGGTAGGCGACTTCTCCAATCCTCTCAAGAATTTCATATGGCCCGATAAACCTTGGACTTAGTTTACCCTTTATGCCAAATATTTTCACTCCCTTTGATGGTGACACCTTTAAGAACAATTTTTCACCTGCCTGAAACTCCACTGGTTGCCGCTTTTTGTCAGTCCAAACTTTGCTTCTATCTTGGGCCGCTTTCAACCATTGCTTGACAATTATCACTTTCTCTCGGGTCTGCTCCACTATGTCAGGTCCTGCAATAATTTTATCTCCAATTTCATCCCAATATAGTGGAGATCAACACTTTCTTCCTTATAGTGCTTCATAAGAAGCCATTCCAATGGATCGATTGTAGCTACTATTATAGGAAAACTCCACTAGCTTGAGACTATTGTCCCAACTTCCTCCGAAATCAAGGATGCAAGCTCGTAACATGTCTTTCAGTGTTTGGATGGTCTTCTTCGATTGACCATCCGTCTGAAGGTGAAATGCTGAACTCATCTGTATCTCAGTGCCCATCGCTTTCTGGAAAGTTGTCCAAAATCGAGAAGTAAACCGATGGTCGCGGTCACAAACAATACTCATGCGCATCCCATGCAGGCACATAATCTAATCTATATACATTGAAGCCAACTTCTCTAGAGAGGCTTTGATCGACATAGCCATGAAATGTGCGGATTTCGTCAAACGATCGACTACAACCCAAATAGCATCATGTCCATTCTTTGTCTTTGGCAGGTCAGTCACAAAGTCCATAGTGATGTGATCCCATTTCCACTCAGGGACTTCAAGCGGCTGCAATAATCTGGCAGGTCTTTGATGTTCTGCTTTCACTTTTTGGCAAATGAGGCATCTCTCTACGAATTCGGCAATTTGTTTCTTCACGCCATGCCACCAGAATCTCTGTTTTAAGTCTTGATACATTTTGTTGGCTCCGGGATGAATAGATAGACAAGAACTATGAGCTTCCCGAAGGACATCATTCTTCATATCATCATTATCGGGTACGCATAATCGACCCTTGAACCACAAGCTGTCATCATTTTTGACCTCAAAATCTTCAGAAGGCTTCGTTTTCAACTTATCCTTAATTTTCTTCAAAGCTTCGTCTTTCCCTTGACATTCTCTAATTTTGTCAATTAATGAGGGAATCAAAACCAACTTGGCCAGTACATTATCAATGGAATCAACCACTTCCAGATCAAACTCTTCCATATCACGCTGCAAATGTGGTTGACGCGGATGACTTGTCTTCTGACTCAAAGCGTCGGCAACTCTATTGGCTTTACCCGGATGATACTGGATGGAGAGATCATAGTCCTTCATCAACTCTAGCCATCGGCACTGGTGCATATTCAGCTCTTTCTAGGTGAAAATGTACTTAAGGCTTTTGTGATCGGTAAAGATTTCGCACCTTTCACCGAATAGATAATGTCTCTATATCTTCAAAGCAAAAACTACTGTTGCAAGCTCAAGATCATGTACTGGATAATTCTGCTCAAACGGCTTTAGCTGACGAGATGCATACGCAATCACTCGATCTTTCTACATTAACACACATCCAAGGCCGTTTTTTGAGGCATCACTGTACACTACAAAACTTTCACCCGAAATAGGTTGTGCCAAAACTGCAGCAAATGTCAACTTCTCCTTCAACTCGGTAAAGCTCCTTTCACAGTCCGATGTCCATTAGAACTTTGTCTTCTTCTGTGTCAATCGGGTGAGAGGCATAACAATCTGAGACAACCCTTCAACAAACTTGCGATAATAGCCGGCGAGACCAAGAAAATTGCGTACTTCCGTAACATTTGTTGGCCTTGGCCATTCTGTGATTGCTTCAATCTTTTTGGGATCTACTGATATCCCATCTTCAGATATGACATGGCCGAGAAATGCTACACTATGCAGCCAAAATTCACATTTACTGAATTTGGCGTACAATTGCTTCTTCTGTAAAATGCCAAGGACGACCCTCAAATGGGTTGCATGTGATTCTTCATCCGTTGAGTAAATCAAGATATCGTCAATGAAAACCACAACAAACTTGTCCAATTGCTCTTGAAATACTCGATTCATAAGGTCCATGAATGCTGCAGGGCCATTCATCAATCCGAACGGCATCACAAGGAATTCATAATACCCATAACGCGTCCGGAACGCGGTTTTCGGAATATCCTCAGCTTTGATCTTCAATTGAAAATATCCAGAACAAGGATTAATTTTACTGAAAACTCGTGTTCCCTGCATCATGATATTTTCAGACAATGCTCAAAATAGAATCTTATTAAAATGAGACTTATTAATTGCTTACTCGAAGCTAGTCAAATAGATCATCGATTCTAGGCAAAGGGTACTTATTCTTTATTGTAATCTTGTTGAGCTCCCTATAATCAATACACAGACGCATGTTTCCATCCTTTTTCTTCACAAACAGCACGGGAGCATCCCAAGGCGAGACACTAGGGTGAATAAGTTTCTTTTCTAGTAGCTCACGCAACTACTCTTTCAGTTCCTTCAACTCAGCAGGCGCCATTCGATTAGGAGCCTTTGATATCAGCTCAGCTCCCAGAATTAAATTAATTTCAAACGCGATCTCTCGATCTGGTAGAAGACCTGGCAACTCTTCTAGAAGAACATCAGGGTACTCCTGAACTACCGAGACTTGAGAAAGGTCAGATGGTGCTTGATCGACGCTTAAAGCATAAACTAAGAATCATTCATGTCCTTTCTTTAACGCCTTGCGGGTACGGATCGCATTCACATAGATATTCTTGGGAAATTTCCTCAATTTTGAGCCTCCATGAAAAGTTACTTCCTCACGTGTTGGGTCCTTAATAGTAACCCGCCTTTCACTGCAATGAATGTGCACGCAATTCTTGGAGAGCCAATCCATTCCAAGAATTATGTCGAAGTCGCTCATGTTTATTGGGATCAAATCTGCTACAAACCGTTGTTCGTTGAACTCAATTTCACAACGCTTGTATAATTGATGGGAAATAAGAACCTGATCTCTAGCTGCTTGAACTCTATATGGCATCTCAAGATGGACTGGACTATGATAAATATCCTTTGCAAACTTCATCGAGATAAATGAGTGGCTAGCGCCACTATCAAACAGCACATTTGCAGGCACAGAACACACTAAGATAGCTCCTGAATCATGCAAGATTGACTAAGCAACAACAAAGCAACAATATCTTGCCAAAATTTAAACATTGCATAAATCTTAAAACATACCAGTCACAACGCCGTTAGCTTCATCAACAGCGGCATCAGTCATAACATGAACTCTTGCGTTTGCGTGCTGACGCTAGTTTCCAGGTTGCTTCTGCTGCTGGGCTCCTTTCTCTGGGTAGTCTTTGATCATGTGGCCGACTTTCCCACATCCAAAGCAAGTGGTCCCCTTATCTGGACAATTTTTGAGTATGTGGCCCACCTTGCCACATCCGAAACACTTTCCTGCCTGAATGAAACATTCTGCCACGTGATGCTTCTGATAGTGAGGACAAGCCGGAATAGCTGGCTGCTGCTGACCCTGATTTCTCGGCTGATTCTTTTGCTGTGAACGGCATTGGAAACGATTCTGATTCTTTCCTTGTTTTCCAGGTCCTCTGAAATTCTGTTTGGTGGCTTTTCGGGATCCTCCACTTCCAGACACTCTTCTTCCTCTCTTTTGTCCACTCTCATCCTGACGGATGATGTCTCTCTCAATTCTATAACAAGCATAAAGCTGTGCTCCAAAGTTTGTTGGCTTTGCATTAACCAACCAGGTCCTGATCCTTGGATTCAATCCTCTTTCAAACTTCAACATCTTAGTCTCCTGATCATTCATAGTTGATGGTTGAAACCTTCCCAAAGCTATAAACTTTTTTGCATAGTCTGCAACGGTCATTTCTGGCTCTTGCTTCAATGACTCAAATTCATGTATTTTCTGTAGCTTCACAGAAGGGGGTATGTAAAACTTGTTGAACTCCTGTAGGAATATCTCCCATGATATCGGTCTCGGTAAAGATTGCAAATTTTCCTTCCATCATTGATTTTCTTCTCCAAGTAGGAAGGGTCTTACAACTTAGGTTTTCATCTCTTCAGGTGCACGGATTAACTCAAAGCAGTTCTCTACCTCATCCAACCATTTTTCAGCAATATCTGGGTCCGATTTTCCTTCAAAGTGTGGTACATTGGCTCTCTTTAGTTTCTCAAAGTAGTACTGTGCATCCCTAACAGGCTCATGAGGCAGGGGAGGAGCATTCTGCTGCATCATCACCTGACCAATCTTAGTCACGGTCTGGCAGAACGCCTGGAAAGCGTGAATGACCGGAATCATCTGAGGTAAAGGCCCTCTGAGGTGGAGGATTATTCTGAGCAGGAGGTGGGTTCTGATCCTGCAGTGGTGGTGGTGGAGGGACCTGAGCGGGTGAAGGAGGAACAGGCTCCTGAGGCTGTGGAGGAACCGGCTCCTGTACAGCTGGTCGGGCTCTAGCGGGTCTGCCACGAGGTCGAGTCATCTGCACTATAGAGCATCGGAATTTTATTTAAGGTTGAAATATGAAGATAAGCGACAGAAATTAATTCGTAATTGAATGGAAATCTAACGAATATTCGAGAAGATAAAAATGCGAATTAAATTCTATGACATTTAAAATTTCATCGACTAGGATTTTGTTATTAGGTCAAGGCCCTAATTTCCAGTCTAAGTCATCCTAGTCTAAGGTCAAGACTCTTCTAAGATCATGACTTAGGTCTAAGGTCAAACTTAGATTTCTAAAATCATCACTTAATTCTATATTTTGCCCAAATCTAGAGCCTGGGCTCTGATACCACCTTTAGCGCCCCGCATCGGCCTGCCGGCGTACGGTGCGCCCGCCGTACTTCACTACGGAGAGTACCAGGCGTTAATGCATAACATGTCATAGTCCATAACAAAATTTATGGACTTTCATGCTTACATATCAACAGGTAAGCAAAACTTAGGCAGAATAAAAACTTTTATATAAAAACATTCCGAATATCCAACAAAACGTCTACAACCATGTCCGCAACATAAAAGAGAAACACGAAATTAATGTTCCATCATAAGTCCATCAAACATAAACCATCATAATAAAATCCTTAAGCTGCCATCCTCTCGCACGTCTACGGGTATGGAACTCTAGGCTCTTCGCCAATCCACTCTACCCCGTTTCCTGCAGGCTCTAGGAGGAAAAATAAGGGGGTGAGTGACAAAGTCACCAGGAAGTACACCATAAACAATCAAGAATTAAATGGAAAGTATACACAAGAACAAAATCCCAAGAATTTGGATTCCCAACATACCTGACCTTCAGTATATTAACCACCAGGAAATAAGATCATAACTTATGGGACAAGAAATAATAAGATCATAACTAAGGAGACATTAAATAATAACATCATATCCTAAGTAACAGTACGTCAAGCATTCGACTAGCCATTTAGACACAATGTGCATGAATATGCAAATCTGATGCAACGTGATAGAATGAGAATTAATTCGATCATTTTTTCTTTCAAACCATCATCATCGTAAAACGAGGAGTAGAGAGTGTTCAGATCTATTATATCCCGATCTGAGGCGGTCATACCATTCCCTTCAGATCTATCATGTCCGGATCTGAAAACGGTCATACAATCAATCATCGTCATCAGGTCTATTCTCTCTTGCCTGAACGGTCACAAATCATCATCATCAAGTCTATTCTCTCTGGGCCTGAACGGTCATAAATCATCATAATCAGGTCTATTCTCTCTGGGCCTGAACGGTCATACTAATCATCAGATCAATTAACCCTGGATCTGGAGCGGGTTGCGCTGGCCAGGAATTAATGGTACCAATAGGAATCTTTCTTTCAAAACTGAAATCTTCTTTTCGAAAGAGCTTTTCTTAAATTTCTTTGGAATACAATCAGTTTTGTAAATCATGTCAGTGGGGAAAATGCAATGCATGACGTGCAACATGCAATTCATGACCAAATACGTCACATACACATATACGGATTTGTTCCTCAAGCTGGAAAATGTTCCAGCATTAACACTCTGTTCACGCGGCCTCAAACTTATCAAATCAGGCCTATTTTCATAATCTTATGCCACATATATGCGTAATGGAGTCTTATCTACATGCCATACAAATTTCGTAACGTTTCGAGGTGATTAAAACCCTCAAATCATTAGTTTACTGAAAAGGAGCACTGCTGAATCCAACAGTGCAGTACCCATCCTTACCTTAGTTTCAAAGCAATAAAATCTTATTTAATTTGTGCCATAACCTGAAAAACATAGTAAACACACCAAGGAATAATACTCATATGCCCAAACAGCACATACAAGTCCAAATCAACAAGATCAAGGTCTCACAACTCATGCCATTAATCTGTCCTATTTTCCAGTTTTGTAACACAAACTTCAACTCAGTTGTTAAGCCTCAAAACAATGGTTCCAAGCTAATTTATTTACATGGACATGTTCATCTATGTCTTAGATAATTACCATAAAAATTTTAGGGCAATCTAATAGGTTTAGAGGGGTCATTTAATTAGTTTTCCAAAACTGGGTACATGCAGAATCTGTGGTGACCAGTTGCCACTAAAAATTCCATTGAGGATAAACCATACGTCCTTTTACCGAATTCCAACTCACAGATTTAATAAACATACAAGGCTAGCATCCTAACAATATTTAGCTAAATTCCACGTTCCTAATGTTTATTTTCAGGTCATATAATACACCACTTAAAACTGTCCAGCTCCAGTAGTTTTTCCTTTTGTCACTTTATCTTGTCAAAAGATTACCAACTAGCATTATTTCTCTAAAATGACTTACTAACCACTAAATACCTACTTTTACATAGTCATTCCAAGTTCCATAATAGTCTTTAGGCTACATATGAATCACACCAAAAATAGCCTTGCTACTTACACATAGCACACGGCATCCTTGCACATTTTGCACATCATAAAGTCTACTTTTGGCAAAACTAATTCATGCATCCCATAACCTCCATAAACAACCTGTTTTGGTGAGAAGTGGATTTTCATAACATATTCAAATTTGAGAACATAACATATCCATATAGAAACTCATTCGATCACGCCATTTTCCTACATTTTATACCTCATAAAGTCCATACTTAACGTGGAACAGTTCAATGTCCATTTAACCCTTATAAACGTCCCCTATGATGAGATGAATGTCTCATCCTATGTTTACAATAGGCATACAACACATCCATAGAGGAATTTACCCACATGCAAACACTTTTCCCTTATGAATAACTAATTTCTCATGCTTGAACTTGGAATTTCAACTAAGATTCATATCTTAGAAAGGCTAGTCATTCAAGCATACACTTCACAAATAAGTCAAGGTTGCTTAGAGTGTACTTGCCACTTTGAGCTTAGATGTTTCTCTAGTTTGTGCCTTGGTTGAAATAGAGTAGAGTTTCCTCCAACTTTCCCCCTATGACATGCGGTTTTGAGGGAGGGGTGGAAGTAAATGTTTACCTACTATTTAAAGATATAATGAAGCTAGTTTGAAGCTAAATTAGCTTACCAAATTGAAGCTTGAATGGAGATTGAAATGAATTCAACCCACCAATAGGTTAGCTTCTCTTAGTAGCTTGAAACAAATCTCCACCTAGTGACCATTGAAGGTCACGGTTTTGGCAAGAAATGGGGGCACAATGTAAGCTTCATCATTTGAAATATGTAATTCACTTAGGGAATTCAATATGCAACTTTCCTAGAGGAGTCTTTGGAGCTTGAAGATGAAGATATCCTTGAGTCTCCTAGCTCCTATCAACCATATGAAATGAGGATGATGATGAAACTGCCTAAGTGTTCAATGGTCTTTAGTGATTTGCTTGGCGCAACTCTTGAGAGGGTTGAGAGTTAAAGATGAAGGAGAGGCTTCTAGGTTAAATTGAAGAAGGCTCCATGGGTAGAAGAAAAGGGAGGGGCGGCGGTCATGGGTCAAAGGGAGGAGACAAGGAATCCCATGTGTGCTTAAAAGAAGAAAGCACTTCTTGGAGTCTTGCATTTGACCATCTTTGTGCCCATGCTTGGATGTTTCATTTTAATTTAATCCAAGAGTAGTCTTTAAATGGAATTATTAAAAATTTAATGAGGGTTCTAGAACCCTTGTGTTGGCCGAATCTTATAAGGTTTGGGAAGGGTATTTTTGTCATTTCACTTGTGTCATGAGACACACTTATATAATTATATCATTTCTTAGAATATTTAATTTCTTGTGTAGGCTCTTAGGCTTGCTTTTAAGAAGACCCTTAAGGCTAGTTTTCTTATAAAGGAAGAATATTCTAGTCCTTTAAGGCCCTTGTGGCCGAAACTCTCAAAGTCTTGGAGGGGCAAAATGGTTTTACATGCTTCATAATACATACTTGGAGTATTATACTACTTATTGTAGTATTAACTTTAAGGAAAAATAATTAAAGAGAAGTGAAAAAACTTAATATCATGCACTTGGAAGAGTTAACATTTCATTAAACCACTTCATACAAGTCTTAAGTACAATACGATTTTTTTGTTGGGTACAAAACTCATAATATACATAAGATAAATTGAATATTCAGCTCTAATGGCTGTTTAAAGTAGGCGACCCATGTGCTTAAAATTGAATTTGGAATCACCCTAATTTGGCCTTAATTGCGGGTGATTTGGGTGTGCCAACATGAATGATTTTATGGCTGAATATACCATGTAAGCCACGAAAGTTTTGGCCATTTTTGAAGTGTAGAGGCTGGCCATATATATGTGGCAAGTACGTGACACGTTGGCGAAGTTTCGGTAGTCACCCAATACGATGATTTTTGGTTTACAACCTTGTAATGTGACGTAATAATTTTGTCATCACCATGACTTATATGATACGATATAAGACCTGAATATTCTCATAAATATGATAAAAGTATAATGGTGTGACGTTGACGTACATTCGTAATATATGTAATGTGTTGGTAGTACGTCGGAATATATGTGCATTGTGCCTTTTTATAAAAAATCTGAATATATATATAATATATATAAAAACATGTGAATGAGATGGGGAGGAGACTTTCCATTTCCAAGTTTGTAGCCATTATGCCTTCTCCAAATATATCTCCATTTAATGAACCACTTAGTTCATTTAACTAAGTACTTCACTTAATGAACTAGTTTAGTTCATTAATGGTGGCACCTGAAAATAGTTCGAACACAACAAATGTTTGCCATTTGATGTAAGCTTTAAAGCTTCATGGCTTGTTAGTATGGAAACATTATATATAAAGTATATAAGCCAAGTTTATCACAAAAACGTATCAAGTAATAAAATTATCATGCATTTCTTAAACACGTTGTATTTAAATCATGCTTTCGTAAATCACTCAAACTCTTTTTCTCAAAAATCTCCCCCTTTTGATGATTTACAAAATAACACTATTTCACGATTTAAATTTAACCACACCCCCTGTAATTGTGCACAAATTCGAATTTTAATTGTCTCCCCCTTGATTTGTGCAATCATACTCTCTTACCTCCTTAAATCACTCAAATGACTCTCACTCCCCCTTAAATCATCACTCAAATCACTCTCACTCCCCCTTAAATCATGCACTCTCTCTCCCTTTTTATTTTAGAAATAAAATCAAAAGTGCGTGTAACGATGGAAAGAAATATCAATCTATAACAAATCAGCAGAAATCATGCCTAATTTAGAGCATAGATTTTCATACGTGTCTTGATTTAGTCCTTTGGTGAATATGTCAGCTACTTGTGCTTCAGTGCGTACATGTTCTATAACAATATCACCATTATTCACATGATCACGAAGAAAGTGATAGCGTACTTCTATGTGCTTTGCCTTAGAGCGTAGTACGGGGTTCTTAGACAAGTTTATAGCACTCATACTATCACAATAAACTGAAATACGATTTACCGTGATTCCAAAATAAGAAAGTTGTTGTCTTAACCATAGAAGTTGTGTGCAACAAAGACTAAGTGCCATGTATTCAGCTTCAGTAGTAGATAATGCCACACTCGCTTGCTTTTTCGAAAACCAAGAAATTAATGAATTTCCTACAAATTGACAGGTGTCACTTATGCTTTTTCTGTCTATTTGCATCCTCCATAATTCGCATCAGCATATGCATGCAAATCAAATTCACAATTCTTATCATACCAAATTCTTAAAGTGGGGGTGTGCTTAATGTATCAAAATATTCTTTTTACAGCATTATAGTGAGACACTTTAGGTTGGTTTGAAAACGTGCACACACACATACACTAAACATGATATCGGGTCTAGTTGCGGTAAGATAAAGCAAAGAGCCAATCACAGACCTATACAAACCATTATCAAAATCTTTTCTATTTCATCTTTATCTAATTTAGTGGTGACACTCATAGGGGTGGGGGATGGTTTCAAGTTCTCAAAATTGAACTTTTTAATCATGTCATTCACATATTTAACTTGACTTATATGGATGCCTTTACTAGTTTGTTTAATTTGCAAGCCAGGAAAGTAATTCAATTCACCAACCATGGACATTTCAAACTCGGATTTCATGCATATTTCAAATTCTTCAACAAGTTTATGAGATGTAGATCCAAAAATGATGTCATCAACATAAATTTGAATGATGAGTAAATCCGATTTATCTTGTTTCAAGAATAAGGTGCTATCTATTGTTGTACCTCGCCTAAATTAGTACGATATCTGGGGTTAGAAAAAAGTGATGAAAGGGAACGTGGGGTAGAGCTCCTTCTTACTACAAGTAACTAATTCTTGTTAGGATCCATGAAGAGTTATTTTAAGCATTAAGTGTCCTATTAACTAAGGATTTCAAAAGGATGAAAAGAGGGAAAATACCCCTCTTTCCCCTTTTTGTCCGCCGGGGAGGGGAGCCCATTAAGAGGCCTTTTATTATCAGAAAAGAGTAATTGTACCTCTTAATTTCTTGCTAAAGCAATTAGACAAGGAAGTATGCATACTGTACTCACAATGTGATGTTGTTATAAGGATATGCAATACTCTAAAATTTCCTAGAAACCGTAAGTTACGTGAAAGGATGAATTAGAGGTTAAGATTAGCATTAAGAAATGTCTCCTTCAACCACTTAGTATAGTCCATGGTACTCATTTAATCACAATAGTAAATGACTTAAGAATTAAGAAGGGACAAACAAGTTAAGGGGTGGATAATTAAGTGAGGGAGGGGAGAGACCCCTCCCACCGCCGGCTCTTCTTTTTGAAGAAGGCCAAGGGGAACTTTATCATTAAACATAGCCACTTTTAGGTTTAGCAATTTCAAACTTGATGGAGGGTAGGCCTACATGATACATTAGATGTATATATGGTATGAGCATATATATATATATATAGATGTATATGCACGTATGTAGGTATACGTTACATTATAGATGTTGGGGTACGTTGTGATAAGCGGGTTAAAGGATTATAGTCCCATGAAAAGTGTACTTAAGGGACAATAGTTAAGCATGCATAAACACGTGTATACATATATATATACATATATATATATACATGGTATTTTTTTAAGCAGAGATTTTATTAATTAAAAGCCTCACTTGTGGTGGAGGAAAACAATATTACAAAACATCAGAGTATGCGAATAAATGAAATAACGAACTAATAACAACATATCTCCAGTCGTATACGATATGCCGCATTAAAACCTTGACAGGGAAAACCACCCTTGTGGATAAAACCCTAGCGAAGGAAAAAACGTACATATTTATACGACCATCATTGATTTGTGTGAAATGTAAGTCTGAGTACAAATGTGCACATTCTGTAGCCGGAGGAGTGGTTCGAGTGCGTTAGTTGAAGTAGCGGAAATTGTTGCTTGAGCTTGTCTCATCCGGGAGATACCATACCTTAGAAAAAAGCCAAAGCGTAGTTATGCCAGTGATGGAGAATATCCAAAGAAAATGAGATAGAGATGTCAAACACATACCGATGTCGCCTTGGCAAAGTTGATGCCAAGGCGACGAATTTATGGATGGACGCTGTGGAGCATGGGCTGCTGAGTCCGCCAGTGTATAATAGAAATATCTCGCCACCAATTTATATAGTCCAAGACATGCAAGAGCAAGCATAAAGAGGCAGTTATGAAGCAGGAAGAAACAGTATAGAATGCAGGCCAAAAGATAACAATACATACCAAACCTGCCTGAATCCCGTAGCTAGTGACGCAGCTAGTGAGGTAATATATGTACATGGTATATATATATACGTACATGGTTAGACATTTGTACATGGTATATATATGTACATGGTATATATATATATTTTTTATAGAAAGAGAGTTTTTATTAATAGAAAGCCTCACTTATGGCGGAGGAATACCCGATTACATGAGTGTGCGAATACATCATCAAAATCAAAAAAATTAAATAGCCAGCGATAATGGTGTATCTCTAGTCGTATACGATATGCCGTATTAAAACCTTGCCAAGAAAAACCACCCTTGTGGATAAAAACTTGGCGAAGGAAAAAGCGTACATATTTATACGACTTTCATTGATACTTATTAACATAAAATTGTCTATTAAATACAACTCGTCTAGCGCCCCTTGAGAAGTGATATGATGCCTATAAGCTGAGGGAGTACAAAACCACAGTTGATGCATTGTCCACAGTTGATGCATTATTCTCATTGCGTCCATAAAGGTAAAACCGTCCCATTGAAAACAGATGAATGTGCCGCACAATGCCATCCATGCACAAGACAAATGTACGACTGAGTGAAGTATATGTAGCAGCCAGATTGAGGGTGTGTAACCGAAAGAAAAGAAAACCATACCAGGTCTGTCGGTTCCCATAAGAAGACCGACAGAAAGAATATATGAATGCCAATCCGATTGGAAGACATGCGACCGTGGGGAGCGATTTGGTTGCTCAGGAGAAACAATCGCCTCAGCATGGAAACCCAAAATGCCATCACCGCCATCGAAGTTGATAGGGAAAACATTCCATGCAGAAAAAACATTGAACAGTGAGCACAGCCGACATAGTGACAAGAGACATATACATATGATGAAAGAATAGTGCATCATACCAGATCTGCTTGCCCTAGCTAAAGGACAGGCAGAGACTGGGGGAAGAGGCCAATCCATTTGGAAGACAAATCGTGTGAGGTTGAGAATACAGACATACGTAAACCATACGCAAAGATCATGCGTAACATTTTCAGCAAGCCAGCAAGATAGGGCAAAACAGAAAAACAGCAGGAAGCGAATCATACCAAGCCTGCCCGAATCCCCAAGGATACAGGCAGGAAAACTATTGTGTAGCCAATCCATTTGGAAGACCTGAGTATATCAAGGGAGCCGCAAATGTACCGAAGAAAGATCAAGGGAGACAGAGCTCCTGACTAGCGGTGGAAGTGAGCGCGAATCATAATCTTGAGTGCTTGGGTGTAACATAGCATGTTGCGCAAGATAATGTGCTGACATGTTTGCTTCCCGATAAATGTGGCGATACTCCAAACGATGACGATTAACCAACGTATATAGCAGTTGAAGGCAGTAGTTTCCATGAATCATTCGTGGAGATGACAATCGAGATATAAGCAACGCACAATCTGACTCAAGTATTACTGCTCGGTATAGAGGCAGGAAATATAATAAACCAAAAACCGCAGTCTGTATCTCTGCATGAATTGGTGTACTTGGCGGCAAGCGAAATGAAATTGCTCCCAAACATGTACCGGTCTGGTCCCTCAAGATAGCACCACCCGCACTGTAATGTCTTCCAACTGCAGCATCTGTATTTAGTTTGAATTTACCAGACGGAGGTAAGAGCCAGCGCACCATAGTGGAACGCGGTTGTCGAATCGGGGGAAGCCACGAAAAAGGGTGGCGAGGGCACCTCATGAGCTTAGATCCCCCCAAGGACTTGCACCACATTGTTATATCATTCTGTACTGTGAACTTTAAAGAGTGTAGTGAAAAGGAGCTTGAATCACCATAAATGAGAGAAGCATAAACACGCCACACGTTAAAAGCAATGATAGCCGGGACAATGATGCACAAAGTCCCTAGAAAAGAAGAAAAGTATGAGCGATACCACCATGAGAGTAGATATTGGCGGAGGTGCACAGAGATCCGGAGTGGACATTGTAACTCGCTGGCTAAATAATTCCAGATTGTCCGAATCCCCGAGCAGTATAAAAATATATGATCCACAGTAGCTGATGCTTGCTTGCAAAAAGGACATTGGGAGGCGCATGCCATATAAAACCTACGAGTATAGTCCTCAAAAGGTAATGCTGAGTGAAATATACGCCACAGAAATATCTGAGTGACGGGTGAATGATGCTTGAACCAAATAAACTTTGCTGAGATAAGTGTAGGGCTGGGGGCTCGGCAAATATCATAAGCACTGCTCAACGAAAACTCCCCTGTTGATGTTGGTATCCATGAAAGATGTTCCCCCTGACCCTCCGCATATGCCATACAAGTAGGATGAATCTTACAAATGAGTTTCCACACTGGTGAGTCAGTTAGCCGAGGCAAAAAGTCCCTGCGGCGACCATATTTACTGAACATGTATTTACTCCAAAGTGTATGCTGTTGATGATAGGACCACCAGATACGACAATGGTAGGCTCGCTGTAACATATAAAGGTTTCGAATCCCGAGTCCGCCCTCTTCCCGGGGTGTTGCAATCGAAGCCCAAGATACCCAATGATGCCTTTGGCCCCAATAGAAAGTCGACATTTTGCTGTGGATTGCCTTAATGACTGATTTAGGCAGGCCCCCTGCTGCTAGAATATGTAATGGTAGCGAAGATATAACTGAACGCAGCAAGACAAGACGACCAGCAGAAGATAACAATTTAAAGTGCCAACCTTGTAGACGATCGTCTATATGTTGTAATAAGGAAATACAATATCGTGGCCGATTGACGCCCTTATGCAAATACGATCCCAAATATTTAAATGGAAGATGAGATTCTCGCATGCCCGTAATAGTAGCATAATCACGCCGCTGTTGTGACGTTATCGCTGCAGACGTGATAAAACTGCTCTTCTGAAAATTAATCTTCTGACCAGAGGCATTCTCATATTGTGTTAAGAATGTGTGAAAACGCTGAAGATTACGCTGTGTGCCCCGTAAGAAAACCAACAGATTGTCTGCATAAGCAAGATGAGTGATATGAAAAGGAACTCTGCCAATTCGGAATGGCTGTAATGCGCCCGATGTGACCAAGGACTTTAATCCCCTGCTGAAACCTTCGGAGGAAATAATAAAAAGCAGAGGGGATAAAGGATCCCCTTGCTTAACACCCCGATACGGATGAAATGATGCTGATGGAATGCCGTTAATTAATACCGATACCGTCGTGGCCCGTAAATGGTTTAAAATGATACGAGTAAAAAAAGCTGAGGAACCAAAAGCGTCAAATATGCGCTCTAGATATTCCCAGCTGACCCTGTCAAAAGCTTTCATCATATGTAGCTTCAAACATAATTGAGGACCCCCTTTATCTAGCATATGAATCATCTCCCGATCCATAAGGACCTGTGTTGAAATATCATAACCCGGAAGGAAGCCTGTTTGTTCTGGCGAAATAATGCGAGGTAGCAGAGTATTAAGTCTAGTAGCAATTATACGCGTGCAGACTTTACTTATGAAATTTGTGAGGCAGATGGGTCTGAAATCATTAAAAGTATCCGGAGATGGCTTCTTGTGGATTAGAGTGATAAGAGCACTAGCCATGACCGTAGGTTGGGGGATACCCAAGAAAAATTCCTGCACAGCCTTAATGACATCAGTATTAATAATGGACCAACAAGATCGATAAAAGTTACCATTGAAGCCATCGGGGCCTGCTGCACTGCTAGGATCTAAGTGCCAGACTGATGCTTTAATCTCCTCTACTGTAGGCATCGCTGTAAGCATCATATTGTCATCCGCTGTGACAAGCAGTGGAATATGGCAGAGCACCGCATCATAATTGTGTGTATGAGCCTGGGTAAACAAGGATGTATAATAAGCAACAGCGTCAGCCTGAATGTCGGCAGCATTAGTACATAATCTTCCATCAGACGTATGGATTTGCTGGATGCGCAGTTGAGAACGCCTACCCTTGACTATGGAATGAAAATATCGAGTATTTGCATCACCATCTTGCAACCATCGAAGTCTTGCCTTCTGTTTCAAAAAATGGAACTCATACAGAGTAGCTTGAATATACTCCGCTTTGGCTTTTTGGTATGCCTCTCGGTTTGCATCAGTGGAGTCAACATCCCACGCTTTTTCAGCCAAGATAAGAGCTGATTCAGCGTGCTTGATATTGGAAAAGATGTTTCCGAAAATCTCCTTATTCCAACGCTGAATATCCTTCTTTAAACGGAACAACTTTGAATAGAATCCCTACATACCTCCTGTTGTTGGGTAGGATGCCCAAGCACTTGCCACATAAGCATGGAAATCCGGGTGATGCAGCCAGGAGTCTAAGAACCAGAAATACCGGCGTGTGTTTGTGATTCCCAATCGGCATAGAACTAATAATGGAGTATGATCCGAAGAAATGCGGGGAAGATGCGAAAGGCAGGTGTCATCAAACCAACTTTGAAAAGCAGAATTATAAAACAACCAGTCTAACCTGCGTCTAACCCGTCCCAGACCTCGACCATCCGTCCAAGTGTATCGAGAGCCCTGATACTGCGGTGACATTAATGAACATGCTTCAATACAATCATTAAAATCTTGTAAGGTGGAAAGCGACAGTCGTGAGCGGCCAGCGTGGTCCTCAAGAGAACGAAAAGTATTAAAATCACCCCCAACTAGCCATGGCATATCATTTGAGTCAGCAAAGGTAGATAGCGAGTGCCATAGTGCACGTCGTAAAGGAACAGTATGACTGCCGTAGACCACAGGGAAGACAAAATTTTTCTGAAATCGACGAATTGTGAATGTAAAATGCACGACCTGATCCTGATCGTGTGAATCCACCAGATGAATATCTGTGTCACGCCGAAACAACCAAATACGTTCGGTTTGAGAAGAGAAATGATGTGAAAAACCAAGATCCATAGAAAAACGAGAAATATGATGTGGTGAGTGCTTCGGTTCAATGATAGCAACTATATCTAAACGATGTTCACGAACTAAATTATGTAATCGAGGCAACGAGGCACGCATGCCTCGCACATTCCATAGTAAAATATTCATTGAGCAAGAGTAGAACTACTTCCCTGAATTGCATGAGACGCACTACAAGTTAGAATCACGGAGGGTGGCAGAGGCGGTAGCTCTTTTTTGGTACGGCGTTTACGAAGTGGAACCACTGGAATAAATTCAGCCTCTGCAGTGGAATCCTGCAGACGCGATAATAAAACATCTTCATCTGGCGAAGTAGGAATTAACTCCATGCGCCTAAGTACATCATCCGGAACCGTTGAAACCTCCGGGGGTGGATCAGTTTCAGGTAGCTCATTGTCTGAACAATGGCCAATATCATAATCATCAGTGGGATTTTGTGGTGCCGTGGAGTCCCCAACAAGCAACGGAGCATCTCCCTCCAATGCTGATGAATCAGTGACTCGGACGTTAGGGTCTGCGTTAGAAGGCATATGTGCGGCCACAGGAGGATTAGTCACTGGCTCCGTCATGGGACGGAGGTGTCCTTCTTTGCGCTTGACGGGAGTCCAGCGTTGGGCAGGTGGGCGTGGAGGCGGCGGAGGTGGCGGAGGAGGCACCGTGCCCTGGGTCTGCGGGCGACAATCATATGCTGCATGGCCAAGTCGTCTACAGGAGGTACAAAAGCGCGGCAAGTCCTCATAAATCACTGTTTGAAGGATCATTCAATTTTTTGCCTGTAAATATATCTTTTGGGGCAATTCTTGAGAGACATCGACTTCCACACATACACGTGCAACCGACGGACGTAATCCATCCGCCGTAGCCACATCCAGTTTTAGCGGCGTTCCTATTGTGCGTGCTATTTCAAACAATGCCTCGCGATAATGCAGATGAATCGGCAATCCAGGAAAAGCTAGCTATACCGGAACGATCGGAACGTCAGCTGCAGGGTCGAAATCCACAGTCCATTTTGTGATACGCATATGACACCCGGAAATATGCCATGAGCGACGATAAAAACATCGCAAATAATCCGCTTCATTACGAAAGTTCAAGAGAATATGCGTTTGATCAATAAGTGTAATGCGCAAATCTTGCTGAAAACCAATTTTTTCAAATACTTCTCGTATAATCTTTAATGGCGGCCGGCCGGCCCAAAACATGCCAACCAAAGAATGACGGAATGGAGCAGCGAGGGCATCTATTTCGGAATCAAGAAACAAAATCATGGGGATGCCCTTATATCGCGATACCGTTTTAGGTGAGATAGTGATGCGCTGAGAAGAACCTTCACCTGTCACCACCGCTGCAAAAGACGGCTGAGTTGCAGAGGACATTGCGGATGA
The DNA here is from genome assembly GCA_036186865.1 of Eustoma russellianum. Classification (NCBI taxonomy): domain Eukaryota; kingdom Viridiplantae; phylum Streptophyta; class Magnoliopsida; order Gentianales; family Gentianaceae; genus Eustoma; species Eustoma russellianum. The sequence goes on along the minus strand of AP025075.1, from coordinate 13,063,429 downwards.
TGAAAAAAACTCAGCTTTTGAAAAAATCTGGAACCGGATGAAAGAAACTTGCAGAATTGTAGTAAAGAAGGAGATCGGAAGGCGTAAATCATCGGCGGCGGCTGGGCCGCTGGGAAGGCGACGATCGCCAGAGAGCCATCCTCATATATTTATCTATATATAATCTTTATATATATATATATACATGGTTAACGATTGTATTGAATTGTGTTCACTAATGTCTCTGCAGTTTCACGGGCCGCGATATACATGGACAGATGGTAGGGGCCTAGGGCGGGTATGGCGCAAGCTTGACTGGGTTTTTTTCAACTCCACTTTTCAGGAAGTGTTTGATGATACGCACTTATCTCATCTACCTCGAGTTACCTCAGATCATACACCATTGCTATTCTTGGGTTGAGTGGGTAATTCGGAGGGTCGCAGATCCTTTTGTTTTTTAGATTCTTGGTTGCATCATCCTGACTTCCACACTTATATGAAAACTGCATGGACATCTTATTCAACCACAGGGGGTATGTATGGATTCTATTCGAAATTGCGCCGTCTGAAGAAGGATGTACAGCGCTGGAATAAGGAGATCTTTGGCAATATTTTCTCCAATGTTAAACATGCGGAGACAGCTATGACACAAGCGGAACACGCTTAGGATGCTGACTCATCCGAGTCAAGTCATGAGATATACCATAAGGCAAAGACATAATATCTTCAAGAACTATTATATGAATTTCATTTCTGGAAGCAGAAAGCGCGCGTAAGATGGCTTCAAGATGGTGATGCCAATACGAGATATTTCCACTCCATAGTCAAAGGCCGACGTACTCAGCTACGGGTGCATCAGATCCGGACAGCTGATGGTCGCTTGTGCACGGATTCTGCATCGATTAAAGCTGAGGCAGTCTCTTATTACTCCTCTTTATTTCAGCGAGAACACACGCACTCCTATGAAACAATCCTTAACAACATCCCAACCATAGTCACAGCGTCGGACAATTTGATGCTTACAAGCGTACCTACTGAAAAGGAAGTAAAGACAGCAGTGTGGCATTTAGACCCTCACAGTGCTGCCGGACCTGATGGATTCTATGGTAATTTTTATCGTTCGTGTTGGTCGGTTATTTGTTCTGATGTGGTTAAGGCTGTCCAGGAATTTTTTCTTGGCATTCCTCAGCCTACAGTCATGGCGAGTGCACTCATTACATTAATTCCAAAAAAACATTCTCCGGACACGTTTAGTGACTTTCGGCCTATCTATCTCACGAATTTTATAAGCAAAGTCTGCACGAGGATATTGGCTACTAGACTTAATACTCTACTCCCACAGCTTATTTCTCCGGAGCAAACCGGTTTTCTTCCAGGATCGGATATTTCTACGCAGGTTCTGATGGCCAGGGAGATGATACATATGTTGGATAAAGGAGGCTCACAGCTATGTTTAAAGCTAGACATGATGAAGGCTTTTGACCGTGTAAGCTGGGAATATCTGGAGCGGATACTTCATTCTTTTGGTTTCTCAAAATTTTTTATTCGTCTAGTTTTGAACCATTTGAAGGCAACCACGTTATCAATTCTACTTAATGGTCAGCCTACCAACTCATTTCGACCAGGCAGGGGAGTTAAGCAAGGAGATCATTTATCTCCGTTGCTATTTATTCTTTCATCTGAAGGATTTAGCAGGGGAATAAAATCACTAGTGGCATCGGGAGTTATACAACCTTTTCGTCTGGGTAGGGTTCCATTCACTATTACACACTTAGCTTATGCTGATGATCTACTGGTTTTCTTGCAAGGAACGCAGCGTAATCTTCGGCACTTTCATTCTTTCCTAGCACAGTATGAAAATGCCTCTGGTCAGAAAATAAATTTTCAGAAAAGTAGCTTCATTCCATCTGCTACGATTACGCCGCAACAGCGTCACGCCTATGCGTCGATCACGGGCATGCGGGCTTCACTTCTCCCATTTCGGTATCTTGGCTCTTATTTGCATAAAGGCATCAACAGGTCCAGCTATTGTATTTCTTTATTGCAGCACATAGATGATCATCTGAATGGTTGGCACTCAAAGTTATTATCGGCTGCAGGCCGCCTAGTTTTGTTGCGTTCAGTTTTGTCTCCTTTGCCTTTACACATTCTTGCCGCAGGTGGGCTGCCCAAATCAGTAATTCATGTCATACATCGAAAAATGGCGGCATTTTATTGGGGTAGTAGGCATCATTGGGTATCTTGGGCCACTATTACATCTCCACGAGAGGAGGGTGGATTAGGCATTCAGAATCTATACGTCCGACAGAAAGCGTATCAGTGTCGCATTTGGTGGTCATATCAACAACAACAAACGCTTTGGAGTACTTTTATGCATGTTAAGTACGGTCGCCGCAGTGATTATGTGCCTCGCCTGCCAGACTCCCCGGTGTGGAAGCTTATATGCAGAATTCACCCACTGTGTTCGGCTCACACAGCGGGGCAGATGTCACATCTTACATGGACTCCTACGCCGTCTGGGGAATTTTCTTTGAGTAGTGCATATGACATATATCGAGTATCTCATTTATCACTCCTTTCCTCACGGTTTATCTGGTTCAAATGTCACTCGCCCACTACTCAGATATTTTTATGGCGTATCTTTCATTCGGCGGTACCATTTGAAGATTATACTTGTAAGTTTGCTGTTGCCCGACCATCTCAATGCCCATTTTGTAGACAGGAATCTGCCACACTGGATCATATCTTTATATACTGTTTGGGCATTCATTCGATCTGGACTTATTCTGCCACTGAGTTAAACTGCCCCACTCTAACGTCTATGAGTTTACGTCAGTATTTGCTCTCCTGGTGGTACCGATCGCATTCCTCTTCGTTCCTTGGCGTATTGCGTGTGGTTGCCCCAGCAATCATTGTTTATTCGGTCTAGCGTGCCTTCGCATCATTGGTATATGGTGAGACTCGCACTTTCTCGCTTGACTCATTAAGGTTTACTATTCAGTATGATATTTCTATGTGGTGCAAATCTATTTCGGGATCCAAATTGATGGCTGATTTGCGCCACCCATTCGCATGGCTTCCTCAGCTTCGGAATCCACATGCAATTTTGATACGCTGGAAATTACCTCCCTCTGGTCGATTTAAATTAAATACTGATGCGGCAGTTGGTCGACATTATAGTGCAGGTGGCGCTATTTTGAGAGATCATGCTGGTGTGTGTCTAGGGGCAATGTCCTTTAGATTGCCGCCAAGCTCACCTATTCATGCAGAGATACAGGCAGCATTGTTTGGAGTATTGTTTTTCCTGCCTTTATATCGCCCCATTATTCTTGAATCAGATTGTGCGATGCTTATATCGCGATTAGCCCGTCCTCAATTGGTGTTCGGAAACTATCATCTTCAATTACTACACACCTTAGTTCGGCTACATCGCTTGGACTTTCATCACATCTATAGAGAGGCAAACATGGCTGTCCATTATCTGGCTCAGAATGCTATGCTAAATCCCTGTACTCAAATCTACCTTTCTCAATCTCTACCACCGTTAGTTCGTAGTTCCGTCTCATTGGACCTCTCTACAGTGCATTTGCGGGTGCCTTGAGCTATCTACATCTTCCATATGGATTGGCATCAGCAGCATTTTCCTACCTGTGTCCTACTGGGCGCGGGCAGGTTTGGTATGGTTACCACTTTGTTAGTTTCCGTTCTTTTTCACTGTTGTTTGATTGCTCTAATCACTGCTTCATTCTGTTTCACTGCACTTGCGTGGCACCTGCCGGAGACGTTGAACCCACGCTGGTTATCAGCATCCCCTTTGCCGGGCAATCCGTTGTCCACATTACAGGTCTTCCATATGGATTGGCGCTTTCTCTTGTTGGTATGATTTCTTTTTTGGAATGGAGCATTGTTCTTTTGGTGTGGCATGTCCTTTTATCATTTGCTGACCGCCTTATTCCTATGTATCTTTGGATGAGGAATTTCCGCATGCAAGCACATGGTCCTTCATGGGTACAAGTCTTCCAATTGGATTGGCATTTCACTATAACAACTGTCGGTGCCGTCTTGGGTACCGACAGACTTGGTACGTTTACGCTTCATTATGTCTGGTTCTCCTCATTGTATCAGCTGCATCACATTTACTTATGCATGTCTTTCTTATGTGCATGGATGCCCCGTATCTGCTTGATCTGCTTTGCCACGGATGACTCGGCCCTACCTGTCGGAACGAGGACTCACCCACAGCGAACAACAACATCATCTCCTTTCAAATTTCGGCTTGTCCACACATTTTGTATTGTAATGTTTATATTTTTTCCCGGTAGCGCCTATCAACTTTCCATCTATATAAATATGTACGCTTTTTCCTTCGCCAAGGTTTTATCCACAAGGGTGATTTTTCTTGGCAAGGTTTTAATGCGGCGTATCATATATATTTGGAAGTTTGATAATCATACTCTGCTACTTTCTTCTTGTCTTCTTTTGTAATAAGGTGTTCCTCCGCCACAAGTGAGGGCTTTCAATAACACAATAAAATGTTGTTTTAAAAAAAATATGTACATGGTTAGATAGGAAAACGGGTAAGCTATGATCATGAATAAGATGAAATTAAATTAAACTCATATATGTATAAATGTACCCATCCACATTTTGGCCGTAATGCCTTATTGAGCAAGTAAGTGACTTCAAGACTATTAAGGAACCCTAAAAGCAAAATGTGGTTAGGCATTTAAGAGGGCTTCACCCCTAACCATGGTTGCTTTTGGAGTAATCACTTCTAATCTCATAAAAGGCAGAATCACATCCATGTGTGCATAATTACGTGCATGATGTTGGACATATATATATATATATATGCCTTGATATTGGCCTAAAGGATTTTAGTTACATGAGAGGTGTATTTAAAGGATAATGGTTGAAGATACACTTTGAATACGCATGTGGGTACATAACAAAGATGGAGGAATGGGCAAGTCATGATCTTAGATAAGATGTAATAAAATTTAACTTATTCATACATATAAGTGCAATCACTTATATTTTCGGCCATGAGGCCTTATGGAGCCAATAAAGGTCTTAAGAATCATCAAACAAATCCAAAAAGGTGAACTATGATTAGGCTTTACATGAATGCCATAATTATGTCCATGCACATGAAGAACCTATCTCTTTTCCTTCCTAAGGAGGCCGCCGGATGCCCCTAGCCAGGAAGACTCTTTTCTCTCTCTTCATTTAACAAGGAATTTCTAATATATTCTTAACTTGTCCTTATCCAAGGGGTTACAAAAGAACAAGTGATTTTCTCTATTTTCCCTCAAAAAGGGCTATTATAGCATGTTGGAATAATTCAAAAGGGGGGGGGGCTCCAATCGCCGGTTACCTAGGAAGGGAGTCAAGAGTCACCTTAGCCTACCATGGTTACTTCATTCTAACCCCACAATAACTAAAGTAACTAAGGTTAACCAAACCATGCCATGGAAACCCCTTAACCCCTCTTGATCCCAACGGCTAACACATAGCCTAAGAAGGAAAAATTCATCCCAAAAACACTCTAGAATCCTCTCATTCTTCCAACCCTCAAAGAATCACCAAGAGCAAGAATGTTCCCTCTCTTCTCCTTCCCCAAACCACACGGCCAAGGTTGCACAAAGAAGACTTAGGATTCATCCAAGCTCAAGTTGGTTTAGGTAAGTAAATACTCAACTCTTCAAGGGAATTTTTACATCTTACTTAGCTTGAATCTCACCCTTTTTCTTGCTCCTACATCGTAACGCTCAAGGTCACTAAGTTCAAAATTTTCAAGCTTTTGTAAGGTGCTTGTCTTAAGAGGCTTGAACACTACTCAAGATCCATTTTGGTGAGTCCATCTAACCCTATTTCATACATCTTTCACTTAAGAATATGGACTAACGATTGTTCTCTTTTCCTCTTTAAAACCGTGGGGTTCATATGTGAAGAAGAGGAAGGCTTCACCTATTCCATACCCATTTCAAGATAAGGAAAGGAGTAAGTTGAAAAAGGCAAGTACACTATACATAATCATGACTTGGATGTGAAAGTGCATGCTTGAATGTCTAGATTCCATTAAGTTTTAATCTTATATGTGAAATGCTAGATATAATGCATGAAACTTTCGAATCCTTGTGTAAAGTGGCTTGCATGTGTGAGTTTGGCTCCAAAGGTGGATTCTTTGTTGTTTTTAAGTATGAATATGAGGTAAATCTAAGATGAATGTGACAAAGATCTTTTCTTTTACATGTATGGGAGACGGTTGGATGGAAGAGGGGAAAATAAATGTAGTTTGTAAGAAATTGTAACTTGTGGGGTAAAGTATGAACAAGATGTATGCTTTTTGTGATAAGCTTAATATGTTCATTGTGGATATATTATTTTTTCCCTTGCATGCATATGAACAGGCTGGTTTGAGGGTTAGGGTGCGTATGCACTATTATACCAAGGTTTGATTGTAGTATGAACACGATGTGCATGGCCAAAGGAATGATATATGTATCATTCAAACTGTTTTGAGGTGGTGTGTAGATGACTTTTGTAATGTGTTAGAACCTGAAAATCCACATGCTAAAGGTGTATTTGATGTTTAATAAGGTGTTTAAGCCAAACAACTCAAGTTGGGACATTCTAGTAAGGAATTGTGACAAAATGGGAACTTACTGGAATAGGACAGATTGTTGTGTCGATTTGTAGGACCTAAAAAGGGACTTTATAAGTATTCAATTTTGCTAATTTTTTGTGTAAAACTAGCCCTGTGTGTATAGTAAATATGAGAGCTGGAAGTTTGTTAAAAGGATTTTCGATTTATTCTTAACGAAATTTTTAATAAAAACTGGTCAAGCTGGAAACTACAGGAATCAACAGATTTTTATGTGACATAATGATTGACCTGGAAATGGATACTAGGAATATGCAATCAGGCTGATTTTTGGCATGATGTTATCCCTATGTGTTTGCTAAGTTGGAGAGTTGGAATTTTTGAAAAAGGACTTACGGTTGGATCACAATAAAATTCGTAGTAAAATTTGCTATTCCAGAATTCAGCATGTACCCGTTTTGGGAAAAAAGAATAAATGATCCATTTAACGATATTATAATTCCGCGAAACTTTTACGACAATTACATAAGACATATGTGAGTGTTTTTATGTAAATCACTTGTCTTAGAATGATTATTTTAAAGGGGTAATCACCAAAGTTAAGTGGACGTTACTAATCTGGAATTTTGGGCAGAATTGAGGAATTTTCTATAAGGCTTTGTTTGGTGGGCTTAGACTTAATTATATGGTTTGGGCTTATGAACACTGATTATTGGTATGTCTACAGCAGTTTTACAAGGTTGGCCCCAAATTAAATGAAGCTTAATGGGCTTATATGAAAGGTAAAAGAAAGGACACTGAATTGCTGAAATTCAGTAACCCCTTGTTTCGTAATTAAATAAATTAAGTGTCTTACATGTCCCGTATCGTCACGAAAATTATATTATGAATAGAAAAGACACTTTTATGTATATGTATGACAAGAACTCATGATAATCGGCCTAAAACACGAGGTTTTGAGGCCGTGCATATGGAATGATAATTCTGGAAATTTTTCCAGCCTAAAGAATAAGTTGTACGTACGTGTATATGTAACGCTTTATATCATGAACTGCATAGTACATGTCATACTTTGTATCATCGTCATTTGCATGATTTATGGAACCGATTTTATGAGAAAGAAAGACAAAAAAGCGTTTTTAAAGAAAAGATTCTGTTTTTAAAAGAACGCTTTCCACCGGTACCATGTGTTTTTCTGGCCAATAATGACCCGTTCCAGATCTGGGGTTAACTGATCTGATGATATAGACCATTCATGTTGTACCCCGCCCAAAATTATTAAGGCGTCTAGGGATGGGGTGAAACTAGGCATGTGAATAATACCTCGAAAGAGAGATATCTTCGGTTTACTCACAATTATTTAAGATAAAAGGAAATAGGAGCCTGGGTAAGATTCAATTTAATTACATATACCCACAAATAATTTTCGGATAGGGGGTTTTAAGGATAGAGTTCCTTATACAAGCTCCGAAAGATGGGCCTAATTAAGCCCTTAATCAATTGGGAACTCTATTCATCCGTTCCCAACATGGCCGTTGGATACCATTTTGAGGTAAGACCAAAGGAACTTTGGCCATTGATTAGAGAAATTCTTAAGATCTAGTAGGTCTAACTTGGCAGAAAATAGGTCACATGACACGTTGGTGTAAGCACTGGATATATATGTGCATATATATAGTGAGACGTACGAATATGTGTATGTATACCGTATAAAGTAAAAGCTACCATGTAATAAATAAACTCAAGGGGTTACAATGCGATGAAAAGTCTACTTAAAAGATCGTATAGAAGAGTATGCGACTCTAGGTATCTTTTTGATACTTCATGAATTTCAAAGACCTAAGCCTACGATTATACCAAAGAGGATCGTCCATGTTTTGATTTTAAGGTGCAACAACAAGATCTAAGATATGGACAGATTATGAATAATAGGCGGGTATACGTATCGGTATGCATATATATATATATATATATATATATATATATATATATATATATATATATATATATCTTTAAAGTGCACAGTACAGAATGATATAACAATGTGGTGCAAGTCCTTGGGGGGATCTAAGCTTATGAGGTGCCCTCGCCACCCTTTCTCGTGGCTTCCCCCGATTCGACAACCGCGTCCCACTATGGTATGTTGGCTCTTACCTCCGTCTGTTAAATTCAAACTAAATACAGATGCTGCAGTTGGAAGACATTACAGTGCGGGTGGTGCTATCTTGAGAGACCATACCGGTACATGTTTGGGCGCAATTTCATTTCGTTTGCCTCCAAGTACACCAATTCATGCGGAGATACAGGCTGCGGTATTTGGTTTATTATATTTCCTGCCTCTATACTGAGCAATAGTACTTGAGTCAGATTGTGCGTTGCTTATATCTCGATTGTCATCTCCACGATTGGTTCATGGAAACTACTGCCTTCACCTGCTACATACGTTGGTTAATCGTCATCGTTTGGAGTATCGCCACATTTATCGGGAAGCAAACATGTCTGCACATTATCTTGCGCAACATGCTATGTTGCACCCAAGCACTCAAGATTATGATTTGCGCTCACTTCCACCGCTAGTCCGGAGTTCTGTCTCCCTGGATCTTTCTTCGGTACATTTGCGGCTCCCATGATATACTCAGGTCTTCCAAATGGATTGGCTACACAATACTTTCCTGCCTGTATCCTTGGGGATTCGGGCAGGCTTGGTATGATTCGCTTCCTGCTGTTTTTCTGTTTTGCCCTATCTTGTTGGCTTGCTGAAAATATTACGCTTGATCTTTGTCTATGGTCTACGTATGTCTGTATTCTCAACCTCACACGATTTGTCTTCCAAATGGATTGGCCCCTTCACCCAGTCTCTGCCTGTCCTTTAGTTAGGGCAGGCAGATCTGGTATGATGCTCTTTTCTTTCATCATATGAATATGTCACTTGTCACTATATTGGCTGTGCTCACTGTTCAATGTTTTTTCTGCATGGAATGTCTTTCCTACCCACTTCGATGGCGGTGATGGCATTTTGGGATTCCATGCTGAGGCGATTGTTTCTCCTGAGCAACCAAATCGCTCCCCACGGTCGCATGTCTTCCAATCGGCATGGCATTCGAATATTCTTTCTGTCGGTCTTCTTATGGGAACCGACAGACCTGGAATGGTTTTCTTTTCTTTCGGTTACACACCCTCAATCTGGCTGCTACATATACTTCACTCAGTCGTACATTTGTCTTGTGCATGGATGGCATCGTGCGGCATATTCATCTGTTTTCAACGGGACGATTTTACCTTTATGGACGCAATGAGACTAATGCATCAACTGTGGACAATGCATCAACTGTGGTTTTGTACTTCCTCAGCTTATAGGCACCATATCACTTCTCAAGGGGCGCTACACGAGATGTATTTAATAGACAATTTTATGTTAATAAGTGTCAATGAAAGTTGTATAAATATGTACGCTTTTTCCTTTGCCAAGTTTTTATCCACAAGGGTGGTTTTTCTTGGCAAGGTTTTAATGCGGCATATCGTATACGACTGGAGATACACCATTATACGCTGGCTATTTCATTTTTTTGATTTTGATGATGTACTTGCACACTCATGTAATCGGGTATTCCTCCGCCATAAGTGAGGATATCTATTAATAAAAACTTTTTCTATAAAATATATATATATATATATATATATATATATATATATATATATATTTATGAAACGGAAAATTTTATTAAGCTGAAACCTCACTTATGGCAGAGGAAAACCATATTACAAAAGTCAGAGTATGTGAATAAATGAATTAACGAACTAATAATCTCATATCTCCAGTCGTATATGATATGCCGCATTAAAACCTTGCCAAGTAAACCACCCTTGTGGATAAAACCTTGGCGAAGGAAAAAGCGTACATATTTATACGGCTGTCATTGATATGATATAGATGGAACATTGTGTACAAGTGAAGATGTGCTGCAGGCGGCTGTAGTAATAATTTGAGGCTGCAGGCAGTGTATTCGCCACCGTTTGATCTTAGTTGCCCTTTGTTGAACCAACCCTTGAAGTCTCCATGGAAAATTTGATGCCACCGTGATAGACGGATGAAAGGATGCACTTGGTCCATATATATGGTAGTTGCCACAGTTGTAATCTCGCGCGGATGAAGAGAACATATTAATAGAGTATAAAGTCCAAAAGTAATAAGCATAAACAGAATGCCAAAATGCATACCCAAGTCGCCTTGACTAGGCAGCCAAGGCGACAGTGTGTAGATTCCAGCAGTAAAAAAACTGTAAGTATCTGCTTCTTGATGTAATCCGATGATCCAGCAGTATAGTCCTCCGATCGCCAATGCGATAATAAGGATGTGATAAATGCGCCAGTATGATGTCCAAGTCGCTCCAATGAAACAAGATAGCATGTTATATTTATGTAAGAAACCGCGTAAGTCATAGAAAAAAGGATGGATAAACATACCGTGCCTGCCTGCAGCCCAATGGGTGCAGGCAGGTGAGGCAAAACAGCGCCAATCCATATGGAAGACCGTAAATGTCAAGGAACTCGTAAATGAACAGATGTGAGATCTAAAGTGACCGCCGCCCTGACCAAAGATGGGAGAGTAGTCGAGGTATAGTATGTCGTCCTTGGGTATAACATTGCCTGCTGTGCTAAGTAATGTGCTGCCATATTTGCTTCGCGATAAATATGACTGCTAGGGAGCCGATGAGAATGAACTAGATCAAGAAGCCAACAAAGATGGGAATTCCCATGGATGGCATGAGAATGCATGAGCCGATCAGTCAGTTGGGCGCAATCTGACTCGAGGGTAATTGAGCGATAAAACGGAAGGAAATAAAGAAGACCAAAAAGTGCACCTTGGATCTCTGCATGAAGAGGAGTGCATTGCGGGAGGCGGAATGAGATTGCTCCTAGACATAAGCCTGTATGATTACGTAATATGGCACCACCTGCTGCAAAGTGCCTTCCCACTGCAGCATCCACATTTAGTTTCAATCGGCCCGACGGTGGTGTGATCCAACGAACTATGACTGGTCGAGGTGGTCTAGGGGGAGGAAGCCAACTGAATATTTGCCTTGGGTAGGTAGAAAGTTTAGAGCCTACTATTCTTTTGTGCCACAGATTAATATCATAATGGATGGATGATCGTAGTGAAACTGTTGTAAAAGTTGTTTTGTCCCCATATACCATGGAAGTATAAGCACACCAAATGTTGTAGACTATGATGGCGGGAATCACTATTTTATAAACCCCAATAAGAGAAGAAAGAGATGACCGATACCACCATGCAAGAAGATACTGACGTAGTTGCAATGAAGAAGGAAGGGGACAATGCCGCTCACTTGCAAAATAATACCATATAGGGTGAACGTAAGAACAAGATAAGAAAACATGGTCTGTCGTGGCCGAATGGCGCTTGCAGAACGGGCATTTTGTTGGTTGCGCCGCAATGATCGTCCAATATAATCCTGAAAAGGCAATGCTGAATGAAATATACGCCATAAGAACAGTCGGATAGAGGGAGAATGATGCTTGGACCAAATAAAAGAGGCCGACAGCACAGTTGGAGAAGAGGTCCGGCAGATGTCATAGGCAGTCTTGAGTGAAAAATCCCCCAGTGTCGTTGGTAACCATGTGAGCTGATCACCCTGTCTTACCGTGTGCATTAAGCAGAAAGAATGAATCCGGCAGATAGTTTTCCAGATAGATGAATCTGTTAGCCGAAGAAGATAGTCCTGTCGCTGACCGTATTTTGCATGCATGAATTTGCTCCACAAAGTTGAGTTCTGATGATAAGACCACCAAATACGGCAATGATATGCCTGTTGTAGGACATTTAAATCCCGTAGGCCTAAACCTCCCTCAGCCTGTGGTTTGGTAATGTTTGTCCAGGAGACCCAATGATGTCGTCGACCCCAATAAAATGCAGCCATTTTGCGATGAATTATCTTTATGACCGATTTTGGTATGCCACCCGCTGCCATAACATGAAGAGGTAACGCAGCAATTACAGAGTGTAACAGCATGAGTCGGCCTGCAGCAGATAATAATTTGGAGTGCCACCCTTGAAGTCTGTCATCAATATGCTGTAGCAGCGAGGCACAGTGATGAGAACGAGAGATACCCTTGTGTAAAAAGGATCCAAGATATCGAAACGGAAGAGTTGAGAGACGCATGCCCAGAATATGCATGCAAAGTTGACGTTGTTGTGGAGTAACAGCAGCAGAAGGAATCATACTACTTTTTTGGAAGTTCACTTTCTGGCCTGAAGCAGTTTCATATTGTTTAAGAAATGTATGAAAGTGTCGCAAGTTTCGCCATGTACCCTGAAGAAATATCAGAAGGTCGTCTGCATAAGCCAAGTGCGTAATTGGAAACGGTATACGTCCCAAACGAAACGGCTGTACTACACCTGCTGCTGTCAAAGCATTTAAGCCTCTGCTAAAACCTTCTGCTGCTAAAATAAATAATAAAGGAGATAAAGGATCTCCCTGCTTAACTCCTCTAAATGGGCGAAAATAAGTAGATGGCTGACCATTGATCAACACTGCAAACGTGGTAGCACCCAAATGATTCAGAATAATACGAGTGAAAAAGCCTAAAAATCCGAAGGCCTGAAGGAGTAATTCCAAGTATTCCTAGCTAACTCTGTCAAACGCTTTCATCATATCCAACTTAAGACAGAGTTGTGAACCCCCTCGATCAAGCATATGAATCATCTCACGAGCCAATAAAACTGAAGTAGAAATGTCCATACCCGGAAGAAAACCCGTTTGTTCTGGAGATATCAAGCGTGGTAACAACTTACTCAAACGACTAGCAACAATTCTGGTACAGACTTTACTGATAAAATTAGTGAGACATATAGGACGATAATCACTGAAGGTAGTAGGAGAAGCTTTCTTCGGAATTAATGTGATCAATGCACTAGCCATAACTTTGGGCTGCGGAACGCCAAGAAAAAATTCCTGAACGGCTAAGACAACATCCGTGTGTATAATTGACCAGCAAGACCTATAAAAATTACCATCAAAACCATCAGGTCCCGCTGCACTATGAGGATCCAAATGCTAAACCGCTGTCTTGATCTCATCGGGCATCGGAATTTGCGTTAGTGAGGCGTTGTCCTCTGAGGAAAGCAGGGATGGAATATGGCGGAGAATTTGATCATAGTTGCCTGTAGCTTCTCGCGCAAATAAAGATGTATAAAAAGACACAGCTTCAGTCATTATATCATTAGGGGCAGTACAAATAAGACCAGTAGATGTTTGTATTTGCTGAATCTTAAGATGTAGACGTCGGCCTTTGACAATAGAATGATAATAGCGAGTATTTGCATCTCCATCCTTCAACCATCGGACTTTTGCTTTTTGTTTCCAATAATGCATTTCATAAGATGCTGCTTGTTGATATTCTGCCTTTGCGCGATGATACTCTGTATGATTTTCCTCTGTGGGCTGCATGTCCCACTGACATTCGGCTTGTGTAAGCTGAGCCTCAGCGTGTTGGGCCCTAGAGAAAATATTACCAAATATTTCTTTGTTCCATCGTTGCACATCCTTTTTGAACTTAAATAATTTGTTATAAAAACCATACATTCCTCCGGTTGTTGGATACGCAGTCCATGCATCACGCATGTAAGCATGAAAGTCTGGGTGTTGCAGCCATGAATCTAAGAAACGAAATGTGCGACGCTGCGAACCCATATTCTGTCGACATATCAGAAGCAATGGCGTATGATCCGAAGCAATTCGGGGGAGATGTGTAAGCTGCAATTCTTCAAATTTATCATGAAAATCAGAATTGATAAACAACCAATCTAAGCGTCGACGCAATCTGCCAAGACCTCGACCATTCGACCATGTGAATCTAGAACCCTGAAATGGCAGTGTCATCAAACCACATGACTCTATACAATCATTAAAATCTTGTAAAACTGAGAGTGAAGGCTGAGAGCGTCCTTCATGATCTGAGAGAGAGCGGAATGTATTGAAGTCTCCCCCTAAAACCCAAGGAAGCGTTGTATTTTCAGAAAAAGTACATAAAGAAGCCCACAAAGCACGACGTAAAGTTGGAGTGTGGTTGCCATAGATTGCCGAGAGGACAAAGGCATACTGTAACTGCCGAAATAGTAGTGTAAAATGTACCACTTGTCCTTCATCCTGTACTGAGACTAATTCAAAGTGAGAATCACGCCAGAAAAACCATATACGTTCAGACTGTGATGCATATGAATTTGAAAATCCAAACTCTAAAGCATATCGAGAAACAGTATTAGATGCATGTTTAGGCTCTATGAGAACAAGTAAGTTTAATCGATGTTCACGAATCAGTTGATGCAAACGAGGTTTGGAGGCACGAAGACCTCGTATATTCCATATCATAATATTCATTGAGAGAGTGTAGTGTTACTTCCCTGTATCGCATGCGAAGCGCTGCGTGTAAGTATGGACGACGGAGGTAATGGTGGAAGATCCTTCTTGGCCCGATGTTTTCTACGTGGTACAACCTAAATAAAATCATCTGCTGAGTCCTGTAAGCGGGAGATTAAGATTTTCGTATCAGGAGTAGAAGGCAGCTGCTGGATGCGAGTGGCTACATCCTCCGGTACCATAGGAATCTCAATGTTATCCGCCACCGGAAGGTCTGTATCAGATGAGTGACCAATGTCACTGGGCTTGATAGGATCGGTCAATGACTCCAAAATAGCCTCTGTAATTCTTCAGTTGGTACAGCTGTGCGAATGGGGGAACTTTCGCCGGGAGGGATTTCTGACAACGTGGGCGCCGTGTCTGGAGGATTGGATGGAGCAGCTGGGCGTTTTTTAACCGGAGTCCAACGTTGCGCTTGTGGACGACGCGGAGGGGGTGGCGGCGGTGGTGGAATATTTTCCACCGAAGAGGGCGTGCATGATGAGGCTGCATGGCCTAACTGTCGACAGGAAGTGCAAAACAATGGTAAATCTTCATAAGTAACAGTTTGCAGGATAAATCGACCTTTAGCTTCGAGATAAATCTTTTGCGGCAATTCTCTGGAAATATCTACTTCCACACATACCCGTGCAACCGATGGTCGTAGACCCTCCGTTGTTGCGACATCAAGTTTTATAGGGCTCCCAATTGGTTTCACAATTTCGAATATTGCCTCTTTGCGGTGAAGATGGATGGGAAGTCCAGGAAAAGCTATCCAAACTGGCACTATTGGCACATCACTGGACGGATCAAAATCTACTGTCCATTTGGTTATACGCATATGGCACCCAGAAATATGCCATGATCGCCGATAAAAACAACATAAATAGTCTGCTTCATTTCGAAAATTGAGAAGTATATGTGTCTGATCAATAAGAGTGATACGAAGATCTGGTTGAAAACTAATCTTTTCAAAAACTTCCCTGATCACCTTTAATGGAGGCCTCCCATACCAAAAAGTACCCACTAGCGAATATTTGAATGGAGCAGCAAGTTCATCAATTTCCGAATCCAAAAAGGATATTAAGGGAATACCTTTATACCGAGAAACTGTTTTGGGTGAGATGCTGATGGACTGAGAGGTGGCGGCGCCGGTAACCACTGCAGCAAACGACGGCGGCGCCTCGGACATGTCGGAAATGGCACACAGAATCGAACGAAACAACAAATATTGCAACCAGCGAAATGCGTAATGGTGGAAAGGAATTGATTACTGGAAATTGGAGATCAGACCGGATAGAAAACGGCAGCGGCGGCTGAAGCCGCTAAACGCCGTCCGAGAATCGCATGCCGCCAGAGAGATTCAGCGCATATATATATATACGGATCTAGGCATATATATATATGGCCATAGAATGATTTTTGGAGAAGTACGTTATATGTATTCATATACAGACCTATACGGTTAAATATATATGTATAGGGGTGTATACGCATCCACTTAGCATTTTCGGATATAATATGTATTTCTTTTAAGGTTTATGGCTTGTTTTAAAAGGAAATATAGATATATACATGGGTGTGTATGCGTGTATATATATATATACGGATATATATAGCTATACACGTATGGATAAGAATTATGAGAAATATAGGTGGGATATATGTACGTGTATATATATCGGTCATATGTATAAAAGTGCAGTAAAATGGATTGTGTTTATGAAAAGTACACTTAAATGATGGAGATATAAGATAGATATATATACATATACAAACATATACGTACATGTGTTATTGAGGGAAATGTATATAGATGGAATATATGTGTGTTTCGGCTATAAGGCATTAGGGGGTAAGCCATTATATTCAAGACTATTAAGGGACCTTAAATGTGCAATATAGTGGGATGCATGATGGTTGTCATTAAAGAGTGTCTCTCCCTCTCCCCCATGAAAGAACCGCCGGCTGCATAACTAAGGGAAGTGAGTTAATTCCTTCCTTGCTACAAGAAAAGATCTTTTCCCTATCCACATAAATGAAAGATACTCAAGAGGCTATTTCAAATAGGAAGTGATCCTTCCTATCCTCTCAAAGAACCGGCGGGAATAAGGGCTAAGAGGAGTCCAAGACTTCTTCAACCTCAAGGTTATCTAGGTAAGATCACCCTTCACAATCCTTGGGAAGTTAAATTTGAAGGGATAAAGTTTACATAGCATCACACCATTGACCAAACCGTGAACCCCATGGCTTAGGCGAAGGGTTTCAAAACACCAAACCAAGGTAGTGCCTTAGCAAGAGTGGATTGTTCTCCATCCATCCAAGGTGCAAATGGTAAGACCCTCCATTTCCTCCTCTAAGTTGTATTATATAATCTAAAGGATGGCTAACAAATGCTCTAAACCGTGTGTGATAGGAAAAGAAAGAAGGAAGTACTTCTTGTGTCAACAAGCTCAAGCAAGGTCCAAAGACTACAAAGGCAAAAACACTATACTCTTTGTGGATTGAATGTGAGAGTGTTTGCATGAATGGCTAGATAAACTTAAGATTTAATCTTAGTTGTGATGTGCTAAGTTTTGATGCCTAAAATTTCGGCCTAGGGTCCAAATGGTGTGTAGGTGTGTGTCTTTGCTTAAAGATGGAATCTTTGTGGTTTTTATGCACCATTATGTGTTAATATAAGTTGAACATGCTAAAGATCTTTTCTTTTCCATGAAAAGGGCACACAGTGGAGAGGGTGAAGGAAATAGGGGTGGTTTTGGCATGAAACGATAAATTATGTGGTAAAGTGGAGACAAAGTTATGCTTTAGTGTGTTAAGTCTAACATGTTCCTTGTGGATACACTATTTTGCCATGCATGTACCGAAAAGGCTGTGGTGACTAGGGTGCGTATGCACCATAATTATTGTTAAGGTCTAACTAGTGGAAATGTGGTGTGCTTGACCAAAGAATGATGCATGTACAAACTGTTTTGTAAGGGGTTTGCATATGATGTTGTAGCATGTTGAATTTGTAAAATTTTCCCATAAAAGAGTAAGATTGAAGTTTAATAAAGGGATTATGGCCAACAATGCAAGTTAAGGCCATTTAGTAATGAAACATAACCAAATCTGAAAATTACTGGAGCAGGACAGAATTTGGGCTGTTTTGTGTGACCCGAATAGAGACCTTAGGGACATTCAATTTAGTTGATTTTTGGTATGACATTAGCCTGATGTGTATACTAGACGTGAGAATTGGAATTTTGTTAAAAGGAGCAATGGTTTATTTTTAATAAATTTTCTAGTAAAGTTGGTCCTGCTGAGAATACTGCACTGGACAGAATTTAAGTAACTCGTTGAGTAGCCTATAAATGGACCTTAGAAGTATACAAATTAGCTAATTTTCGGTATGACACTAACCCTATGAATGAAGTAAAGGTGAGAGTTGGAATTTGGACAAAATGGGATACGGAGTATTTTTAAGGAATTTTCTAGTAAAATGGGTCAGGCTGAAATTCGCTGGACTGACAGAATTAGTGTGGCGTGTTGCATGATCTGGAATTGGACCTTAGAAAAATGCAACTGGGCTAAATTTTAGTAAGATGCTAGTCCAACGTGTTTATTAAGCTGGAGAGTTGGAAATTCCTAAAAAGGACTTACGGTTTGGTCACAATAAATTTTATAGTGAAATTGGTCATTCCAGAAATCAGTTTGTACCCGCTTTATGAAAAAGAATAAATGATTCCCCTATCGATATCGTAATTCCGTAAAACTTTCATGGAAATCACTTAAGACATATATGAAGGAGTACATATGAACCACTTAGCTTAAAATGATTATTTTAAAAAGAAATCACTAAGAAGAAATTGGCGCCACTGAGCTGGAAATTTTCCAGCATAGCGACGAGACGTACATATATGTATATGTAACGCGTTATGCCATGGTTTGCATAATACATGTCATGCATTGTATCATCGTCATTTACATGATTTATGGCATTGGTTTTATGCGAAAGAAAGATGAAAAGCGTTTTTAAAAAAGATGATCCCGTTTTTAAAAGAACGCTTCCCCACCGGTACCGTGTGTGTGTATGTGCCTGGCCAGTAAGAACACATCCAGATCTGGGTTAATGGATCTGATGATATGACCGTTCAGGCCCGGAGAGAATAGACCTAATAATAGACCCGATAAGTGATGATGCTACCGTTCTGAATCCGGGAATAATAGATTCGAAGGGGAGACGTTACCGCCTCAGATCCGGGAAGATAGATCTGAACACTCTATTGTTTTTTGACGATGATGATTTGAAAGAAAAGCATGAAAAGTTATATTCTCATTTTTATCATGATGCATCACACGTACATATGCATGCATGTCACGTTTATGGAGTCATTGTGTAGTGACACATAATACTTAGACTAAGTTGTTACGACCTTGTAGATCCTAAGTATGACTTCATTAAGTGATGATTCTTGTTATGTTATGAATTGATGCGAGTTACAGCCTTTTATTGTTATGTTCTGTATTAAGTAACGATTTAATTTAAGTTATGATCTTGATGCACTAAGTGTTGATCCCTATCGAGTATTGGATGGAGGATAGGTATGCTTCTAAACCGAAATTTTTGGGGTTCGGTTATTGTACGCACTTTCCATTTAATCCTCAATTATTATAGTATACTTGCTGGTGACTTTGTCACTCACCCCCTATTTTTCCTCCCAGAGGCTGCAGGAAATAAAGTAGAGTGGATTGAGGATGAACCTAGAGTCCCCTACCCATGAGCGCAGCAAGGAGTGGACGGATTTAGGAGACATGATTGGCCAGCTATGACCGATGACTAATGATGTACTTGTGATGGAAAACATTTGCTTATGTGACTATCGCTACTTTTGATTTGGGTTGTAAAACTAACAATGGCCTTGTGGATGTTTTTAATTTGAAGTTTTAAATTCTGCCACGGTTTCGCTTACTTATTTACGCGTAAGCGCGAAAATCAATGCATTTATATCATGGATCATGACACGTATGGTACGACGCCTGGTACTCTCCTTAGTGAAGTACGGCGGGTGCACTGACTTCGGCTGGGCCAGAGTGCGGGGCGCATCAGTTCAGGCCCGGAGAGAATAGACCTGATATCGACCATTCAGGCCCAGAGAGAATAGGCCTGATAAGTGATGATGTGACCACTCCGAATCCGGGAATAATAGATTCGAAGAGAAATAAGTGACCCCCTCAGATCCGGGTGAATAGATCTGAATACTCTCTTGTTTTTCTTGACGATGATGTTTTGAATGAAAGAACGAAAGAACTTATCTTCCTTTTACCATGATGCATCACACGTACATACTCATGCATGTTGCATTTAATGTGTCATCGAATTTGGGTATGTGATACTTAGACTAAGGTGTTATGACTTGTTAGTTCATAAGTTATGATCTTCATTGAGTAATGATCTTTTCATAAGTTATGATCTTTATTGAGTAATGATCTTTTCATAAGTTATGATCCTTATTGAGTGATGATCTTATCATAAGTTATGAACTTTGGTATGTCTCAATCTTTGATAAGTTATGAGCTGATTTCTTACGGGTGTTGAATGGAAGGTCAGGTATGTTCTAAACCGAATTTTGGGGGTTCGGTTCTTGTATGTACTTTCCATTTAATTCATGATTATTTATAGTTTAATTGCTGGTGACGTTGTCACTCACCCCCTATTTTTCCTCCCAGAGGCCGCAGGGAATAAAGTGGAATGGATTGAAGATGAACCTAGGGTTCCTTACCTGTAGAAGCGCGAGAGATGGATGGCCTAGGAGACTTGACGAGATGGTTATGATCGATGATCCTTTTTATGAAATTGTGATGGAAACAATTACTTTTGGGAATTTCCGTACTTTATGATTGGGTTGTAAAACTGATGATGGTTTCGTAGACGTTTTTATTTTAAAGCTTTTATCCTGCCTCGGTTTTGCTTACTTGTTGACGTGTAAGCATAAAAGTCCTCATATGTTATTCTGGACTTTGTTATGTTATGGACTGTCGCCTGGTACTCTCCGTAGTGAAGTACGGCGGGTGCACCGTATCCGGCTGGGCCGGGGTGCGGGGTGCTACATCTATGATGCCTCTTTTAAATCCATTTTCTAGAAGAAAAGTAGCAAAACAATCATACCAAGCCCTAGGTGTTTGTTTTAATCCATATAGTGCCTTCTTTAATTTGTACACGTGATCGGGATATTTCAAATCTTCAAAATCGAATGGTTGATTTACGTATACTTCTTCTTGTATAAAGCCATTTAAAAATGCACTTTTTACGTCCATTTGATAGAGTTTAAAATCCTTCATGCAAGCAATAGCAAGTAATAGTCGTATGGCTTCTAACCGTGCTATGGGTGCAAATGTTTCGTCTTAGTCTATTCCTTCTTGATTATATCCTTGTGCTACAAGTCTCGCCTTGTTTCTAACAACTTTACCTTCCCCATTCATTTTATCTCTAAAGACCCACTTTATGCCTTTTACCTTGTGGTCGTGGCACTAAATTCCATACATCATTTCTTGTGAATTGATTTAATTCATCATGCATAGCATCAATCCAAGAAGAATTACTCAAAGCATCAAAAACGTTCTTAGGTTCAATTTCGGATATCATAGCATGAAATTGGTTTATTTCATCCGGATTTATTCTTCTACGTGGTCGAACACCTTGAGTTATATCGCATATAATAAGATCGTGTAGGGGATCCCATGCCATCTTGGTTGATTATTCTCTAAGTTCTCATGCATTTCTAAGTGATCATGCATCTCTAGGGTGTTCGATTCATCATGCATGATACTCTCTTCTATATCATCTAGCACGGACTTTAGTTCAAAAATCATCGTCATATTCTTTATCTTTTTCAAATTTGCCAAATTCATTAAACTTCACATGAATAGATTTAAAAATTTGTCTAGTGATAGGATCATAATATCTATATGCTTTAGAATTCATCGAATATCCAACAAAGATGCATTCAATTGATTTAGATTCAAATTTGTCTAAATTGTCTTTTGTATTCAACACAAAACATTTGCAATCAAACACACGAAAGTAATCAATTTAGGCATGCAATCATTTACTATTTCATATGGAGTTTTATTTATTTTCTTTCTAATTGACAAACGATTAACTATATAATATATAGCATGCACAATTTACGCCTTCCACGCACAAAAATCTAGGCAACTTATTTTTGCATAACATGGTTCTAGCGATTTCTTGTAGTGTCCTATTCTTTCTTTCAGCTACTCCATTTAATTGTGGTGTTCTAGGTGGCGAAAACTCGTGTTTAATTCATTTTTCTTCCCAAAACGCAATCAAGTCCTTGTTTTTAAATTCACCGTCTCTATCGCTTCTAATATTTTTCACATTCAAACCATATTCATTTTCAAGTTGTTTTATTAGTTTCGTAATTTCAATGGCACTATGATCTTTATTTGCAAGAAATAAAGTCCATGTATAGCGAGAAAAATCATCAACGATAACACATGCATAATGACGTCCACCAAGACTCTTAGTACGACTAGGACCAAACAAATCAATGTGTAGTAATTCTAAAACTCTAGACGTGCTAATTTCATTTTTGGGTTTAAGTGACTCGCGTGTTTGTTTGCCTTTAATACAAGATTCACACAACTGAAAGGTGCCTAAATCAAGTGTAGGCAATCCTCGTATTAGGTTCATTCATTGAAGTTTTTCAAGCGTTGAGATGCCAATGTGTCCTAATCCCCTATGCCACAAATTTACGTTAGGTTCATTTGACATAAAACATTTAACTTTAGCGTCTAACATGTCATCCATGGAAAGTGTAAAAATATTTCCTTCTTTTTTCCCTTTTAATACTATTTCTCTATTTTTATTTATTATGTTGCAATATGGATGAGTCAAACACACATCAAAACCGTTGTCAATAAACTTTGAGATGCTAAGTAGATTATATGATAGATTACTTACCAAGAAGACGTTGGATATTTGAAGAGTACTTGGGCTTCCGATTGCACCTTTTCTAATGATTCTTCCTTCATTGTTGTCCCCAAAGGCCACCGATCCACCTTTTGTAACCTTCTTCAACTTTGAGAACAAGCTCGGGTCACCCGTCATGTTCCTCGAGCAACCACTGTCAAGGAACCACTTGATTGATGTGCCTTTAGATGTATGGATTCCCTACAATGTACAACAACAATTTAGGTGCCCTTTTATTTTGGGTCCTTACGAGTTAGTTATTCACCTCTTTGTAAGAGTGCCTTTCGGTACCCATACTTGGGTGATCTTTCTTGGTCTAGCAAATGATGAGAATGTAGATGAAGAAGCAATATAGTAGACATGAGGTGAGAATATATTTGGCCTTTGGCCGAGTATTCCCTTATGAATATTGTATGGTTGTCGTTTTTGATATGTTCTTGTGTTTGTGTGCATAGAGCAAGGTCTAGATGCATGGAATGTATGTCGTGTATGCATTAATGGTTTCTTCTCATTTCTATACGGCACATAGTTATATCTTGTATGATATGAAGAAGAAGCACGATGAGATGAAGGGAGAGGGGGTCTAGGCATCTTCTTAGGCGCCACATATGTCTTAGGTGCATCTACTATCTTAGAAGGAATGAATTTGGTTGGTTTTTTGAATATCTCATTTTTCTCAATGTATCCTAATCCGTTTTTATCACTATCATGTTCTTGTGATGAAATGATGCGATCTAGCATGTTTGTTCATGTGTCGAATTGTTTCACCATTTTCTCTAAATCTGTATTCCCTGATTTCAAATTTGAAATCTCGGATTTCATTTCATTATTTTGTGTCGTTAATGATGAGATCTCTAATTTTAATGTATTGATTATGCAAGATGACTCTTCTTTTGAATCGTTGAATTGCGAAACAAGGTTCGTGTTAGACGATTCTAACAACTTCTTGTCTTTAATTAACTATTTCTTTTCTTTTGCGAGAGTCTTTGTGAATTTATGCAATTCTAAATATTGACTAAATAGATCATCATATGAAGGTTCAGAATCAGTGTCAGAATCAGAAGATACCTCGTTTGATGCTTTGGATACAAAGCATTCTTGTGCCATCTCTTCTTCGGTATTAGTCTTAGAGTTGGATGTGTCACTCCAAGTGTAGGCCTTGAGAGATCTTCTCCTTTGTTTGGGTTCTGAGACGAGTCTAGTTTTGGTCCGATCCTTGTCAAGGTGTTTGATTGTTTGTTTGTCCTTGTTAGGGCAGTCATATGACAAGTGTCTAAGTTTTCCACATTCATAGCACTTCATGTCCTTGTCATTAGTTTTATTTTTATTTCTTTTAGTCGAAGTAGCCTTAGGTTAGTTTTTAAATGACCTTCTCATAAATTTTCTCAAACCTTTAGCCAATAGTATTAGATCATCGTTGTCTGATTCAGAATCACTATCATCTACGTGATCGGAGGAAGTAGAGATGTATTCATTTGATTTAGCAATAGTATTACCTTGTTTTGACGTTGATTCCGATTTCCTTAATGTAAGTTTGTTTTCGTATACTTTTAGCGATCTGATTAGTTCCTCTATTTTTATTGATTTCGTTTCTTTACTCTCCTCAATTACTGTGACTTCAGGGACCCATTCAGATGGCAGACTTCTTAATACCTTTTGGACCTTTTCCTGCGTAGAGAAAGCTTTGCCAAGAGACTCAAGAGAATTTTAGATGTCAGTCAATCATAAATCCATATCAACAATAGACTCATTTGGCAATAATTTGAAAGACTCAAGTTTGGACATAAGCATATTAATCTTAGACTCCTTTACTTCGCTAGTACCTTCATGTTTCATCTCAAGAATTCTCCACATCTCTTGGGCACTAGAGCAATTAGATACGTAACTATATTAACTTTTGCTTAGCCCGTTTAAAATTAATTGCATGGCTCTAGCATTCATACTTAATCTCTTTTTATCATCACTAGTATATTCTTGTTTTTGTTTTACAACCTCTACTGTGACACCGTCAACAGTAGATAATTTAGAGGGAACGAAAGGACCATCTTCTATTATAGACCACAAATCAATATCAATAGCCATAAGAAAAGTTTCATTCTAAGTTTCCATTGGATAAAGGACTCACCATCAAAAAGAGGAGGCCTTTGACACGACACACCTTCTTGTTTTGTTTTGAAGCTAGTGGTTGCCATCTCACTAAGATCGTTGGATCTCCTTGTTGTGAGTGTGCCCACGCTCTGATACCACTTGTAGAACCTTATTGCACCACTAGAAGGGGGGATTGAATAATAGGTGCGGAACAATTTGGTTTTAAAAAGTTTTGTCCCAAAAACCTAACTTCTGAAAATAGTTTCTGTTTTCAGATTCTGATTTGCAACGTTTGAAAGACCTGGTTACATACCTTCTAAAATTCTGAAATTTGGAGAGATTCTACTCCTCTCAGATGTTCTGAGTATCTCCTAAAAATTTCAGATTAAAATTCAACCTCTAACCCTTTGAAAACACGTTTGTGGTCAGATTGCGCGAATATGCCAGAATCAGTACTTCTATTTGAAAATTTTATTCTGATTAATTCATAACTCCAAATGGTCTGAAACTTTAATGACAAACCCTAATGGGTTTAAACAGTTTTGAAAAATTCCTTTGGGAAGTATGTCAAATACGTTGATGTTCTCAACCTTTGCAAATCTGAAACGGATGCAAAATGCTGGAAACTAAAAGTATTGTACAGTAAAGTAAAGAACACAAGGAATTTTATACTGGTTCGGTTAAATCAACCTACTCCAGTCTTCGAGGGCACCTTCCTCGGTTATCACTAAACAAAAATAACACCTTACCACAAGGGTTGCTGGAGTTACACACCAACTCCACCCTTAAACAAATACAAGCAATCACACCAATCACAAACACCACCACCGAACGGATGAAGGTTTGATCACACCTTGATCAACCTTTTACAACAATAATGCGTGTATGGTGGTATGAACAAAGCCTATTCAATGTGTTTGAATATAAGTACAATAGGCTTGAGAGAAGAAGGAGAAGAAAGAAATGTAGAAGAAGAGAGTAGAGAATCTTTTTGCACTTGTGAGATTATAAGAGTTGTCTTGGTTTGCTCTCTTCTCTTCCATTTATTTGGTCTTGGCCGCCCCCTAGGGCTTTTCTTCACCTTGAGAATTCTCTTTTATGTCCTTGGAAGAATGCCCTGTGTAGATGTGACACCATCTTGCTTACTTGGTACAAATTGATTGGATGAATGTCTTGGCCCTGCTTACTTGGCACTTCATGATTGGTCCAACCTTGTCACCATTTAGTAACTTTAAAAATCTGATATTAACATCTAAAATATGTGATAGATAAGGTTTAAAACATTTCCAAATACTCAAAAATTAATCCCTAGAAATTCGGAAGCAAATTTGCCACCATTCAAGACCAAAAAATCGACCAGCTCTAGATTGTCACATGCTGAATTTTCAGCATGTGCTATATTCTCAAAGTTTTGAAATGTTACCTTGTGTAGCTCCCTCCTTTATGTCTCTAACCTTGTGTGGCTTATTCTCCACCAATTGAGATGTCAACTAAGCTCCACATAAGCTCCACCAAGCTGAGAATGGCATGTATGATGTCTTGAACATGTGCTGAATTTTACTTTTGTAAGCTTTGTCATATATTGCACAATAATTATACACATATGGTATATTTCAATCAGCCCTAATTTGAACATTCTAGTACACTTTAATATGTCTTGAATATGTAAAAGTTTCTAGATACATGTTACATTTCATGCCAAAAGCGTTTCATGTGTTGTGTTTGTAGAAAACCGAATTTTCAACTTTTGTCAATTACGAGATTTTTCTCCGATCAAATTCAAAGTTTTTGCACATGTTACATATATAATGTCACACATAATATACATAAAATAAATTGAATATTCAGCTCTAATGGCTGATTAAAGTAGGTGCCCCATGTGCTTAAAAATTGAATTTGGAATCTCCACAATTTGGCCTTAATTGCGGGTGATTTGTGTGTGCCAACATGAAATGATTTTATGTCTGAATATACCATGTAAGCCACGAAATTTCTGGCCATTTTTGAAGTTTAGGGGCTGGCCATATATATATGGCAAGTACGTGACACGTTGGCAAAGTTTCGGTAGTCACCCGATGCGATAATTTTCGGTTTACAACCTTGTAACGCGTCATAATAATTTTGTCATCACCATGACTTATATAATACGATATAAGACCTGAATATACTCATAAATATGAGGTAAGTATAGTGGTGTGACGTTGACGTACGTTCGTAATATATGTAACGTGTCGGAAGTACGTTGGAATATATGTGAATTGTGCCTTTTTATAAAAAAACTATATATATATATATATATATATATATATATATATATAAGGTGTGAATGAGATGGAGAGGAGACTTTCCATTTCCAAGTTTGTTGCCATCATGCCTTCTCCAAATATATCTCCATGTAATGAACTACTTAGTTCATTGAACTAAGTACTTCACTTAATGAACTCGTTTAGTTCATTAATGGTGGCACCTCAAAATAGTTCAAACACAACAAATGTTTGCCATTTGATGTAAGATTTAAAGCTTCATGGCTTGTTAGTACAGCAACATTATATATAAGTATATAAGCCATGTTTATCACAAAAACGTGTCAAGTAATAAAATTGTCATGCATTTCTTAAACACGTCGTATTTAAATCATGTTTTCATAAATCACTCAAACTCTTTTTCTCAACAAAAGTAACTAAAGGACTCTCCTACCCTAACTCGCGGTTTTGAGAAGTTTTGAGAGGGTAATTCGACTCACCATCACCATACCACTAGAGTGGTTTAAATAGCACTTGGTTGGCTAGGTTATCCAAATAGCTGATGGTGTAAGGGCTGTTTATGTATATTTTTATTCTTGTCTATGAATGGCTGAGGGATGGCTCTAAGCACATTAGAATATGAATAAAAGGGTAACAAGTGAATTGATTAATTATTGTAGGATGGAACTTAAGTCAAGAAGATGAAAACAGGCGTTTGGAGGGTGTATCTTCCCCTACACACCTCGGCCTTAATGGAAGAAATTAAGGAGATGGATGACTTTAATTGTTATGCCTTTAGGATAGTTTAAAGGACAAATTGATGTTTAAGTTTCACTAAAAATGGAGGTTAAGGGGCTGTTGGAATTGAGTCCATATTTGATGAGGTTAAGAGTCACAAATAAATTCTTATGCTAAAATGAACCCTTATGTGGCTGTTTTGTATATTTTATTATATATGGCCTATTTGAGTAATGTCTAACACTTGGTTATGTTTATTGAAGCTAAGGAACTTGTGCTTGAAGGTATAACCATTGGAGTGGATAGATGGCTCAAGGAGAAGCTTGGAATCAATAAAACAAAGTTGTTAAATTTGTTAGTTCACAGTATGAAATTAAAGCAGCATGGCTAGACATGTGCGTGGTTAAAATAACAAAAGAGAAGGGTAAGGGCTATCTAAAAATCGAACATTAGATTGTTAGGGGCTGTTAAGAATAAATGGTAATCATAAAAGACGAATTTGGATGCCGTATAAGCATAAGGAATCAAAATAGGGGATGTTTCGGCATTCTTATGCAAAACAGTCCAGTTTAGCCCCTAAGTCCGCCCAACAACTCGAACAAGTTATACCAAGATAATACAAGACCTAAATGATTCAATTTATGCATGACTTTGGTAGGATGGAACTGTTTAGGGGTCAAAACAAGGAATAAATGTTATTACACATTGATGAAGTTTTTAGCTTCGCGAAATAAATAAGTGATGAACTACAATCGTTATGTAAATGATCCTAAGGACGTTTTGGACCCTGAAAACCCATCACATACTGCATTATGCATCATATGCAAGTCATGTCATTTTTTTAAGGGGTAAAGTTTTGGGTTTTGAAAGAGAGGTAAAGCAGTTTTGAAAACCTGTATCGAACTGATTGTCTTTATGACTGATTCGGTATACGTTTTGTTTGGACTCGATATTGGGGTATATCTTCTGTTCTGGACCCATATGAGGTATTATTCTGTTCTGGACCCGAGCGTAACATCATGTTATGGTAGCCGGGGTATTGTTCTGTTATGGACTCATATGGGGTATTAATCCGTTCTGGACATGATATCGGGGTATTATCTGGATCCATACATAACATCCTCAGTAGTTTAGGAGGTAGACGGGATATAGTTCTATTCTGGACGGAGTCACTCGTAGTAGACGATCGGTCCATACGGAAAAAGTAAAGGCCATGGCTTAATGTTCTGTTCTATTCTGTCCTATTATGTTCTGTTTTGTTCTGTTTTGTCTTGCATAATTTTTTTTGTTCCGTACCGCATCTCATATGCATAGCATAATATCCCTTGAAACATGCGACATGACCGCTACTAAAAGGTAAAATAGTTACATATGAGAGAGATAACAGTAAGCTAGGATATCAAGGGAAAACCGATAAAGGATGGACCCAACAGGTAAGTAATTATGTCTAAGTTCATTCTGGTATTGCTAGAATTCTTATTTATCCTTCTAATGTGTTTCGGTAGAATAGAGGGTTATTTGCTGGGTGATTTATCACTCACTCTTTATTTATCATTTTTCACAGCTGAAGGAACCTGAGGTTGAGTATGTCGAGGACGAGCCGCAGGTGCCTTATCCATGAGAGGTGTGGGCGGCTAGGGCTGATAGTGATTTTTGTTTTGAGAACTATTTGAGGGCTATTTGAGGACCATTTGAGAGTGATTTTGGAACTATATTTACCTGATTTGTACTGTGTATGACATTATGGACTTCGGATGTTTAATGTTTTTATTATGCATGTTTATCACCATTGGTTGATGTTTCCATCTGTAATCCATGCCAGAGTCATGGACTTATGACAGATTTGCATCGACGCTTTGTACTTTCCTCAGCGAAGTACGATGGGTACACCGTACAATGGCACATCCTGGGTACGGGACATTATATTAATCCTATCAAAAATACATTCTATATTCTGTATAGGCTTTATATAAACCAACCTTATACATTCCAACTTGTAAAAGGTTGATCAAGATGTGATCAAACCTTCACTGGTGAGGTGGTAGTGATTTTGGTGATTATTGTTGTTATTGTTGTAAAAGGATTGGACATTAAAGGAGTTAGTGTATAACTCAAGCCACCCTTGTTCTTAGGTAACTTTGGTAATTATTAAATACCAAGGAATGGGTCCTTGAAGACTGAAGTATGTCACATTGACCGAAACAGTATAAACATCTATTTGTTCTTACTTTTCTCCACTTCTGCTTTGAGTCTTGTTTTTGCAACGTTTTCAAAACAACTGAGAAAAAAAGAAAAAGATTTTCAAAAATCCCTAAATTTTACAGACACACAGAAAAAGGTCTTAGGTTTCATTTAAGAAAAATTTCATCTACTGTGGATAAGTAAAGTCATCCAAACGTTCAAAGTTCTAAGACTAGTGCAATCGGATTTTCAGGTTGACAGAGGTTGAAAACATCAACGTGGTTGACATACTTGAAAAAGGAATTTTGAAAAAACATTTCAACCCATTAAATTTGACATCTTAAGGGACCTCTCATCAATGTTTCAGATCATTTGGAATTGTCATTATAATGGAAAGTTTTTCACTGATTGAGAGGGTTCAATAAAAAATAGATTTTCAGGGCTTTAGACTTTGAATTTTGATCTCAAAATTTTATGACATATATTTAACATCTTAAAGTACAGTGTGTCAAAATTTTACAAAAATTGGAGCTCCCAACCTATTCATATAATTATTCAAATACTGGGTCAGAAACTAGAATCTGTTTTCAGAAGTGAGTATTGGTCAATAAACATTTTTAAAAACCTATTTTTTTGCACTCACTACTCAACCCCCTTCTTTTCTATTGATGCTATACAGGTCCTACAAGTGGTACCATAGCGAGGTTCACTCACAACAAGAAGATCTAATAATCTTTGTGAGATGACGTCCACTAGCCACAAAACCGAGCAAGAGGGTATGTTAAGCCAAAGGCCCCCACTTTTAGATTTATTGTCTGTAATAGAAGATGGTTCTTTTTTTTCCATAAAAAATGATGGTGTTACTTTGGAGGTTGTAAAGCCTAAACAAGAATATGCTAGTGATCATAAAAAGAAGTTGAGTATGAATGCTAAAGCCATGCAACTTCTCTTAAATGGTTTAATTAAAAGTGAATCTAGTTATGTCTCAAATTGCTCTGATGCTTAAGAGATATGGAAGTGTCTAGAAATGAAGCATGAAGGAACTAGTCAAGTAAAAGAGTCTAAGATCTATGTGCTTATATCTACTCTTGAATCCTTTAAATTATTGCCGAATGAATCTATTGTTGATATGGATTTGAGATTGACTAACATCTATAATTCTCTTGAATCTCTTGGAAAGGTTTTCTCTTCACAGGAAAAAGTACAGAAATTTTTGAGAAGCCTCCCATCCGAATGGGAACCTAAACTTACTGCAATTGAAGAAAGTGAAGAAACAAAGTCAATAAAAATAGAAGAATTGATCGGATCTCTAAAAGTACATGAAAACAAACTCACTCTAAGGAAATCTGAATCAACTTGTAAACAATGCAAGACCATAGATTTAAAATCAAATGAATATGTCTCTACTTCTTCTTATTGTATAGATGATAGTGACACAGATTCTGATAATGAAGATCCTATGTTATTGGCTAAAGGCTTAAAAAACTTATGAGAAAGTCTTTTAAAAATAAATCTAAGCCTACTTCATCTAAGTTCTATAGGAATAAGAATAATGATAAAGATCTTAAGTGTCATGATTGTGGAAGACTTAGACACATCTCTTATAACTGCCCGTACAAGGACTCAAACAAACCTGTAAACAAAACCCTTGACAAAGAATGAACAAAAACTAGACCCGTCTCAGAACCTAAGCAAAGGAGTATAGGAAGAGCCCTCAAAACATCTACACGGAGTGACTCATCTGATTATAAAAGTGAAGAAGCTGAAGAGGAAACGGCTCAAGTATGCTTTGCATCTAAAGCATCCAGT
This sequence comes from Eustoma russellianum, assembly GCA_036186865.1. NCBI lineage: Eukaryota > Viridiplantae > Streptophyta > Magnoliopsida > Gentianales > Gentianaceae > Eustoma > Eustoma russellianum. The sequence continues at coordinate 13,031,392 of AP025075.1, read as the reverse complement.
GAGGTAAATTCTGATCCTGAACCATCTTATAATGATTTGTATGTTCAATATCTTGAGTTACATAAGTTTACTAAGTCTCTTGCAAAAGAAAATAAACGGTTAATTGAAGACAAGAAATTGTTAGAATCTTCTAACACAAATCTTGTATCGCAATTAAACGATTCAAAATGGGAGTCGTATGGTTTGATTAATTCATTGAAATCTGAAATTCATTCTTTGACATCTAAAAATGTTTAAATGGAAGCCAAAATCTCAAATTTGAAACAAGAAACGCAGATCTAGAAAAGACGGTAAAACAATTCAATACAGAAACTTGCATGTTAGATCGTCTCATCTCTACTCAAAAGCATGAATCTGACAAAAACTGAATTAGGGTACATTGAAGATAATCGAATACAACGCAAATCTATAAATTTTGTTTTATCTTCATCTAAACCAACACATTTATTCAAAAAACCGTAAAGCCTAAGAAGTCAATGACACAAACTAGCGTGTTGCCTATTGTATCTCATCGTACTATCTCTTTTTCATCACATGGAAAGTAGAATCACGTGCCACATAAATATGAAAGAAAGACATTAACATATACTTGACATTCATATCATTCTAATGCATCTAGATTATGCAACTTGCATGCAAAACGAGATGCACATCAAAGTCGAAATTCATCCTATTTCTACAATGTAAGGTTCAGCCATTATAGGCCAAATAGAAATGCTCACGACATGTTCTATATTACTTCTTCATCTTTTCTCTCATCTTTTGTAAGGCCAACAAAGGTTACCCAAGTTTGGGTACCTAAAGGTACTCTTGCGAAGGATTGCATCACTAACCCTAAGGACCCAAAAACAAAGGGTACATAAATGATCGTTAAACTTTGCAAGGATCACATAAAACAAAAGATGTAGCAAATAAGTGGTTTCTTGAAAGTGGTTGTTCAAGACACATGACGGGTGATCCAGCCTTATTTTTGACATTAAAAAAGGTTACAAAATGAGGATCCATAACCTACGGAGATAATAATGAAGGTAAAATAATTTGAAAAGGCACAATTGGAAATTCATGACACTTTGGATTTCCAATGAATTCTTGGTACGCAACTTATCCCATAACTTGCTTAGTATTTCAAAATTTCTTGATAGTGGTTTTAATGTGAATGTTTCTCACCCATACTGTAATATTATTAGTAAAAATGGAGAAATAGTATTAAGAAGAAAAAGAGAAGGAAATATTTTTACATTATCTAAAGATGATATGTTAGATGCAAACGTAAAGTGTTTTATGTCAAATGAACTGGTTGTGAATTTATGGCATAGACGTTTAGGACACATTGTTATTTCCGCTCTTGAAAAACTTCAACGTAAGAATCTAGTATGAGGAATGCCTAAACCTGATTTAGACAACTTTAAGTTGTGTTAATCTTGTATTAAGGGAAAACAAACACGTGAATCACTTAAGCCCAAAAATGAGATTAGCATATCTAGAATCTTGGAATTATTACATATTGATTTGTTTGGTCCTAGTCGTACTAGAATGGAGGACGACACTATGCGTGTGTTATTGTTGATGATTTTTCTCATTATACATGGACTTTATTTTTTGCAAATAAAGATGATAGTGCCAGTTAGATTGCTAAATTGACCAAACAACTTGAAAATGAATACGGCGTGAATGTGAAAAATATTAGGAGCGATAGAGGCGGCGAATTTAAAAATAAAGGTATGATTGCATTTTGTGAAGAAAAAGATAATAAGCATGAATTTTTACCTCCTAGAACGCCAAAATTAAACGGTGTAGTTAAAGAAAGAATAGGACGTTGCAAGAAATTGCAAAGATCATGCTTTGTGAAAATCGATTACCTAGATTTTTTTGGGCCAAAGCCGTTCATTGTGCATGTTGTATAATTAATCGTTTAGCCATTAGAAATAAAATTAACAAAATGCCAAATGAGATTTTAAATGATCGCATGCCAAAGATTGATTATTTTCATGTTTTTGGATGTAAATGTTTTGTATTAAACACAAAGGATAATTTAGATAAATTTTAGTTGAAATCTATTGAATGCATTTTTGTTAGATATTCTGTGAATTCTAAGACATATAGATGCTATGATCCCGCCACTAAACAAATTTTAGAATCTATACATGTGAAATTCAATGAATTTGGTAAACTTGACAGAAATAAAGAATATGATGATGATTTTGAGCTGAAACCTGTGATGAATGACATAGAAACAAATAGCATACATGATGAGCATGACACACTAGAAATGCATGAACACTTAGAACCGCATAAAAACATAGAAAATAATCAACCAAGACGGCATAGGGATCATCCACATGACCTCATAATAGGCGACATATCTCAAGATGTACGACCATGTAGAAGAATCGATCAAGATGAAATTGATCAATCTCATTCTATGATTTCTGAAATAGAACCAAAGAATGTGCATGATGCTTTGAATGATTCTTCCTGGATTGATGTTATGCATGATGAATTAAATCAATTTACAAGAAATGAGGTATAGGATTTAGTAATCTGACCATAAGACAAAACAATAATAGGTACGAAATGGGTATTTAGAAATAAAATGGTGGAGGATGTAAAACAGATAGAAAAAACACAAGTGGGACGTGTCGATTCATTGGAAATTCATTAATATCATGGTTTTCGAAAAAGCAAGCTAGTGTAGCATTATCTGCCATTGAGGCAGAATACATGGCCCTTAGTCTTTGCTGCCCACAATTATTATGGCTAAAAGAACAAATTTCAGACTTTGGTATAGCTGTAAATCAGATTCCTATTTATTGTGATAGTACGCATACTATTAACTTATCTAAGAATCATGTCTTACATTTGAAGGCAAAACACATAGACGTAAGGTACCATTTTCTTCGTGATCATGTAAATAATGGTGATATCATTATTGAACACGTCCGTACTGAAGAACAAGTAGCCGACATCTTCACAAAAGCCCTTAATCAGTTCACGTATGATAATCTACAATCTAAATTAGACATGATTTGGATTGATATGCTATAAATTTATTTTTATTGCTTTTGATTCCGATTGCATTTTTTTTATATGATTTACAAAATAAAGAGGCAGATAAAAGGGAAGCATGATTTAAGGGGAAGCATGATTAAGGGAGGGTTTTGAAATTCAAAATTTTGAAATTCATGTTTTGAATGCATGATTGTAGGGGGAGTGATGTGATTATGACACATTTAAATCATAACTAGAGGTTATTTTGCAAATCATCAAATGGGGAAGATTGTTGAGAAATCGGGGCTTGAATGATTTCAAAATGCATGATTTAAATGCTATGTGATTTCAAAATACGAGATTTAAATGTTACATGATATGCGTGCATGATGAATATGTTTTATATGTTTATATATATCAATGGTGTACTAGCGTGCCATGAAGCATTAGGCTTAACTCATATGGAAAACATTTGTTGTTTTTACACTATTTTTAGGTGCCAATTTAAATGAACTAAACTAGTTCACTAAATGAAGCGTCTAAGGAGATATTTAAAGATGCCTATTTACTTGAACTAAACTAGTTCATAAAATAAAGTGTCTAAGGAGATATTTGAAAATGCCTATTCTTCAACAAATCCCAACATGGAAAGTTCCTCTCTACACTATATATATCGATACGCGGCATATATATATATATATATATATATATATATATATATATATATATATATATATATTTGTTACGACCCGCGCTCCAGGCTAATGGAAAAGAGAAAGGATGAATTATGACGGAATTAGAATGAGATCGTCGTATTACACATAGTATAATAAGTGCGTAAACGTACTGTAAATAAAACTTAATTTAATAGGTACAAGACTAAGTAACAAAGAAAATAAAAACATGATACAAAATGATGCGTGCAAGACGTGGGCTCTAATAATTCCACCTTCCAAACGTCCTTCACTATGGTTTATGCACAAGGAAGAAGACTTCCCCTTGCTTCCTTAGTGAAACAAACGATTGGTTCAGCGAGCAAAAACCAACACTTCAAGATGGTGGTTGATTAGGCAAACCACAATGGCCCTCCTAGACGACACCTTTAAGCAATGGAAACACCTTCAAAATGCTCAACTTTGAAGGATATTAACATAGGTTTTTAATGCAAAACCAAGAAAACAAAGTCTCACAAGAAGTGAAGAAAATATCAAGATTTTATTTCATCCAAAGATTTTTTTTCTAGGTGCCCCAAGGGCTCTATGTATAGGCTAAATAATCGTCACTTTCAGCCTTAAAATGAGTAGAAATGATTTCATATAAACTAGCTAAGAAGTGTTTAAAAATTGAAAATTGTTTAAATTCGAAAATAAAGCAAATCCTAGCTAAAATTTGAAATGCTTGTAGGCTGCCAACTTCTCCACATCCAGGCGTGTTTGTTGAGTCAATGAGGGTGTTAGACACTTGATTTGATGTTGAAGAAGTGATTGGAATTGAATAAAAGTTGGTTGAAGTTTGAATTCAAATTGAGTTTGAATTTGAATTCAAATTTGGATTCAATTTTGAGTCGTGATCTCATCTCCTTTCTTTCTTCAAAAATGGCGTGTGGATGGCTCAAGATGGTGGTTGAAGACTTCTTGAAATTTAAGTCTCAAATTGGCTGAAACTTGAAATTCAAATCGTGGTTGAATTTGAATTCAAGTTTAACTTCAAATTGATCTTCCATTTTGGCTACTTTGTGGCCGCCCTTATCCTTGTTCTTTGAAGAAAATTTTGAGCTAACTTTGAACTTGAAAACGCCATGTTGGATTCCGTTTGTTGAGACAAATATTCTTTTCAAACAAACATTCCTTTTGTCTCCTTTTTAGGGTGCACACGCTTTTGATGCTATTTGTGATCCTCCGTTTGGATTGTAACTTATTACGTACCTAGTTACCTACAAGGCAAACACAAGGAAGCAGGGATCACAAGAAAACTAGACAAAATTCAAAAAAAAGAATAATCACTCACATGCACATTCATACACGTTCATAGTGTAGGTTCAACGAAGTGAACCCAATGAACCTTAGGTTCATCTTGAACATGTTTGTATAAGAAGGTTCCAACTTGATGTCCAAGTTCTCTAGTTCTCCTTCTTGTCATAGGACCCATGACCTCTTGATGGGATCCCCGATCCTCATCACAAAACTTGTTTAGGAAATTAAAAGAAAAAAAACCATACATATGGAAAACAAGGAAAGGTTAGAATAGCAACTCTAACCCCACCACCACTCCCTTTACCCACCCCACTCTCAAGTGGGAACTTGTTTTGCATTTTGATTTTTATTCCTTTTTAATTAATTGCTTCATACGTTATTCTACCCTATGCTATTCCATGCATGTCTTACCACCGACTTATTATTTCTTTATCTTATTTTCTATGTCTTCTAATCATCATCACATTCTTACACAACAAGACCATGGACCAATGAGGTTGCATGCAATGGCCTTTTATACCCACTTGCCTTCCAACCTCTTCCAACCGGCCACCCCCTTGACCTACTCAAGATTATTTTATTTTCACCATTTCCTAAGGTTTCATTTTCACCATCACTTTTCCTTACACAAACAAGACTACACATCAATGAGAATTCATGCTAATACTTTTTCCCCACTAACTTGGTAATTCAAGAATAACCATCCTTTCACCACCTCACTTTTCCTAATTTCGGCCATACAAGACAACAAGAGGATAACACTCTTTCATGCAATACAACCTAATCATTCTATCTTCTTTCATTTTCTTACACAATGAAAGACATGCATCCACTAAAATTACATGCATTATCTCTCCCTCACCCGACCCGACCATTTTCTCCCTTTTAGCCAAAAAGATTTCTCCATTGATTCTATCTTAAATTACTTGCTCATAATTACAAGACTTACACCACATAAGACGTCTATCCACTAGGATTTCATGCAAATTCCATTTTCCTTCCATCAACTCCATAAACCAAGGAAAACTCAATCATTATATTCCACCACCACAATTTCGGTCAAGATGTATTTCAAGTCATCAACAATTCATTCTACTCCACAACACCACTTCATTTGCAGCACTTCTCTCTCATTCTTCAAGCATTCCTTCCATCCATCTCTCTCTACACAAACAACATTTCTTCATCTACCACCTTTCTCCTTCCAACCGAGACCACCAAGGCCAAGAGGAGAAGAACTCCTTCCTTTTCCAAACAAGAACCAAAGGTGCACGCACTTTAATCCTCAAGGTAATCACTATATCTATCTATTTCATATACTGTCTATTCCCTATTCTTCACAAACCACTCAACACCTCCCCATTTAAGGCTCAAAACCATACGTTTCAAACAAGGAGGAAGGAATAGTTGATAAGTTGAACATAAGTTGGAATAATCAAGATCTTCAAAGGTAAGAAATATTTAGAATTAGTTTTAGAACATCCATACTCTTTTCTTCTTCAAAAAAACTAATTTTGCCCTTCACATGGCCACCTAGGCCGTGTATCCTCAAGCTAAGGACAAAGAGGGAATTTTTCACTACCTAGACTAACATTCAGGTATCAAAGGCAAGTATTCTTCCTAGCTCTTTCAAGGAAACTAAAAGATGAAGTTTCGTATGTTCACAAATAATAAATGGATCATGCATGCAACTAAAATTGAAGTCTCTAACTTTTGTTGAAAAGAAGAATGTTTGCATGTTGAAATTGATGATGTATATGTACTTTTCTTGAATAGATTCATGAAATATACTTAGGATGTTACTCTAATGTGACATGAAAAACATAATTGAGTCATCAATAGGCCAATGAGGCCGTGTATGTCAAAAAGAAGGGACCTTTACTATCCTTTTACTACTTTGATACAAATTGTAGTCATATGAGAGTAGGATACTAGATAGTGTTGCAAGGACTTCCTTCATGTTTGTTTAAATACGTGCATGCCATTTTATTCATGTTCATATGTAAAAGAAGAGAATTCCATAAAAATAGAAGCATTATAGTCTTATGATGGTACAAAATCATTCCTTCCATCATGCATGACCATAAAGATGCCATCTTGATCATCATCAATGTTAGCATCATCACTTTTCCTTCCATAGGGGATGGTCCATGAGCCTCTCATATAGGCCATGAAATCATCACCATCATCATGATGTGTATCTTGATGATCATGGTTTAAGAAAGATGAAATGACATAGATGTTCTACATATGTGCTTTATATGCTTGCATGTCATTTGTAGCATGGTCATCTTCATAAACTTAATCTTTATGGTCATGATTATATTTGTGTAATGGAAATTGAGCATGTTAACATTAAGCAAGTTGATGTACAATATGGAGTATCATCACCATACCTACAATAATTAAAATGGATAAATGGATTTTATCATAATCCTCACCATCATGCATGAATGTAAATGTTGGCAAATTTATAATTGAAACCACCCCTATATTCGGCCAAGGGGGTCTAAAATAGGTTCTAATTGAAGTACAAATTCCATAAAAGTATATTTTCATGATTACATATAAAGTATCAAGCACATGAAAAGGTAAAAGGGCTATAGGCGTATCCATTCCATAAGAATAAAATTGCAGGACATGGACTATACAACTTTCGGCCCAATAGCCCTTTTTGTATCTAAACTAAAAAGTCGAACCATATAATAATTTCCATGGGACTATAATATTATCAAAGGTTATATGTATGAAAATTGATCCCAATGGAATACTAAATAAAAGTTGATGGAGCAAGAAGGGCCTTTCGGCCCTAATCCCAAGTTTCGGGGCATTGTTAGTAAGGGATCACTTTGAAGCATGATTATGTAAACGAAAATAAATTGTATCTTGAGATTAATATTATTAACAAAAGACAATTTAAATATTCAATCATTATGAATACGTAAATTCTTAATACCATAAAGTCCAATAATAAAGGCACCCGGCCCAACCAAGGGCAATCTAGTCAATTACAACAAGGTAATGGAATGAATTATAAGTAACTACGGATATGACCAATCAAAGATTAAACCCAAACAAGAGTGAGAAGAGACTTATGTACAACTTTCCCTCATGCATGTTGTCTTCATAGTTTTCAATAACATTAAGTTTATGTTCAACCATATTTATCAGCTCTGCATGAAATGTTTTAAGGTTTTCATGATTTACGGATTTGTACCACGAGGCGAATGATTCCATTTCACCTATGCATGTATCCATGGGTGAGTGTAACACCTTGTCTTGGACAAGGGCTCTCTACCTATCTATATATGCATGATCTGCAGGCTGAGTGTAACACCTTGTCCGGGGCAAGGGTTCTCTGCCTTTTTGGTACATCTATGACGTTCTGTATGGAGAGCTGCCTGATATCTAGTCTTGGGAGAGGATGCCAAGGCCAAAATACGTTATCGTAGAGTGTAACAACGCATCCGGGACTTGGGTTCTCTGCTATAATGAGTCACCGTTAGTCCTATGTATGTATGATGTAAAACCATGATTGTACTATTGGGATTCATAGACGGTACTCGTGGCTACTCTGGGAATCATTCGATATGTCGTGGGTACTATTCTTATGTTACACGAAATGCTATGACCACTCATATCATGTGATGCTTATGTATGAATGAAAGGAAATGTTTTCAAAAGTTTTATGATGCCTTCTAGTGCACTGAAGTTATGATTCTTGTAGAATGAGACCAAGTATGATTAAAGAACAACAAGAAACAAACCAAAGAGATCATACACAAGAACGAGATTAACTATGAATTAAGACAAGAATGTTTAGCAGAAGAGTCTGTTTACGTTATGATGCTCTTTATCTATGATAGTTTTTCATTTTATAATATCTGTTCTATTTATCAAAGCACTTACTTTTATTGATATCTTTACTGTTATCTTTAATATGTTGCATATGTTATTTGTTTGCCACCTTACTGAATCACCCACTACCCCAGTCCACATACATGATACACTTGACAAACCTAGGCGAAAATACTTGTTGAACGATTCGTTATTGCTCACCCCTTTATTTCACCGTGTAGATCCACAGGACCCTAATCCAGAGTTTATCGAAGATGAGCCTCGAGACTAGGTGCAAGGAGCTGACTAGTAGCTGGCTACGACCTCTTTTCTATTTTGGATATTAAGCTCTGTATTCTGTTATTTTGTACTCTTGATGTACTTATGACACTTCTGCAGATGTACTAGGATGTACTTATCTTGACGTGTATTTTTGCTTAAGTTATTTTGCTTCCGCTCATTGCCCTTTATTGCTACACTATCTTTCCCTTATGGCTGCTACACCTAGACACTTCCGCTTTCTCTGAGTATGGACTTCCCATTCTCAGTTTTTTTCTTATACTCGACAGAAGTGGGAGTCATATCCTACCATAGGGGGTATGCACGGATTTTTTTACAAATTGCACCTACTCAAGCATGATTTATCCGTTTGGAACAAGGAAGTATTTGATAGTATCTTTAAAAAAGTGGAATATACAGAGTCCTTAGTGCAGCGTACTGAGTTAGCCTATGATATTTCTCCCACTGAGGAAAATCGGCTTGCTTATCATGCAGCCCATGATAATTTGCGACGGGCCTGTGTGGAAGAAATAGCCAATTGGCAGCAAAAAACACGCATAAAAGGGTGAAAGAGGGTGAAGCTAATACGGCATATTATCATGCCATTGTTCGAGATCGTCACCAGCGGCAGTATATACATCAAATCCAGCAACCTGATTGTACTATATGTGACACTCAGCAGACTACTCAGCAGGTAGCAGTTGATTTTTATACCGATATGTTTACCGCTCATTCTACACAAGAAAATCCTGCCTTACTCGACACAATTCCTAATCTTATTACAGCAGAGGATAATACCTTCTTGACGGCTATCCCCACTGAAGAAGAAGTACACAAGGCAATTTAGGCACTTGTCCTCAAAGTGCAGCTGGACCGGATGGCTATAATGGCTGTTTCTATCGAACATGCTGGGATATTATTCACTCTGATGTCTACAAGGCAGTACAAGAATTTTTTTTGGGTTTTCCCTTTCCAAAAGCAGCGGCTCACACTATGATCATTTTACTTCCTAAAGGTACTACTCAAACTACTTTTGCGGATTATAGACCAATAGCCTTATGCACTTTTTGAGTAAGATTCAGACTCGTATTCTAGCTACTCGCCTGAGTACATTACTACCTCTCGTTATCTCCTCCGAGCAAGCGGGTTTCCAGAGAGGCAAAGGTATTGTAGAACATGTGTTGTTAGCTAATGAGATGATCCATTGGGTAGATCATTTTCCTCGTTCGGCAAATTGTTTAATTAAGTTGGATCTTGGAAAAGCTTTTGATCGGATAAACTGGCATTTCTTACATTTACTCTTGGCTCGGTTTGGGTTCTCGGATTTTTTATCAAATTAGTCCATAATCATCTTAGCAGCACATGTTTTTCTATTTTAATCAATGGTCTATCAAGTGGTTTCTTTCAGTCGACACGGAGAGTAATGAAAGGCGAACCCCTCTCACCTTTGCTCTTTATAGTGGTGGCAGAGGTTTTTACTCGGGCTCTCCATACACATATTTATTGTGGTTATATTTGTCCTTTTCCTCTAGGCCTCCTTCCACTCACCATTTCTCACTTATCATACGCGGATGATCTTCTTCTTTTTGTAGCAGCTGATAGACGAAATCCGAGGCATGTCAAAACTTTCCTCACTACATATGAGCAAACATCAAGACAGGCAATCAATTATCATAAGAGCACTATCGTATTCTCCTCAACTATACATACTAGGTGAAGGAATGTTCTACTTGGACTCTTAAACATGCGGCAATCATCCCTACCCATCAAATGCTTAGGCTCCTATCTACATGAAGGTATTACACGCACTTTTCACTGTATGGACCTTTTGTCCTATGTGGATAGGCGATCACAGAGTTGGCAGCAGAGACTTCTGGGTGTGGCAGGTAGAGTGATTCTGATTAAAATAGTTTTATCTTCCTTACCACTACATCTTATGGCAGGCACGCGCCTTCCAAAGAGCATTATCAAAGTTTTAGAGAATCGCTTTGCGTGGTTCTTTTGGGGTTCATGTCGGCATCATTGGCTTTCTTGGGAGAATATATGTTTACCTACGCAGGAAGGAGGTTTGGGCATTCGTGACTTGACTTCTATTCAGGCTGCATATTCTTATAAAGTTTGGCACCTTTATCATTGTAGTGATTCTTTATGGGGTCGTTATATGCATGTGCCATATGCTTCTCGGAATGATTTTCAACCGCGTATATATGACTCGCCAGGTTGGAAGCGTATATGCGATATACACTCTTTATGTTCTGATATCACTTTTTTACCATTGTTCCAATTTGGCCTACCGCCTCTGGGGCATTTTTTTACGGGCGGCTTACGCTGCGATACTTCGATCAAGATCGACTATCTTTTCCTATGATTACATCTGGAACTCCATTACCTGATAATCTCTGTCGCTTTATGTCTCTGTTGCCATGCTGCTGTCCATTTTGTCATGCAGATAATGCAACTACATTGCACATATTTTTTGCTTGTCCAGAGGTGCGCATGATATGGGCATACTTTATCACTTTGCTGGATATGCACTCATTCACAAGTGGTTCTTGGCGTTCTTATATGCTACATATATGGAGCTCGGCCCCATCAAATATTTTGGGAGCAGTACAAACAATTTTTCCTGGAGTGTTGCTTTGGAATATTTGGAATGTGTATGCTTCAATTACATTTGATGATCACTCTTGGTCGTCTCGCTCACTTCTTCGTTCTATTCGCATGGATCTATATACTTGGGCATCATCTATGTCTAGTACCAGAATTGCTACTGCGATACCACAATTAGTCACAGCCTGCCTTTCTCCATCATTACAGTCACAACGGCCAAGGATCATACGCTAGTCACCACCACCGCCTGGACGCCTGAAGCTTAATACAGATGAAGCGGTTGGTCGAGCACAATCAAGTGGCAGAGCTCTCCTCCATAACTCTACTGGTATTTTTATTCATGGGATATCTTTTCCACTGCGCTTGGACATGCCCTTGTGGGTTGAAGCTCAAGCAGCCCTGCTTGCACTCATCTATTACCTCCCACGTTATGGGGATGTTATCTTGGAGGTTGATTGTGCTAAATTGTTTTCTCTTATTGCTTCCTCCTCATCTGTGCTTGCCCCTGATTTAGACAGGCTACGCACTCTGCTGCTCTTGAGGTCGTTATCTTTAGTACACAAGCCTAGAGAAACAAATATGCCCACTCATTTACTATCGCAGCTTGCTCTCTCCACTCAGATCTTTACCGCATATGATTCATTCCTTCTTTACCTTCACCCCTTCGAGGTTTCATCATCGCAGATGTGGCGCTACTGACCTTTCTGCATTCTGGGCATGAACTGTTTGCCAATGATGTATGAAAAAAGCATCAAAGTCAGGATGTGTTGCCCAAACATCAAGACATCTGAAGGCTGCAGGGCTCCTAGGACCATCAGTGTCACAGGTCAGAAATAATGGGGCATGATCAGATGTATCTATTGTGAGATGTTGAACTTGTGTAACAGGAAATATCTCGGAGAATGACGGAGAGCACAAAAACAGATCAAGACGACGCCAGACACGGCCTAGACCACGACCATCAGACCAAGTATATAATGAACCATGAAAAGATATTTCCTGCAACTCGCAGTCTTGAACACAATTATTGAAATCTTGCAGTTTCTGCAATGATGGCTGGGATCTACCACGATGCTCATCTAATGTGCGAAATGTATTAAAATCACCACCTACTGACCATGGGTCTATTATGAATGTGTGAAAGCATTTCGAATCCTCCCACAAAAGACGCCTTTCTGAGATTGAATGGCGTCCATAGACTGCTGTCAACCAAAAACAATCTCCCGACGCCAGCCAACGATACTTGATAGAATAATTTTGATGGCCAACCTGTTCCGCTTCCAAGGCTAAAAGTGAGTCCTTCCAAAAAACCATATTTGATCATAACAAACAGACACAGCTTTTGAAAAACCCAATTGCAACTGATATGATAACAATGACGAAGCTCTAAGTCTTGGTTCTATGACAACTAAAATATGTAAGTTATGCTGTCAAACCAGTGAAAGCAAACGAGTGATAGATGTACATATGCCGCAGACATTCCACAATAACATCTTCATTGAGATAAGGCATCAAAAGAATTAGAGAGATGAGCTGCCCGCAACCTGGTTAGTCACGGTGAAGGGGGTACCGCCTAATTTTGCCGCAATATCCTTGGGCCATGACTAGGTTGAGGATCTATTGACTCCACAACCGCAGTATCACGAGAGTGTGCATCAACGTATGTAGCTTCCATGATGTGCGCTATATTCACATAAAAATCCTGATCTTGCGAATCCAAACGATTAACATCTAACGGAATCTCTATTTCGCTGTCTGAATGAGAAACTAACAATGCAGGTTCTGAAAGATCTCCCAATATACAATCATCAACTCCTTTTAGTCTTGAGAGATCCTGTGTGTCTGTTACCTCCTGAACCGGAACCATCTCCGGCGAATGCGGTTGAACTGGTTTAGATTGAACCAGACATTGAGGTATGGTCAGCTGTGGCTGGTGACCTTGAGCCGGACGTCCTGGGTCAAACTGGAGATAATAAAACAGGATCGTAAGGCTCCGGTATATAACATGTCATACCCCGTAACTTTCATGTCCGACATTTAATAATTAGGAAACAACTTAAAATACAATTTTATTAATTGTATAGGTTTATGAGGCTTAGTTAAATAAAACATAGGTGGAAAAATAATCAAAAAGCCGAAATTAAGAAAATTACGCTAAATTACCAAAATATCCCTCCCTCAATTAAGTGTTGAGGGAGTTACACTAATTAGTAACACTCCAAGGAGTGGATAGCAGTTGAGAAGAAAAAGAACAAGGGGGAAAACGGCTGGCGAAGAAAAGGGGAGAGAAACGAAAGAGAGAAAGAAAGAAGAAGAAAGGAAGAAGAAGAAGAAGAAGAAGAAGAAGAAAGAGCGGTCCACCTAGGTCCAATCCGTTCTCAAATTCCGCCACACACTCGTAGGACAATCGAGATTCCAAGGCAAGTAATGGTTCTATACACTTTACGCAAATTTTGGATTCAACCGGCCCTATGTTCTTATAAAGAGAAAATTTGGTCACACATTGGTAATCTTGATTTGTTTATGTTAAATGATGTACTATACATATTCGTTGTTGTTGGTTGATTAAAGTCATGTTCTTTGGGGCAAATTCTAAGAATATCTATGTTGTGCTTAGTTGTTGATAAACATGCCCTTAAAGTGTTACCTTTGGTGCAAACATTGCTTTGTGATAATTTATTATGTTTTCCAAAGGTTATCTTAGATGGTTTGAGATGAATTCGGGTAGGTTTGAAGAGTTAGATAATGTGTGCTCCAAGTTTGGTATGGGTCAGAAGATTGATGAAACATTCAAAAGTGTGAATATTAGAAGGCTTAAGGTTGATGCAAACTGATAGATGTAAGGATCAAACTATGTTTTTGTGTGTTGAGCATGATAGGTTCAGGTGGTAAGGTTGAATTTGAGGTTTTAAGATAAAAGGGGTGAAGGGAGAAGATGAAGGGAGGAAGTTACTGCAGAATTGCAGGTTTTGGGAACCGTCAGAACACTGTGAACACCCACTTTAGGCGCTTCATGTCACATAAGGCGCCTAAAGTAGGCGTTCGATGTGTCACAGCACATTCCAGAACACTGCGAACACCTCATAAGGCGCTTCATGTCACATAAGGCGCCTTATGTAGGCATTCAATGTGTCACAACACATTCCATAACACTTCGAACGCCTAGTATAAGCGCTACATGTCACTTTAGGCGCCTCCTGAAGGCATTCCAAGTTTACTGGAAGTCCTTTTTGACCTATTAAGCGCTCCATGTATGTGAGATATCTTTACTCTTCCATTGCTCATAAAATACAAGTGTTTTTAAGGTGTGCATTAGTTGTAAACATTAAGTGTGAATGAGTAAGGTTAAGTATGAATCCGAAGTGAACTTGTAATACAAAAGGACCTGAAATGGTACGAGCGTGGTGTGTTTCAGGTTCAGGACTTTGTTCTTGATATGTAAAGTGTGTGTGTATGTTTACACGTATGATATGATGTAACATGAGCGTTCTGCATCACGACATGAGCACATCGCATTTCGGCATGAGATTTGTTTTGCGGAGGAACACGTGTTTGTAAAAGAAGATTAAAGTTTTCGAAAGACAAGCAATGGTTGCTGGTTGGTTGCAGGGTATAAAGGTCATGCCTATAGTAGCAGGGTATAAAAGCGTGATTTGTGAATCAACAGCAGGGTATAAAGTTATGTTATGGAGCCGTGGACCTATCAGCACAGGGTATAAAGTTTACGTTATGGGGTCATGGACCTTTTATCACGGGGTATAAAGTTCTATTTGTTGTAGATTGATCACCCACAAAGTATAAAATTCTGCTACGCGAAGAATTAGATAAAAAAATTGTGGAAAGTTTTGTGAAATGAGAAGCATGACATGTTTGTGAAAGAAGGCATATGTATGAGTTTTGTTAGTTCAATTTGTGGTTTCAAAGAAATACATGCATCATGTGACACGAAGCATAAGATTTGACATGCAAGAAATGACATTGCATATGATCTGTTTATGTAGTATGTTTTGCTAGTTACATGTTTGTTTCAAAGTCGTGTATCATTTATGTGACTTATTTGGCTTTGGTGAATTGTTATAAATATGTTATTTGCTAACCCGAGCACCCTATTTTGGGCATTGATTTATATACTGGTGACTCATCGTGTGTGGTCCCGTAAGGTGTATAACGGGTTACTTGCTAGCAATGTTTTCGCTAAGCATAGATACTCCATCTGCTTTTTAGGTGAGCCAGAGTACGAGATGATTTTTGTAGAAGACAGCGGCAAGTGGGCTCATTGGGATGATGGTCACTAAAGTGGGCAGACTTACATTTATTGTCTTGTAGTTGGAAGACTTGATGTTTATGTTAGCGTATGTGCCCTAGGCCATGATTTGGATATTTATGTTATACATTTATTATTAATAAAAGAGGTTTTATTATCATTATTGTTGGTTAGTATGTTACACACTTTTGATATATGTCCCTGATTCATTATTGTTATATAGATAAAATAATTTATAATCAGTATGAGTATTGATTTGATAATCATGAGATGATTATGTGTAAGGTGATACAAATCAATCTCATAGATGCTTGTTAGAGAACAGTGTATTGGACAGACCCATCATGAGATTACTACATGGATTAGCGTCATAAGTAAATCTCATGATAGTCATGTTTTAATCCTTTGACTTGAGATTGTCATAGTTTCCAACATAAGGACTATTATATTTTGACATGATCAAACGTTATCCGTAACTGGATAATAATAAAGGTCATGATTGAATGTGATGTTAGGAAATCCGACAAGATCACTGCAAAACGCGCAGCGGAAAAACAAAACTTGATCTCCGATTTCCTACCAAGGATCCATGTTGTTCATTATATCGATGAAAGAAACGTAAAATTACCTCCAAAGATTCGAAATCTGTAGGTGGAAGAGGTGCGAAATCACGAACACCCTCTGTCGCTATCCACACGAATGCTTCCGCCCGGAGTGCTAGCTCTTGAACGGCGCGGCTGAGAACTCTGTTTTTCTCAAAAACGTTTTTCGTTTCGTTTTCTGCTGATTGCTTGGTGTACGAGATACGCCAAGCTACATACATATATATAGATATCAAAATCCGATTCTAGATCGGATTTATTAACGTCTATCATAATCCGTACCAGATACAGATTCTGTTAGGATTAGATAAAACCAATCAAAATCCATATCAGATATGGATTCTCTGTTATTATCCGATGATATAAATATATATATAAAAAAACAAAATTAATAATAATAATAATAATAATTAATATTCAATATTAATATTATTAATATTAAAAACGATAATAATAATAATTAATATCCAATATTAATATTATTAATATTATTAATCTCAACCATACGCATTCTTGTTGTGACTCGATAGGCCCATATTAATTGGCTGTTGATTAAATCTCTATTAAACCAACAAGTCGTAATTGGTCCATAGCAAGACATTACGACTACCCAATTAATACGAGTAAAGTCCAACTAGCCTAATAATAGCACATGCATTAATCTCTTTGTCACATGATATCTAGTTTGAACATAAGTCATGGTCAGCGTCATACTTATATTGTTCAAACATATGATTACTCGATCTCTAAGTAGACTGATAAAACAAATGATATTGATCACACTATCAATTCATTTGAGCACGGCCATGCATTTCACAGTCTCACTAATCGAGGGGCCCAAAGATATCTCTCTCGAAAGAGAGGGACAAATTCTATCTTGATTGTTCAATATCCTTTCCATAATTTCTATCACATTCAATCATGACTTTATTATTATCCAGTTACGAATAACGTTTGATCATGTCAAAATATAATAGTCCTTATGTTGAAAACTATGACAATCTCAAGTCAAAGGATTAAAACATGACTATCACGAGATTTACTTATGACGCTAATCCATGTAGTAATCTCATGATGGGTCTAGCCAATACACTGTTCTCTAACAAGTATCTATGAGATTGATTCGTATCACCATACACATAATCATCTCATGATTATCAAATCAATACTTATACTGATTATAAATTATTTTATCTTTATACAATAATGAATCAGTGACATATATCAAAAGTGTGTAACATACTTTGCATATGTTGAAATTTCCTCTATCGATGATGTCTCGAATGAGATGGTACCGCCTGGGTATATGTTTAGATCTCTGATGAGACCTAGGATCTTTTGCTTATGCTATGGCACCATTGTTGTCACAATAAATGTCCACAGGATTTGCAATGCTAGGTACTACTCCTAGCTCAGTGATGAACTTCTTCAACCAAACTGCTTCTTTAGCTGCATCTGATGCTTTTATATACTCAGCCTCTGTTGTAGAATCAGCCACAGTGCTTTGTTTTGAACTCTTCCAACTAACTGCTCTACCATTCAATGTGAATACAAAACCAGACTGCGATCTGAAATCATCTATGTCGGTTTGGAAACTAGCATCTGTGTAACCATTTACAACTAACTCGTCATCCAAACCTCCATAAACCAAGAATACATCTTTAGTCCTTCTGAGGTACTTAAGAATATTCTTGACCGCTTCCAGTGACCTTCACCGGGGTCAGCTTGATATCTACTCGTTGTGCTCAATGGATATGAGACATCTGGTCTAGTACATAACATGGCATACATGATCGATCCTATAGCAGAAGCATAAGGAATTTTATTCATTCGATCTCGCTCATCAGATGTCCAAAGACATTGATTCTTGCTAAGATGAATGCCATGAGACATAGGCAGGAATCCTCTCTTGGATTCTTGCATGTTGAACCTCTTCAACATTTTATCTATGTATGTGCTTTGACTCAAGCCTATTATCCTTTTAGATCTATCTCTATAGATCTTGATACCAAGGATATAGGTAGCCTCACCCATGTCTTTCATTGAGAAAGAATTCCCTAACCAAGCCTTAACGTTTTGCAAGGTAGGGATATCATTCCCAATAAGCAATATGTCATCCACATATAAGACCAGAAACACTACTGCACTCACACTAACCATCTTGTGAACACAAGGTTCATCTTCATTCTTGATGAAACCAAAGTTCTTAACTGTTTCATCAAAACGAAGATTCCAGCTTCGAGATGCTTGCTTCAATCCATATATGGACCTTTGAAGCTTGCAAACCTTCTTTGAATTCTCAGGATTTACAAAACCCTCAGGTTGTGTCATGTACACATCCTCGGGTAAATTTCCATTAAGGAAAGCAGTTTTGACATCCATTTGCCATATCTCATAATCATAGTATGCTGCAATGGCAAGGAGAATTCGAATAGACTTAAGCATAGCAACTGGTGAAAAGGTTTCATCATAGTCTATACCATGAGTTTGCTTGAAACCTTTAGCCACAAGCCTTGCTTTGTAGGTTTGCACATTTCCATCCATGTAAGTTTTCTTCTTGAAAACCCATTTGCAACCAATAGTCTTAATACCCTCTGGAGGATCAATTAAAGACCAAACTTGGTTATCAAACATGGATTGCATCTCAGAATTCATGGCTCCAAGCCATTTATCTGAATCTGGACCCAACACAGCTTCCTGATAGGTAGTAGGCTCATCTTGATCTATGAGCATAACTTCACTATCATCAGTCACAAGAAATCCATATCTCTCTGGCTGACGATGTATCCTATCAGATCTGCGTTGGACTTGTGTTACATTTTCAGGCTCCACAACTGTTTGTGGTTCTGAAATTGTCTCTAAAGACGGTTCAATGATATCTTCAGGAACTTGAGTTTCCTCAAGTTGTACTATACTCCCACTAGTTTTCTTAGAGAGAAACTCCTTTTCTAAAAAGACTCCATTTCGAGCAACAAACACTTTGTTCTCTGAGGGAATATAGAAATAGTACCCTTTAGTTTCCTTAGGATACGCCACAAAAATACATTTGATAGACTTTGGAGCTAGTTTATCTGACACTAATTTTTTCACATAAGCTTCACAACCCCAAATCTTAAGAAAAGACAAACTGGGTCTCTTACCAGTCCATATCTCATATGGTGTCTTTTCAACCGCTTTAGATGGTACACGGTTCAAAATGAAATGCAGCTGTCTCCAAGGCATAACCCCAAAAAGATAAAGGAATATCTACTCGACCCATCATAGATCGAACCATATCTAATAAAGTTCGATTTCTCCTTTCAGAAACACCATTCCATTGTGGAGTTCCTGGAGGTGTCAACTGTGAAACGATTCCACAATTTCTTAGATGTTGGTCAAATTCTTGGCTCAAATATTCACCACCTCGATCTGATTGAAGCATTTTAATTGTCTTACCAAGTTGATTTTGTACTTCATTTTGAAAAGTTCTAAACATTTCAAAAGACTCATGCTTATATTTCATTAGGTAGACATAGCCATACCTACTTAAATCATCAGTAAAAGTAATGAAATACTGAAATCCTCCTCTGGCACTAATGCTGATTGGGCTGCATACATCTGTTTGTACCAAGCCTAATAAGGCATTAGCCCTTTCACTATGTCCAATAAAAAGGGTCTTTGTCATCTTTCCAAGCAAATAAGACTCGCAATTTTCAAATGATTCAAAATCAAATGAATCTAATAATCCATCTTGATGGAGTTTAGATACGCGCTTCTCATTTATATGGCTAAGGCGACAATGCCAAAAATATGTAGGGTTTAATTCATTTGGCTTAGTTCTCTTTGAAGATATGTTATAAATATTACCGTCATTGGAATCATCAAGGTTAAGGACATAAATGCCATTATAACTACTTGCAATACAATAAAGCAAGTCATTTTTATCAAAAATAGAACACTTCTTATTTTTAATTAAAAATGAATAACCTTCATCATCCAAAACAGACACTGAAATAAGATTCCTACTCATAGTAGGAACATAAAAGCAATTGTTTAAAACTAACAAAAGCCTATTGGGCAAGACAAGCTCATAGGTCCCTACAGCTATAGCAGCAACTCTTGCTCTATTGCCAACACGTAGGTGCACTTCGCCCTTCTTCAGCATCCTACTCCTTTTGAGCCCCTGCATATTTGTACAAATATGGGATCCACATCCAGTATCTAATACCCAGGAAGAAGAAGTAGATAAATTAATTTCTATAACATAAATACCTGAAGATGTAGTCGTACTACCCTTCAGCTTCTTCAACTCTTCCAAATAAACGTCAAAATTTCTTTTCCAATGCCAGGCTTGTTGCAATGGAAACAAGTTCCTTCCTTATGAACTTTTGCCTTGGGACCAGGTTTCGGTTTAGCTTGACCCTTGGACCCTTTTGCACCCTTCGCACCTTTAGGCTTATCCTTGCCTTTACCTTTCTTTTTCATAGGCTTGATATTGACACTCAATACTTGGGTAGGCCTTTTGATATTCCCCTCAGCAGTTTTGAGCATACCGTGTAGCTCAGGAATAGACTTTTCCATATTATTCATATTGTAGTTCATAACGAACTGAGAAAAACTGCTAGGCAAAGAGTGTAGGATCAAATCCGTGGCGAGTTCCAAAATCACGGGATATCCAAGTCTTGCAAGGTGATCTATATAGCCTTTCATCTTTGAAACATGAGCGCTAACAGATTCACCTTCAGACATCTTACAGCCAAAAAGTGCAACAGCGGTGTCAAACCTATCCTGCCTGGCCTGTTGTTGGAATGCTTGTTTGAGATGCACACTGATACGTGCAAGAATGAATCTTTCTTTAACTCCAAAGCTTCTCCTCCAAATATGGTTTAGGCACAATGAAGATAACTTCACCTTGCTTCCAAATAAGGTGAAGAAAACCTTTTGAACATAAGTCCTCCAATGAGTTTCACATAACCCAAGCAAGATACCTCCCTCTTGGATATTTCCCTCCCCGGAATTGGACAACTCTCACAAGGATGTTCAAGCCTTGAAAGATTCTAGCCTTGATTTTGAATATGAACCAAGAAAACACACAAGAATTGCTCTTGAAGAAGAAGAAATTTTCATTGAAGGTGTGTTTTTACAAGGCTTCTCTTATGTGCCTTTTATAGGCAAAAATAACACAAGACAACAAACTATCTTACAATTGAAATGATGATTGAAAAGACTACACACTTCTAAAAACTATTCATGTAGGCTCCATAAAAACTAGCCTTGCAAGTCTTGAATGATGATTTTCAAACTAGGCCCCTCAAGTACTATTCATGGAAGACTTTAAGGATTTGTCTTCAACTTGAAAATCTTATCTGATTTGTGACAGATTTTTGGACACCTTCCAATTCGAAATAGGCCTTGACTTCTTCTATAGAATTGTAGCCAATTGAGTGTAGAAAATAAGAATATGAAGTTCTTTGCATTTGGCCCAACCATTGAGGAGATACATCCAAAATACTGAAGGTATATCACAGAATTCGGTAGAAACAGTACTTCAACTTGCATGCTGATTTTGGCTATTAAGACGACCGAATTTGGAGAAGTGTAAAACATGAAAGTTGTAGATCTTTGTCTTAGCTTTCCAAAACATCTTGAAACTCGTAAATTAGCCTTGGGGTTGCAGAGATACGTTAATTATACCAAATCTGGTCCTGCAAAAAATCACAATCCGAGATAGGCCTAAACTAATACAACATAAACATTTACAAAGCAAAATAAAGAACACATTCTAACTTGATGATATTTTACAATGGTTCTAAAAACTCTTACAAATCATGTTATAGGTTCAATAAGGTGAACCCAATGTATACATTCCTTTGGTTCATCTTGCACATGTTTAAAAAGAAAGGCCCCTACTTCATGCATTAGTTTCTTAGTTTTACTTCTTGTTAATGGTCCTTGATCTTGCATTTTTGTAACATTATGTGCATTCTCATTATCTTGACATGGATGAGGGTTATAGACCTCATCATTCCCCCCTTCTTCAAAATGATTCGACCTCGAATCTAAATCATCACCAAAAGGGGTAAGATCAGCAACGTTAAACGTATGAGAAATTGAACCATACTTACTCTCAGGAAGGTCAAGAATGTAAGCATTATCTCCGACCTTTTGAAGTACCTTGAAAGGGCCATCTCCTCTTGGCATGAGCTTAGATTTCCTTTCTCTAGGAAACCTTTCTTTCCTTAAATGTAGCCAAACAAGATCACCTGGTTCAAACAGAACTTCCTTGCGTCCTTTGTTAGCTTGTTTTGCATACTGTTTGTTTTTCTTTTCAAGTTGTAGCTTAACGTTAGCATGCAATTTCTTAATCAGTTCAGCCTTATTCTTACCATCAATACTTGCACGTTCATGAACAGGAATAGGCACAAGATCAAGTGGAGACAAAGTATTGAAACCATATACAACTTCAAACGGTGAGTGTGTGGTGCCACTGTGAACGCTTCTATTATAAGCAAATTCAATATATGGCAAGCAATCTCTCCAATTCTTAAGGTTCTCCTGAATGATAGCACGCAATAATTGAGACAAAGTTCGATTCACAACTTCAGTTTGACCATCTGTTTGGGGGTGAGCAGTAGTAGAAAACAAGAGTTTTGTTCCAAGTTTACCCCACAACACACGCCAAAAGTGACTTAAGAACTTAGTATCTCTATCACTAACAATGGTTCTAGGCATGCCATGTAGACGGACAACTTCCCGAAAGAACAAGTTTGCAACGTGAGATGCATCATCAACCTTTTTACAAGCTATAAAGTGTGCCATTTTAGAAAATCTGTCAATGACAACAAACACACTATCACTTCCATCTTTTGATCTGGGCAATCCCAAAACAAAGTCCATAGATATATCAATCCAAGGTGACATAGGGACAGGTAATGGGGTATACAAACCATGTTGATGTGATGTAGATTTAGCTTTCTTGCAAGTTATACAACTTCCACAAATCTTCTCTACATCAACTCTCATATGAGGCCAAAAGAAACGTTCCTTTAACATCTCTAATGTCTTAAAGATGCCAAAATGGCCCATTAAACCTCCACCATGTGCTTCTTTGACAAGTATCTCTCTGACAGAACACTTAGGTATGCACAATTTTTTTTCTTTAACAAATATCCATCATGTAAATAATACTTACCAAATGGAGAATTGGCACATGCATCAAATATTGACTGAAAGTCAGGATCAGATGTATACAATTCCTTGATGCACTCAAATCCAAGCAAATGAGATGACAATGTAGTAATCAAAGAATATCTCCTAGATAATGCATCAGCTACAATGTTATTTTTTCCTTGCTTATATTTTATCACATAAGGAAATTGTTCAATGAATTCAACCCATTTTGCATGCCTCTTATTTAACTTTCCTTGGCTTTTAAGGAACTTAAGACTTTCGTGATCAGTGTGAACCACAAACTCCTTATGTTGCAAATAATGTTGCCAAGTCTGCAATGATCTAACAAGTGCATACAACTCTTTGTCATAGGTTGAATAATTCAATTGCGCTCCCTTAAGCTTTTCACTAAAATAAGCAATCGGTTGTTTAGACTGAGATAGTACAGCTCCTATACCAACACCACTAGCATCACATTCAATTTCAAATGTTTCATCAAAGCTAGGTAGTCTTAGAGTAGGTGCAGAAGTTAACCTTGCTTTAAGTTCATCAAAGGCTTTCTGTTGTGACTCTCCCCACTGAAATCCTACGTCTTTTTTAACAATCTCATTCAAAGGTGCAGCAATAGTGGAAAAGTCCTTAACAAATCTTCTATAGAAACTAGCCAATCCATGAAAGCTTCTCACCTCTCCAACAGTTGTGGGAATTGGCCATTCTAAAATTGAGTTCACTTTATCTTGATCCATTTCAATTCCATTTGCACTAACCACAAATCCTAGAAACACAACTTTTTCCATACAAAAGAACATTTCTTGAAATTTGCATATAACTTTTCTTTCTTCAATGCTTCAAAAACGCTTCTTAGGTAGCCTATGTGTTCATGCAAAGTCTTAGAGTAAATCAAGATATCGTCAAAGTACACAACAACAAATTTTCCAATGAATGCACGTAAGACTTCATTCATTAATCTCATGAAAGTACTAGGTGCATTAGTTAAGCCAAATGGCATGACTAACCACTCATACAATCCAAACTTAGTCTTAAATGCAGTTTTCCATTCATCACCTTCTTTAATGCGT
Source organism: Eustoma russellianum (assembly GCA_036186865.1). Taxonomy (NCBI): domain Eukaryota; kingdom Viridiplantae; phylum Streptophyta; class Magnoliopsida; order Gentianales; family Gentianaceae; genus Eustoma; species Eustoma russellianum. Next base: position 13,006,611 of record AP025075.1, on the reverse strand, counting down.
ACTTGAAAGTAACCACTTTTAAGATCAATCTTGGTAAAATACTTAGCACCGTGCAATTCATCAAGCATATCATCAAGTCTCGGAATGGGATACCTGTATTTTACAGTTATCTTGTTGATGGCTCTACAATCAGTACACATCCTCCATGTACCATCTTTCTTTGGTACAACGATCACAGGAACGGCACAAGGACTCATGCTTTCCCTCACTTTTCCTTTGCCCAAGAGTTCTTCTACTTAGCGTTGAATTTCCTTCGTTTCAGCAGGGTTTGCTCTGTAGACTGGCCTATTAGGCAGGACAGCACCAGGTATGAAGTCTATTTGGTGCTCAATTCCTCTTAAAGGCGGCAAACCAGAAGGTTCTTCTTCAGGAAACAACCTTGAAAACTCATCAAGCAAAGATACAACTCCACTGGGCAAAGTGGAGGGTAAGTCACTCATAGAAAACAGAGACTCCTTAAACATCAAAACATAGACAGTTTTCTTTGAGTTTAGGGTATGTGACACTTGACTTGGTTTGGCAAAGAAAGCAAATTTCTTTTGAGATTTGTCTTCATCAATGTTTACTATCTCTTTGCCTTTAGACTCATTTTTCTTTCTTTCACTCTTAATACACTCCAGAAATTTCTTTTCTGCCTCTTTCTCCTTAGGGTCATTCCTATTCTTACACATTCTCTTTTGATCTTCAAATACCTTGTGTGGGGGTAATGCATGTAGCTTAAACAACTTATTGTTGAACCTGAACGAATACCTATTCAAGTATCCATCATAAGTAACTTTCTTATCAAACTGCCATGGTCTACCTAACAGGATATGACTTGCATGCATAGGAGCTACATCACATAAGATATCATCTTTATACCCACCAATAGACAATGAGATCAAAACTTGTTTGCTAACACTCACTTCTCCACAATCATTCAACCAAGATAGTTTATAAGGGTGTGGATGGTTAAGTAATGGCAAATCAAGTTTTCTAACGAGTTCAACACTTGCCACATTAGTACATGATCCAGAGTCAATAATCAAAGTACAAACTTTCCCTTTAACCATGCAATGGATATGAAAAATGTTGTCTCTATGTTGATCTTGTTCATCAATCTTAACATGTGCATTAAGAGCTCTTCTAACAACCAAGAATTCTTTTGATGCAAGTTCTTCATCCTCACTCACACTTTCTTCATTTTCATCATGATTTTCCTCAACATTAACATGTTCCACTTCCTCATCATCAGAATAATATTCATTAGATTCTTCAATGAACATGATACGTTTAGGGTTGGGACATTGATTTGCAAAATGACCTTTACCTAAACATTTATAGCGTTGAATGTCTCTAAATCTATTAGTGGAATTAGAAATGTTACCTTCAACCTTGTTTTTCCCTTTATCCAAGTTTTGTTGAGGTGGTTGAGGTGGTCTTTGATTTGGTTGAGTCTTGCCTTGGAATCCACGGCCTTGAGGTGCAGTCGGCCTGAAACTTGTGCCTTGATTTGTCCTAGGCGGCATTCTTGGGTAGGATGAAGTATTAGCTCGAAAAGATAAACTAGATGCAAAGGGTTTTACCTTGAGTTGTCTCTCAATCTTTTCAGCTTTATGAACCATGGAAGTCATATCAATATATGTGGTAAGTTCAACTCTGTTTGCAATTTCCTTGTTCAATCCAGCTAGAAATCTAGCCATAGTAGCTTCCTCTGGTTCTTCAATGTTAGCTCTTATCAATAAGATCTCTAACTCTTTGAAATACTCATCTACACTACGGCTTCCTTGAGTGAGTTTTTGCAAGTTTTGGTAGATGGTCCTTTCATAGTCTGAAGGAATGAATTTTTTTCTCATCTCAATTTTCATTTCTTCCCAAGTAGAGATTGGTGCTTGTCTTGTTCTTCTCCTTACGTTGTGTTGTTGATCCCACCAAATTAAGGCATAATTTGCAAACTCTATAGCTGCATAGCGCACTTTAGTCAAATCAGTATAATTTGTACAAGAGTATATGAGATCTACCTTTTTCTCCCATTCAAAATATGCCTTAGCATCACTCTTTCCATGAAATGTGGGGATGTTCACTTTTGTTTTGATGAATTCATCTTCTTGTGGATTATTCTTTTGATTCCCATGGTTTCGAAATTGGTTGTACTCTTCCTCAATGTTATAATCATCAAACATTTGGTTTGGTTCTTCTTCTCTTTCATCAAAGGTCCTTATAGGTATGAAATCCCGATTAAGCCCTCTTCCTCTGCCTCTGCCTCTACCTCTTCCTCTTTTCGGAGCAAAAGGCCCATGGCTTTCAAGCCTACATTCCGGTACATGTGATGTTTGTCCTTCAAGTAAAGGATTTTCTGGATGAGATTGTGACTGTTTTTCTAGTCCCTCTACACGACTACTCATCAATTTCATTTCCCACAACATCTTTTGCATTAGTTGTGCTAAATCGTCCACGTTTGTGGGCAATCTTTCTCCTTCTTTGTTAAGTCCCATGGTACTCTCAGGTGTCTTATCCATGGTAAAATTACCTAAAATTGAACAAGAAAACAAAGAAAAAAGGAAAACTAACACAAAGACAAAAGAAACTTGATTATGTTAGTGGAAAACAAAAAAAAAAGTGTTTGTCCCTCTCTCTCTCTTTTTGTAGTTCACACAATCTTGTGTCTTCTTGAAGAATCTGAGGCTAGAACAATTCAAAACAAACTTTCCAAGTGAGTATCAATTCCGATAACTTCAATCATGTAAAGTAAACCTTCTTCACAAGTCTCTCACCAATTCACTCACAATTCCAATGTTATAAACAACGAACTTGGACTGTACTAAGATTAAAAGAGAATTGAAACCAAATTTGATGTAATAAGCTGAGCCAAAGAAATGCTAAGGGGTTGCCCTTGGCAATCCTTAACTTAATCTTAGGCTTTATGCAAGCTAGATGCAAGTATGAATGAACTAGAAGCACTCAGGTGTTCAAAAGTGAAATCAAATGGGTACTTCGGGTTTATGAAGGAAACAAGACCAGCTCTTTTGCTCTTTGCACTTTTAATTGTTTTGTGCAAACTTTTCTTTGAAATAAGCTTCTCTTTCTTTCTTTTTCTTTTTCCTTGTTCAAAGCTAAACAATGTGTATATATCTCGGTAAAATTGATCGATAAGGCTTTGTGTATTTGGATGGATATCTTGATGTTTTTGTGTGTAGTAGGATGTCAAGTTGTTCAAGATGCACAAATTGATTTTCTTTCTTGTCGAGGTTGCCAAATTAGATATTGAACACAAGAAAATGCAACTAAAATCACCACACGATACAACTTAACAAACACAAAGTCTAAAACAAGTTAAGAGCTTCGATAACAACAAGAATATAGGGTAGACCAAGGTAGATATATAAGCAATGGACTGAATATAAGTAATGCAGAAAAACTTCTTAAACAAAGAACTTAAAGTCCAAGAAAGTGTCTAAACATAAAGAAATTGAAATCCAACCAAATGAAATAAACAAACCATAAATCATCATAAAGAAATAATCTTTAAGTGTTTTATGATATGTTTGTCCTTAGTCCTCTCCAATTTCATATAGGTCCAGTGTCACGGTAAGTTCTCAGAGTCCAATCCAACCTTATATCACCAATGTCATGTAGGTCCAGCGTTACAGTAATTGTCCAGAGTCCAATCCAACCTTATATCACCAATTTCATGTAGGTCCAGTGTTACGGTAATTATCCAGAGTCCAATCCAACCTTATATCACCAATTGATACGGTAAGCTTGTATATCGGTTTTTTTTGAGTTTTCTTTTTTTTTTTGCTTATTGAACAGGAAGAAACAAAGAAACTTGATAAAAAAAAGATGACACTTTTTTTTGTTGAGCAACAAGATGTAACAGAAAAAGAAGTGAATTTGATAGATAAAACAATGAACTAGAAAACACATGGATAAACTGTTTTAGTTTTGGTTTCTTTTTGTTTCTGAATTATACAATTCAAAACAAGAAGAAGACGCTAAACCAAATAGAATTCAACCTTCTAAGAAGATGGTTGAATGGTGGATGAAGAGAAGAACGAAAGAAAAGAAAAATTGACACAAAGAAATGATAAGTTGAGTTAAAGAAAAACCTTCGCTCTGATACCACTTTGATACGTGCAAGAATGGATCTTTCTTTAACTCGAAAGCTTCTCCTCCAAAGATGGTTTAGGCACAATGAAGATAACTTCACCTTGCTTCCAAATAACTTGAAGAAAACCTTTTGAACATAAGTCCTCCAATGAGTTTCACATAACCCAAGCAAGATACCTCCCTCTTGGATGTTTCCCTCCCCGGAATTGGACACACACTCATCTCATAAGCCTCTAAGTGTTCCAGGTCTTTCTGAAGTCCTGGACACATAGTTGCCAACATTAGACATCCTATGTAATTAGAATCTTCCACATGCTTCTTATACTTGTTCTTAACAGCAACAGAAGCATCAGCAGGAGGGGGTTCAGGGACAGGGTCATCGAGCACGTAGGATTTCTTTTCTTGCTTGAGAACGATTCTCAAGTTTCGAAACCAATCAACAAAATTAGTCCCACATTCTTTTAATTTTTCCTTCTCAAGGATTGATCGCAGCGATAAGGTGGAATTGTTATTAGGAGCCATTTATGATCTACAAAACATGCAAAGTAACACTTTATTAATAATGAGGTTAAAATTTATAAAACTCCCACTAAAACATAACCCTCAAAAGAAATATTTTAGTGAGCTAAGATCCATATTTGACTTAATTCTAAACTCAGCTTCGGCATGACGCTTCAAATTAGGTTATTTAGGTAGGTAACTTCTTTACCAATTACATCTCATGTAACTCTTAGAATTTATGGAATAATGACATCATATATCATTGTATGTTAGATTCCATCCAATGCCTTAGGCCCAAAACCGTTTTGATAGCCCAATTAAGTCTAACCATTTTTAAACATGTGAGTAGCACTATTACTCATCCTACGTAGCTAGGAATGTTTAAAGCACATTGCTTTGGCAATACCTACTCTAATACAATCCCAGTTTTAATAGGTGTTTAAGACATGGATGTCATCAAGACTTAAATTATTAATAAGGGTTCAACTTAGTTTATGTCTTGCATTGTATATCATTATATCGTAGCATCCTATATGCATATATAATATATCATCCATGCATCTCATACAAAATGATAAATATGTAAACGTGACATAGCATGGCCAAACTAAATATGATCTTCATGAGACCAAATGAAGATCATAAAGAAAACCCTATGTGAAAGACTTCCTATTGCAACATTTGCAATGATACATATCTTCTACTCTTGAGCTCGTGCCTCCATCTCCATGGAATCCACTCCTCCTTGGTATGTGTCGCCATCACCACTTTTGTAGCTTGATTCTTTATTTATTACAATAATAAAGAAAAACCTAACTACTTGTATAATTAAATACAACAAAAACTACAGTGGCACGCAGGCCATAATAACCCAAAACAGAAATATGACTAAGTCAATCACACAGGTCCTGAGACCATGCTATGCACCATGCAAAGACATCAACAATTATAATATATTTTACACAAACATATTATAACAAATAAATATATATTGACATTCTTAATGTCATGGTAACTCACTATAAGGCGTACGCATACGGCGGTCCCGAGGGGCATTGATAATTTTCTTTTCGAAACCCTAACACAAACGCGTCAATCATATTAACGATCTTACTATTTTGATTACGTGTAAACCCTTATAGAAGCATCGATCAAATCGATTGCTGTCATTCGCAAACCTTAAAACAGAATATCAATCAAATTGATAATCTTCATCCGAAACCAGAAATCAGAATCATCATCGAATTGATAATCTATCTTTCGAAACACGAAAACAGAACCATCAATCGGTTGTTCATATCGATATAAACATAATTGTTTTTGATCATCTCATGAAAAACGAAAACTTTATATCACATATAACAATCTCGAATTATAACATCTGATGAAAACGAATTGAAAACATCACTCCGCTATCACCAGATGAGATTCGAATAAGGTTTTACACATATCGTGTGATTATATCTAATATAAACAAAATCGGTTTTGTTCATCACATGACAAACGATTACCGCCGTATACAAATCATCTCATGAAAACGAATTGAGAAACACCATTCTTCTCTCATCATATGAAATCCGAATTACTGTTTTATACATATCATGCCATACGAAAAACAGTAAACACATAAGCATGATATAGTCGATTTAAACGAGACAACAAGTGGCTCTGATACCACTGTTAGGAAATCCGACAAGATCACTGCAAAATGCGCAACGGAAAAAGAAAACTTGATCTCCGATTTCCTACCAAGGATCCATGTTGTTCGTTTATATCGATGAAAGAAACGTAAAATTACCTCCAAAGATTCGAAATCTGTAGGTGGAAGAGGTGCGAAATCACGAACACCCTCTGTCGGTATCCACACGAATGCTTCCGCCCGGAGTGCTAGCTCTTGAACGGCGCGGCTGAGAACTCTGTTTTTCTCAATAACGTTTTTCGTTTCGTTTTCTGCTGATTTCTAGGTGTACGAGATATGCCAAGCTACATACATATATATAGATATCAAAATCCGATTTCAGATCGGATTTATTAACGTCTATCATAATCCGTACCAGATACGGATTCTGTTAGGATTAGATAAAACCAATCAAAATCCATATCAGATATGGATTCTTTGTTATTATCCGATGATATAATATATATATAAAAAACGAAATTAATAATAATAATAATAATAATAATAATAATTAATATCCAATATTAATATTATTAATATTAAAAACGATAATAATAATAATAATTAATATCCAATATTAATATTATTAATATTATTAATCTCAGCCATACGCATTCTTGTGTGTGACCCGATAGGCCCATATTAATTGGCAGTTGATTAAATCTCTATTAAACCAACAAGTCGTAATTGGTCTCTAGCAAGACATTACGACTACCCAATTAATACGAGTAAAGTCCAACTAGCCTAATAATAGCACATGCATTAATCCCTTTGTCACATGATATCTAGTTTGAACATAAGTCATGGTCAGCGTCATACTTATATTGTTCAAACATATGATTACACGATCTCTAAGTAGACTGATAAAACAAATGATATTGATCACACTATCAATTCATTTGAGCACGGCCATGCATTTCACAGTCTCACTAATCGAGGGGCCCAAAGATATCTCTCTCGAAAGAGAGGGACAAATTCTATCTTGATTGTTCAATATCCTCTACATAATTTCTATCACATTCAATCATGACCTTTATTATTATCCAGTTACGAATAACGTTTGATCATGTCAAAATATAATAGTCCTTATGTTGGAAACTATGACAATCTCAAGTCAAAGGATTAAAACATGACTATCACGAGATTTACTTATGACGCTAATCCATGTAGTAATCTCATGATGGGTCTATCCAATACACTGTTCTCTAACAAGTATCTATGAGATTGATTCGTATCACCATACACATAATCATCTCATGATTATCAAATCAATACTCATACTGATTATAAATTATTTTATCTCTATAACAATAATGAATCAGGGACATATATCAAAATTGTGTAACATACTAACCAACAATAATGATAATAAAACCTCTTTTATTAATAATAAATGCATAACATAAATATCCAAATCATGGCCTAGGGCACATACACTAACATGTGATAGAAATTATGTAGAGGATATTGAACAATCAAGATAGAATTTGTCCCTCTCTTTTGAGAGAGATATCTTTGGGCCCCTCGATTAGTGAGACTGTGAAATGCATGGCCGTGCTCAAATGAATTGATAGTGTGATCAATATCATTTGTTTTATCAGTCTACTTAGAGATCGAGTAATCATATGTTTGAACAATATAAGTATGACGCTAACCATGACTTATGTTCAAACTAGATATCATGTGACAAAGGGATTAATGCATGTGCTATTATTAGGCTAGTTGGACTGTACTCGTATTAATTGGGTAGTCGTAATGCCTTGCTAGAGGCCAATTACGACTTGTTGGTTTAATAGAGATTTAATCAACTACCAATTAATATGGGCCTATCGGATCACGCATAACGATGCGTATGGCTGAGATTAATAATATTAATAATATTAATATTGGATATTAATTATTATTATTATTATCGTTTTTTAATATTAATAATATTAATATTGGATATTAATTATTATTATTATTATTATGATTTTTGTTTTTTATGATTATATATACATATGTATTATCGGATAATAACGAAAAGAATCCATATCTGATATGGATTTTTAATATCCTCATAGAATCCATATCTGATATGGATTTTGATTGTCATTAACTAATCCGATTAGGACTCGGATTTTGATGTCGATATATGTGTATATATATTGTGTATCTCGTATATAGAACACACACAAAAAAAACAACAGAAAACCCTAGAGCTGTTTTTGGAGAAAAGCGAGTTATCTCAGCCACGCCGTTCAAGAGCTAGCACTCCGGGCGGAAGCATTCGTGTGGATACTAGCAGAGGGTGTTCGTGATTTCGCATCTCCTTCATCTACGTAATTCGAATCTACAGAGGTAATTTTTGAGTTTCTTTCATCGAATTAAACGAACAACATAGATCCTTGGTAGGAAATCGGAGATCAAGTTTTGTTTTTCCGCTGCGTGTTTTGTAGTGATCTTGTCAGATTTCCTAATAGTTTAATGTTGTATTAGAGAATATATTAGACTTTTCCCCAAACACATTTTATTTCCATTGTGTTTCATTTGGTTATATTATAGTAATTGAAGTTTAAAATTTTACGATGTTTCTGCTGCTTTATCTTACGTCATAGATGACGTGTGCTTGATCTGCTTTGAAGCTTCGTAGTTCTCGTAGAAGACTACGGCGGGTGCACTGGTGCTGATGTCTAGTATCGGGCCCAGCCGCTACAGGTGGTATCAGAGCCTAGGCTTCAGATTTATCTCGGAAACTTAGGTTCATGATCTTTTAGCCATTTAAGATGTAATTTTCCCCTTAATTTTGATCCTTAGACATAAGTGATGGATAGCTAGAGTTTAAGTGTGATTCGGGTTGGGTGTGTGGGAGCGCGTTTATCAAAATTTTGAATTAACATTCTTATTTCATAACCCACCCACTCTTATGCATACAAGCTTCCAGTAATTTCTTGTATTTACTGATTGCTAATGAAAACATTGAACTTTCATAGAAAATGCCTCCACGAAGAGATAATGCAGGAAACTCTGGCAACGGACAGGAGAACCAGCTACCACAAGTTGTTCTACCCTAAGTGTGCACATGGGTTTGCCCAACAGCAACAACCACCGCCGCCGCTGCCTCTACAGTATAATATCTGGTTCTTCTGTGGAGAGATGAGGAAGATGAGTGTTCTAAAGTTTGGAGGATGTACTGACCCTGAGGAGGCACAGCACTGGTTGGCTGAGGTGGAGAAATGTTTCTGGTTAGTGCAAGTGCCTAAGGAGATCAAGGTAGATGTGGCTACACCCCTTCTGTATGCCAAATCGGGTAAATGGTGGGCTGGAATGGTATTGAGAATAACTCCACCTGTCTCATGGGCGCAGTTGTGTGATGTTTTTCTAAAGTACTACGTGCGAGAGACTGCAATTCTGGACAAGATTAGGGTGTTTGACAGATTGGAGTAGGGACGAATGACATTGCCGGAATATACCGATCGATTCCATGCTTTGGGTAAATTTGCTCCGACGATTATGTCTGATAATTGTCTAAAGATGACAATGTTTGAGAGGGGATTGGACTCTATAATTCAGTTGGCGATAGTAAACACAGGGATGAGAACTTATGAGGACATGTTGGACGCGTGTCTCCGCGTCGAGAGTGATTTCCGTAGAGTAGAGGCAAGAGAAGGTAGTGCAGGATCATCTGATGGAGACAAGAGGCCAAGAGAGGGGATTAGAGTTGGTGGCAGACCCGGACGTTGGGTAAAGATTCCGAGGAGTGGCATAGTCAGGAATTTTAGAGACCTCCAGCGCAGAATCCAATAGTTCAGTAGGCTGTGGGAATTTGCCCACACTGCAACAAGAATTATGTCAGTGAATGTTGAAAGCTTGTTGGAGCATGTTACCGACGAGGACAGGTGGCTATATTATTAGAGATTGCATAGAGATGAAGAAGAATACTCCGAGAGAAGCAGCCCAGCAGCCTAGGACAAAGCTGAGAACAAATGCCCGTGTCCATGTCATGACCGATACCATTGTTCAGGAAGCCACCGGTGTAGTAGCAGGTATGACTTAAAAATAAGTTTAAATTCTTGTTGAATTAAGTCTGTATGTGTTTAACTCTTGGTGTGAAACTTGATGTGGTCTTAGGTGCTGTTTTATTGAGTAAAATACCTGCCAACGTGCTTTTTGATAGCGTCGCAAGCCACTCTTTTGTGGAAAAGAGATTCGTTAAGCATCTTGGTAATTTACTGAGTGGTTAGAAACTCTGTACCGTGTCCAAGCGGCCAGAGATCAAATTTTGATTTCGCACCAGTAGTACCGGGATTGCGAGTTAGAGTTCGGATGACAAATATTCTCCGCCACACTGATTCCTATCCAAACGTATGACTTTGATGTCATATTAGGAATTGATTGGTTGGCCAAGTATCACACCAACATTGATTGCTGAACAATGCAAGTGACGGTCAAGAACGCTGAGATGAAAGAAATGATGTTTCAAAGGGATGCGGAAGGAAAGAAAGTTCCCAAGAAGGTGTATATTTCGGTTGCTCAAGCTTGCAAAGCTTTAAGGAGAGGTGCCAAGGGATTCCTAGTGTATGCAATGGATGTTACTCAGGAAGTACCATCTATTGAGCATATTCCAGTGGTTAACGAATTTCTGGATGTGTTTCTGGAGGAACTTCCAGGAATGCCACCTCCGAGAGAAGTTGAATTCGAGATAAATTTGATTCCTGGAACCGAACCCATTGCCAAAGCCCCTTACAGAATGGCGCCAATAGAATTGAGGGAGCTGAAAAAACAACTTCAAGAGTTATTGGACAAGAAGTATATCCGCCCTAGTGTGTCACCTTGGGGAGAACCTGTTTTATTCGTTAAGCAGAAGAACGGTAGCATGAGGCTATGTGTCGACTATCGAGAGCTAAATAAAATTACCATCAAGAATAAGTACCCTCTTCTGCGAATTGAGGATCTGTTTGACCAGCTCAAGGGTGCCAAGATCTTCTCTAAAATTGACCTCAGATCAGGATACCATCAGCTATGATTGAAGGTTGAAGACATCGCAAAGACAACCTTCTGCACGATATATGGCCACTATGAGTTTCAAGTGATGCCATTTGGGTTGACAAATGCCCCTGCAGTCTTTATGGACCTTATGAATATCGTCTTTCGAAAACAGTTTGATAGGTTGGTGGTGGTATTCATAGATGATATTCTGGTGTATTCTTCTAACAAGCAAACTTATGATGAGCATCTAAGAATCGTTCTAGGCATTTTTTTAAAAAAAAAGAGGCAGAAACAACTTTATGTTAAGTTCAGCAAGTTCAAGTTCTGGCTAAGGAGTGTAACTTTTCTATGTCACGTGATATCAGAGGAAGGGATTACTATGGACCCGAAGAAGGTGGAAGCTATAATGGAGTGGATTAGACCCACTAATATCACCGAAGTGCGAAGTTTCTTTGGTCTAGCGGGTTACTACAGGAAGTTCGTCGAGGGATTCTCAATAATAGCAGTGCCTCTCAGTCGCCTTACTCGAAAGGAGTCCAAGTTTGAGTGGACGACGGAATGTGAGAAAAGCTTCACAGAGCTTAAGAAGAGTTAACCACAGCTCCAGCATTGGCTCAACCCTCTGGTACTCATAGATTTATGATCTATAGTGATGCATCGAGAAATGGTCTAGGTACGTAAAACTGTAGCATAAGTTATGATTTTCTATCTAAATTGGGTTTAGTTTAATACTTCACTTGTAGTTTGTGTTTTGATGCAACATAAACGAGTCATCACGTATGCCTAAAGAAAGCTAAAGCCTTATGAACAAAACTATCCGACGCACGACCTTGAACTGCAGCAGTTGTGTTTGCCTTGAAGATCTGGTGGCATTACTTATACGGGGAAAAGTGCATGGTATTCACATACCATAAGAGTCTAAAGTACTTGTTCTCTCAGAAGGAGCTAAATGAGGCAACAGAGATGGTTGGAATTACTAAAGGACTACGATTTGACAATCTATTACCACCCAGGAAAGGCTAATAAAGTGGCTGATGCATTAAGCAGGTTGTCCAACCATGCGGGACAATCACCCTTGGAAAGAGAAATGGAAGAATTTGGTTTAGATTTGATTGACTCCACAGTGAACGTTTTGACAGCATTGACCATCACGCTGAGCCTAATTGATCGGGTAAAAGAGGCTCAGAAGAATGATAAGACCCTAAGTGAGATTGCAAGAAAGACAAAGCATGATCAGGTCGAGGGATTTCAAGTCAATGATAACGGGCGCCTATGGTTCAGAGGAAGACTGTGTGTACCAGATGTGGACAAACTTAGAAAAGAAATTTTACAAGAAGCTCACAGCTCAAGGTTATCGATACATCCTAGTAGCACAAAGATGTACATAGATCTCAAACAATATTATTGGTGGTCTGGAATTAAAAGACGTATTACAGAGTTAATCGAGAGATGTCTACTTTTCCAACAAGTCAAGCCTGAACACCAACGGCCTTGCGGATTACTGATGCCGTTGGAGATTCCATAATGGAAATGGGAGCACGTGATGATGGATTTCATAGACAGTTTACCAAATACGAGAAGTGGATATGACATGATTTGCGTCATTGTGGATCGATTAGCCAAGTCTGCCCATTTTCTACCCATCTCTAGTGAATCGTCTCTCGATAAGTTGGTAAATCTATACATTGACAATATTGTTAGTTTACATGGTGTTCCCATGAGTATAGTGTCCGACCGAGATCCATGGTTTACTTCTATGTTCTGGACAGCATTTCAGAGAACCATGGGTACAGAATTAAGATTGAGTACAGCGTATCATCCACAAACAGATGGACAGTCTGAGCGGACTATTCGGACCCTAGAAGAGATGCTAAGGTCTTGCGTTTTAGATTTCAAAGGGATTTGGGATGGAATGGTGAAATTAATTGAGTTCTCTTATATAACAGTCACCACAGTGCAATTGATATGGCTTCCTTCGAAGCGTTATATGGACAGAAGTGCAGGTCACCTCTGTACTGGGATGAAGTCAGTGTGAGAACCATCACCGGACCTAAGTTACTCGAGAAGACGTTAGAAAAGGTGAAAATAATTTGAGATAGACTCCATATGGCTCAATACCGCAACAAAAGTTAGGCGGATTTCAAGCAAAGACCTTTGGACTTTAGTGTAGGTGAGAAGGTTTATTTAAGAGTATCACCTACGAAGGGTATTATGAGGTTTAGAGTAAAAGACAAGTTAAGTCCCCGTTTTATTGGTCCCTACGAAGTACTAGAGAAAGTAGGAGCTTTGGCATATAGGTTGGCATTACCTCTGCTATTGGCACAAGTTCATAACATCTTTCACGTATCACAGCTCAGGAAGTATGTGACGAATCCGATCCATGGACTCAAAGCACAACCTTTGGAACTTAATAGTCATCTTACCGATGAAGAGATGCCGGTGAGAATAATGGATAGGAAGGAACAAGTGTTGAGGAAACGGGTGATTTCTTATGTGAAGGTCCAGTGGAGCGATCACATGGAGCGGGAAGCCACTTGGGAATTTGAAGAGCAGATGCAGGAGACGTATCCTCAACTCTTCATTTAATGTGCGCAAGTTTTGAGGACGAAACTTTTTGTAAGATAGGGTGAATGTCATACCCTGTAACTTTCAAGTCCGACATTTAATAATTAGGAAACAACTTAAAATACAATTTTATTAATTGTATAGGTTTATGAGGCTTAATTAAATAAAATATAGGTGGAAAAATAATCAAAAAGCTGAAATTAAGAAAATTACGCCAAATTACCAAAATAGCCCTCCCTCAATTAAGTGTTGAGGAAGTTACACTAATTAGTATAACTCTCCGGAGTGGACAATGGTTGAGAAGAAAAAGAACAAGGGGGAAAACAGCTGGAGAAGAAAGGGAGAGAGAAAAGAAAGAGAGAAAGAAAGAAAGAAAGAAGAAGAAGAAGAAGAAGAAGAAGAAGAAGAAGAAGAAGAAGAAGAAGAAGAAAGAGCGGTCCACCTGGGTCCAATCCGTTCTAAAATCTCGCCACACACTCGTAAGACTATCTAGATTCTAAGGCAGGTAATCTTTCTATAAGCTTTACACAAATTTTGGTTTCAACCGGCCCTATGTTCTTATAAAGAGAAAATTTTGATCACACATTGGTAATCTTGATTTGTTGTTGGTTGATTAAAGTCATGTTCTTTGGGGCAAATTCTAAGAATATCTATGTTGTCTTGTAAAGAAAGGTTCCCACATCATGCATCAATTTCTTAGCCATGCTCCTTGTTATAGAACCTTTGTCTTGCATTAGTGTACCTCCCACTGTGGTTGGTTCTTCTTGGCTTGGTTGCGTCTCATCACAACCTTACAACATGAACCTATCATGCTCAACACACAAAAACATAGTTTGATCCTTACATCTATCAGTTTGCATCAACCTTAAGCCTTCTAATATTCACACTTCCAAATGTATCATCAATCCAATAAATCATACCAAACTTGGAGCACACATCATCTAACTCTTCAAACCTACCCAAATTCATCTCAAACTATCTAAGACAACCTTTGGAAAACATGATAAATTATACAAAGCAATGTTTGCACCAAAGATAACACTTTTCCTTTAGGCACCACAACAAACTGTTTAAGCTACATGCATTACCCCCACAAAAGGTGTTTGATGATCAGAAGAGAATGGCCAAAAGTCGAAATGATCCAAAAGAAAAGGAATTGGAAAGGATCTTCCTTAAAAAAATTCGTTCTGACAAAACCGAATCAAAGGGTGAAGAACTTGTCACTTCTGTGGAAAATAAAGGTAAGAAGAAGAATGCTTTCTTTGCATCACAAAGTGAGGTGTTCCACTCAATCAATTCCAACAAAACCGTTTACATCCTAATTTACAAAGAAACCTTATTTTCCTCATCTGATTTGCCTTCTACTTTAACCAATGAAGTCACATCCTTACTGCAAGAGTTTTCAAATTTGTTCCCAGAAGGAGATCCAAAAGGTTTACCACCTCTAAGAGGCATTGAGCATCAAATAGATTTCATTCCAGGAGCTATCCTACCCAACAGGCCTGCTTATAGAGCCAATCCAGAGTAAACTAAGGAGATCCAAAGACAAGTTGAAGAACTCTTAGAGCAAGGTCAGGTGAGAGAAAGTATGAGCCCTTGTGCTGTACCTGTGATAGTTGTCCCTAAGAAAGACGGAACTTGGAGGATGTGTACAGACTTTTTAGCAATTAATAAGATTACTGTGAATCATAGATACCCTATTCCTCGGTTGGATGATATGCTGGATATGTTACATGGGTCTAGATATTTTACCAAAGTATATCTTAAACAAGGATGCTTCCAAGTGAGAATTAGAGAAGGAGATGAATGGAAAACGGCCTTCAAGACTAAGTTTGGATTGTATGAGTGGTTAGTCATGCCCTTTTGCCTAACTAACGCCCCTAGTACCTTTATGAGGTTGATGAATGAGGTCTTGAGGAGGTTCATTGGAAAATTTGTCGTAGTATACTTTCATGACATCCTTATCTACTCCAAATCCTTTAGTGAACACCTTATCCATTTGAGAGCTGTGTTTGAAACTTTGCAAAAAGAACAACTATATGACAGTTTTAAGAAATGTTCATTCTTCTTAGAGAAAGTCATGTTCCTAGGTTTTGTGATCAGTGCTGAAGGTATTGAGATGGACCAAGAGAAGGTCAAGTCCATCACTGAGTGGCCAACACCTAAGTCTGCAAGAGACATTAGGAGTTTTCATGGACTAGCCAGCTTTTACAGACGTTTTGTCAAAGATTTCTCTACCATTGCTGCACCCTTAAATGAGCTGGTTAAGAAGGATGTAAGTTTTCAATGGGGAATCTCACAACAACAAGCCTTTGATGAACTTAAGAAACGTCTAACCTTAGCACCTATCCTAAGTTTGCCAAACTTTGAAGACACATTTGAAGTTGAGTATGATGCCAGTGTGGTTGGCATTGGAGCTGTATTGAATCAAGGTAAGAAACCAATAGCTTATTTCAGTGAGACGTTAAAAGGAGCAGCCTTGAACTATTCAACCTATGACAAGGAACTTCTTGCCTTAGTCAGATCTTTACAAACTTGGCAACGTTATTTACAACCTAAGGAGTTTATGATCCACACTGATCATGAAAGACTTAAGTACTTTAAGGGCCAAGGTAATCTGAATAAAAGGCATGCAAAGTGGGTGAATAAATTGAACAATTTCCATATGTAATCATGTATAAGCAAGGAAAAGACAACATTGTTGTTGATGCTCTATCTCGTCGATATACTTTGATTACTACATTGACTTGTAACATGTTTGGTTTTGAAACTGTCAAAGACTTGTATGTCTCTGATCATGATTTTAGCTCCAATTATGAGGCATGTCTTGAATCCTTTTTTGGTAAGTTTTATCTGCATGAAGGATTCTTGTTTAAGGAACATAAGTTATGCACATCAATGTGTTCGATGAGGGAACTTCTGATCAAGGAAGCTCATGGAGGCGGCTTGATGGATCATTTTGGCTCATTCAAGACGTTAGAGATGCTTAAGGAGCATATCTTCTGGCCACGCATGCGTGTGCACGTTGAAAGGGTATGTGCTAGTTGTATTACATGCAAGCAAGCTAAATCTAGAGCACAACCTCATGGATTGTACATTCCTTTACCTTTTCCAAATTCACCTTGGACTGATATTTCATTGGACTTTGTGTTAGGATTGCCTAGGTCCAAAACTGGTAAGATTAGCATCTTTGTTGTTGTTGATAGATTTTCTAAGATGGCACATTTTATTGCATGCAAGAAGGTGGATGATGCCACACATGTTTCTAACCTATTCTTTAAGGAAATTGTAAGATTGCATGGCATGCCCCGTACCATTGTAAGCGATAGAGATACAAAGTTTCTAAGCCACTTCTAGCGTGTTCTGTGAAGTAGACTCGGTACTAAACTTCTTTTCTCAACAACTTCTCACCCAAAAACTGATGGACAAACAGAAGTAGTCAATAGAACTTTGTCGCAATTGTTGCGTGCCATAATTAAAAAGAACTTAAAGAATTGGGAAGATTGTTTATCTTTCATCGAGTTTGCATACAATAGGAATGTTCACAGTGGTACTTTGCATTATCCTTTTGAAGTTGTTTATGGCTTTAACCCTTTATCTCCGCTTGACTTAGTCCCTATTCATGTTCATGAACGTGTTAGTTTTGATGGAGAATGTAAAGATAAAATGGTCAAAGATTTACATAAAAATGTTAAGTCACAACTTGAAGCTAAGAACAAAGTGTATGCCAAAAGAGCTAACAAGAACCGTAAGGCTGTTATTTTTGAACCTGGAGATCTGGTTTGGTTGCACTTGAAGAAGGAAGGATTTCCTAAGGAAAGGAAATCAAAATTGATGCCAAGAGGCGATGGACCGTTCAAAGTTGTCCAAAGACTTGGAGATAACGCATACGTCCTTGACATCCCTGAAAAAAGGTATGGTTCTGTCTCTAAAACTTTTAATGTTGCAGACCTTACTCCATTTAGTGTTGATCCAGATTCGAGGTTGAATCCTTTTCAAGAGGGGAGAATGATGAGCCCCAGCCAAGCCAAGAAGAACCAACCACAGTGGGAGGTACACCAATGCAAGAAAAAGGTCCTATAACAAGGAGCATGGCTAAGAAATTGATGCATGAAGTGGGAACCTTTCTTTACAAGCATGTTGAGGATGAACCAAGTCAAGATAGTCTTCATTGGGTCCATTTGCTACAAGCTTTAATTTAGTTTTGAACCATGTTGTAATATGTTAGATAATCTTGTGTGTATTGTTCATATTATTGAGTGCTTAGCTTTCTTTCCTTCATAAGTTTTTGTAAACTAATCTAGACATGTCCTAGTATGTTGTATATGTTGTTTGGTGTATGTTTGAACTGATTTAAGGTCAATGGAAGCAAGAATGAGGCCATGACTTAAAGCAAACACAAAACTGAAATAGATGGACATGACCAAGCTGGAGCAGTGTCCGTAATTCAGCTATATCTCATCAACCATAGCTTGGATTCCCTTGATTCTAGTTGGAGCTGAAAAATAAGACATTAATCTACAACTTTCATGTTTTACACTTTCTCATATTCCTTCATTATCAAGCTCAAAGAACGCTATGCAATTGAAGTTGTCGGGTCCGCGTCGAAGACAACCACCTGGAAGTAGTTGAAACTTGAACACATCATATCTCCTTCGTCAATCGGGTGATTCAAAAGCCCAAATTCAAGCTCAACTCGTGATCTACAAAACTTAAGAAGGACTCAGGAGCAAATTCAGCCTCTAGAAGGGTCTAATGATCAGTCCACTGAAAAGAGTGATTTCAGCCGGAAATTCAGGATTTTTGTCTACCTTTTGAAGACCATGCTTTTTGACAATTTTACCTTGCCTAAAAAACGTGGGAAACAAAGGTCTTATGACCAGGACATTTGTATATCATTATATTCTTGCATAGGAGAGATATTAGGCTGTTTGTTCTATTTAAATGTTGACAAACTCCTTGTACAAACAGAATTTTGAAAACAGATTTTTCATGTTAAGCTTTCATGCTTGATTCTTGTTTTCCTTTGAATCTAGGTTAGCTTCCCTTCAAGAACTAAACAATCTTGATTATATACTCATTATACTTGGGAGGAATATCACCTAAGAGGGTTAATTCTTGCTTAGGATGAGTTGAAATCACTTGTGAGTTGTTCAAACCATATATACACCTAAACAGTTTGGTTTTGGAGCAAGGTGAGCTTGAAGCTTGTTGTGCAATCACCCACATTTGATTGTGGAGTTGTATTTGAGTTAAAGAAATGTCCTTCTTCATATTCAAGTCATTCATAAGAGGAACGGGAGCCTCTTGTGTCCGCATCAGGTTGAATTTGAGGTGATAAGATGAAAGGGGTGAAGGGAGAAGATGAAGGGAGGAAGTTACTGCAGAATTGCAGGTTTTGGGAACTGTCAGAACACTGCGAACACCCACTTTAGGCACTTCATGTCACATAAGGCGCCGAAAGTAGGCGTTCAATGTGTCACAACACATTCCAGAACACTACGAACACCTCATAAGGCGCTTCATGTGACATAAGGCGCCTTATGTAGGCGTTGGATGTGTCACAACACATTCCAGAACAGTTCGAACGCCTAGTATAAGCGCTCCATGACACTTTAGGCGCCTCCTGAAGGCATTCCAAATGTACTGGAAGTCCCTTTTGACCTATTAAGCGCTCCATGTATGTGAGATATCTTTATTCTCTTCCATTGCTCATAAAATACAAGTTCTTTTAAGGTTTGCATTAGTTGTAAACATTAAGTGTGAATGAGTAAGGTTAAGTATGAATCTGAAGTGAACTTGTAATACAATTGGACCTGAAATGTTACGAGCGTGGTGTGTTTGAGGTTCAGGACTTTGTTTTTGATATGTAAAGTGTGTGTGTATGTTTACACGTATGATATGATGTAACATGAGCATTCTGCATCACGACATGAGCACATCGCATTTCGGCATGAGATTTGTTTTGCGAAGGAACACGTGTTTGTAAAATAAGATTAAAGTTTTCGTAAGACAAGTTGTGGCTGCTGGTTGATCGCAGGGTATAAAATTCACGCATGCAGTAGAAGGGTATAAAAGCGTGATCTGTGAATCAACAATAGGGTATAAAGTTATGTTATGGGGCTGTGGACCTATAAGCACGGGGTATAAAGTTTATGTTATGGGGCCGTGGACCTTTCAGCACAGGGTATAAAGTTTTGTTTGCTGTGGATTGATCACCGATAGAGTATAAAGTTCTGCTATGCGAAGAATAAGATAAAAAGAATTGTGGAAAGTTTTGAGAAATGACACGCATGACATGTTTATGATAGAAGGCATATGTATGGGTTTTGTTAGTTCAATGTGCGGTTTTAAATAAGTACATGCATCATGTGGCACGAAGCATAAGATTTGACATGCAAGAAATGACATTTGCATATGATGTGTTTATGTAGTATGTTTTGCTAGTTACATGTTTGTTCCATAGTCATGTATCATTTATGTGACTTGTTTTGGTGAATTGTTATAAATATGTTATTTGCTAACCCGAGCAACCTATTTTGGGTATTGATTTATATACTAGTACTCGTCGTGTGTGGTCCCGTAAGGTGTATAGACGGGTTACTTGCTAACGATGTTTTTGCTAAGAATAGATACTCCATCTGATTTTCTGGTGAGCCAGAGTACGAGATGATTTTTGTAGAAGACAGCGGCGAGTGGGCTCATTGCGATGATGGTCATTAAAGTGGGGAGACTTGACGTTTATTCTCTTGTAGTTGGAAGACTTGATGTTTAATGTTGTATTGGAGAATATATTAGACTTTTCCCCAGACATATTTTATTTCCGCTGTGTTTCATTTGGTATATTATTGTTATTGAAGTTTTGAATTTTGCGACGTTTCCGCTGATTTATCTTACGTCATGGATGACGTGTGCTTGATCTGCTTTGACGCTTCGTAGTTCTCATAGCATACTACAGCGGGTGCACTGGTACCGATGTCTTGTATTGAGTCGGGGCGCTACGTAACAAGCACAGAAACTCTAATTGACAACAAAGTTATGGTGCTTTAAAGCCTCCACTACCGGAGTAGTCTGATTTAATCGAGCCAGGACGGACAGATGGACGTCACTGGCCGTGGCAGCTTCAAAATGCACAAGTCCGCCGTCTCTTGGAGTTTTCATGCTTATTATATATCATTGGAACAGTCTTTTTGAGGCAAACATCTCCACAATACTGTCTTCTAGTCAAGCTGGTACGCTCGAATTAGGGTCTTAGGTTATGGCGGCTTCGAAACGCCATAACTTCACTTTTTGCTTGGATTTTTGGGATTATTATATAACGATATAACAGACTTTCTCAGCCCTACAATACTGTAATATTTTCTCTTGGTAGAGTTTGAATGTCCAGATTAGGGTCATCGACTATGCCGTTTTGGAAATGCCTTGACTTCATCGTTTCTTGGGGTTATTGGGATTTTTATGCACTATTGGAAAACTCATTCTAATCTCTGTGGCGCTGCAATATTCTTTCCTAGTCATGCCAAGATGCCCAAAGCAGGGTCACCAGTCGTGGTGGCTTCGAAATACGATAACTTTGTAGTCCATTAGAGTTACCGATCTTATAATATACTGTTGGAACCATCTTTTTGAGCATATGAAGGAGCGATAGACCCCTGTAATCGAGCCAGGACGTCTAGATTGGGGTCATTGGCCATGGGCGGCTTTTAAACTACATAACTTTGCCTTTCGCTTGAAGTTTTTGGGCTAGTATAAACCATTGGAACCGCCTTTTTGCGCACTACAACACCGCAATAGACTCTAATGATCGAACTGGGACGTCTGGATTAGGGTCATCGGCCGTGGTGGCTTCGAAACGCCATGACTTAGTCTTTCGTTTAGAGTTTTTTTGCTTATTATATACAGTTAGAATCGTCTTTTAATGCAGTATAATATGTAATATTGTCTCTTAGTCGAGTCTGGATGTCCGGATAAGGATCACTGACCGTGGCGGCTTTCAAGCGCCATAACTTTGTCATCACCTAGAGTTTCTAGGATTTTTATATACTGTCGGAAACATCATTCTAAGCCCATGATGGTGCAATATTCTCTCCTGGTCAAGCCTAGGCATCCGGATCAGGTTCACTGTGGTGACTTTGAAATGCCATAATTTCATCCTCGCTTGGAGTTTCTAGGATTATTATATACCGATGGAAGCACCTTTCCGAGTGGTGTATAATAAGCATAGAAACTTCAAGCGAAAGGCGAATTTATGGGGTTTGAAGCCCCGGTTAGTGATCCTGATTCGGATGTCCCAGCTCGACTAGGAGAGAATATTACACCATCGTTAGGCTTAATAATCCTGGAAAATCAAAGAGACAACAAAGTTATGGCATTGCGAAGCCACCAGAGCCGCAGCAGTCTCATGTGGTCGCAGTAATAGTCTCTCCTAACCAAGCCGGGAGGGGCAGATCGGCATCACCGCCATGGCAGCTTTGAAATGCCATAATTTCATCGTCTCTTGGAGTTTCTGCACTTATTGTATACCATTGGAACCCTCATTCTGAGCGAAATATAATAAGCCCAAAAACTCCAAGAAAAGACCCTGCTGTCCATCCTTGCTCAACCTGGATAGAATATTAAAACATTTTAGGGCTTGAAAAGATGTTTCCAACGGTATATAATAAGCCTAAAAACTACAAGCGAACGCTAAGTTAAGGCGATTCAAAGCTGCCACAGCTGGTGACCATGACCACAAACGTCCTGGCTCGATTTGCAGAGTCTATTATGGCACCGTTGTGCTCAAAAAAGGGTTCCAATGGTATATAATAGGCCTAGAAACTCCAAACGAAAGGTGAAGTTATGGCGTTTCGAAGTCTCCACAGTCAGTGACCATGATCCAGACGATCGAGCTCGACCCAAGGAGAATATTACAGCATCGTAGGGCTCAAAAAGAGGATTTAAACGGCATATAATAAGCCTAATAACTCCAATCAAAAGTCAAAGTTATGGCATTTTGAAGGTGTTACAACCAGTGGCCTTATCCAAACGTCCCGGCTCAACCACAAGAGTCAATTACAACATCATAGTTCTCAGAAAGACGGTTCAGACGGTATATAGTAAGGCCAAAAACTCCAAGAAAAAAGCAAAGTTATGTCATTTCAAAGCTAGCACGGCGGTTGACCTGAATTCTGATGTCTCCGCTCGACCACGAGAGTCTATTGCGGAGTCGTAGTGCTTGGAAAGATGGTTCCAATGGTATATAATTGGCCCAAAAACTACAAGCAACGACAAAGCTATGGTGTTTCGAAGGCGCATCGGCCAGTGACAATGATCGGTACTTCCCAGATCGACTAGAGAGTATACTACGGCGTTATAGGGATGTGTATGACATTTCCAACAGTATCTAAAAAGGCTAGAAACTCTAAGCAACAAGAAGTTATAGCATTTCGAAGCTGCTGCAGACAGTGATATAGATCCGCACGTCCCTTCTAGGCCAGGAAAGAAGATTAGTGCATCGTAGGGCTAAAAAAACACTTCCAACAGTATGTAGTAGCACTAAAAACTCCAAGCAAAAGGGGAAGTAATAGCATTTCGAGGCCACCAAGGCCGGTGAGCTTGATCCAAACATCCTAGATCGACCATAAGAGTCTATTGCAGTGTCGTAGTGGTTGAAAAAATAGTTCTGACGGTATATAATAAGCCTGGAAACTCCAAGCGCCGAGGAAGCTATGGCATTTCATTGCCACCACGACCGGTGACCCTGATTTTGATGTCCTGAATCAACTAAGAGAGAATATTACAGCATCATAGAGCTCGCAATGATGTTTCCTTTGGAACATAAAAAGCATGGAAACTCAAAGCGACGACGAAGTTATTGCATTTCGAAGGTGGTCCTGATCCAGACGTCCTGGATCAACCTTGAGAGAATATCACAACATTGTTGGTCTTGCAAAGAAAGTTGGAACGGTATAAAATAAGCCAAAAAAATCCAAGCAAAAGGCAAAGTTATGGCATTTTATAGCCGCCACTGCCGGTGAGCCTAATCCGGACATCCTGGCTCGACCACGAGAATCTATTCTGGTGTTGTAGTATTTGACAAGATGGTTCCAATAGTATATAATAAGTCTAGAAACTCCAAGAGACAAGGATTTATGGTGTTTCGTAGCTGACGTGGCTGATGATCTTGAACCGGACATCCTGCCTTGACGAGGAGAGAATACTGCAATGTTATAGTGCTTGGAATGGCGTTTTCAAGATATAAAAAGTCCAGAAACGTCTAGCGATGACAAAATTATGTTGTTCTAAAGCCGTCGTGGCTAGTGACCATGATCTGGACGTCGCGGCTCGACCAGGAGAGAATATTACAGCATCTTTGGTCTCAAAAAGATGATTCCAACAGTATATAATAAGCCCAAAAAATCTAGGGAAAAGGCAAAGCTATTGCATTTCAAAGCCACCATGGCTAGTGACCCTGATTCGGACATCCTGGCTAGACCATAAATGTCTATTACACAATTATAGTGCTGGACAAGATGGTCCCAACGGTATATAATAAGCCTAGAAACTGCACGTCTCGAGTCGACGAAGGCAGACTGTTGTGGCATCATAGGGATCGAAAACACTGTTCCAACTGTATAAAACTAGCACAAAAACTCTAAGACATGGCAAACTTATGGCGTTCAGAAGCCACCACGGTCATTGACTATGTTCTAAAGTTCTAACCTCGACCAAGCAAGACTATTGTGGCATCGTAGTGCTCAGAAAGACGCTACCAACGGTATATAGCAAGTCCAGAAAGTGAAAACGAAAGGAAAAGTTATGTCATTTTGAAGCCATTATGGTCGATGACCTTAATCTAGAAGTCCTGCCTCGACCGCAAAAGTCTATTTCGGCATCGTAGTGCTCGAAAGATGGTTCCAACGGTATATAATAAGTCTTAAAACTAAATGCAACAACAAAGTTATGTCATTTTGAAGCAGAAGTGGCTAGTGACCCTTATCCGAATGTCCCGGTTTAACTAAGAGGGAATATTATAGTGTTAGAGGGCTCTCAATGATGTTTCCAATGGGATATAAAAAGCCAGAAACTCCATGTGACAACAAAGTTATGGCGTTTTGAAGCCACAGCAACCGGTGTACTTGATCATGACATCCTGACTTGACCGGATAGAATATTATAGCATCAGAGTGCTCAGAAAGACGGTTCTAGTGGTATGTAATAAGCCTAAAAACTACAAGTGAAGGGTGATGTAATGGCATTTTGAAGCCTTCAAGGCCGGTGACCCTGATACGGACATACAGGCTCGACAATGAGAGTCTTTGTGGTATCGTAGGGCTCGAAAAGATCGTTCCAAGGGTATATAATATGCCTGGAAATTCCAAGTGATAACATTGATATGGCATTTTGAAGTTGCCATGGATGATGACCATCATCTGGACGTCCTGGCTCGACCATGAGATTTTGTTGTCGCGTTGTAGTGTTTGGAAAGAGGGTTCAAATGGTATATCATAGGTCCAGAAACTCTAAGCAAAAGACAAAGTTATGGCATTCCAAAGCCCTGTCATCGATGGCCTTAATACAGACGTCACAGAGCGACCAGGAGAGATGTCACAGCATCATAGGGCTCGGAAAGACGTTTCAAACAGCGTGTAATAAGCCTAAAAACTCCAAGCAAAAGGGAAAGTTATGGCATTTGGAAGCCGCCACGGCTCGTGACCCTTATTCGGACATCCCAGCTAGGTCATGAGAGTCTATTGCAGCGTCTAGAAACACGAATATAACGGTATATAATAAACCCAAAAACTCCAAGCCGAAGGCAAAGTTATGTCATTTTGAAGCTGCAACGCCTAATGACCGATATCTGGGCATCCTAGTTTGACCACATGAGTCTATTGCGATGTCGTAGTGCTCGCTAAGATGGTTCATGTAATAAGCTTGAAAACTCGAGCAACGCGCAGTAATAGTGTTTCAATGCCGCCGCGGCTGGAGACCTTGATCCGAACATCCCGGCTCGACTAGGAGAAGATATTGTGGCGTTATAGGGTTAGAATAATGTTTCTAATGATCTATAAAAATCCTTGAAACTCCAAGAAATGACAAAGATATGTTGTTTCGAAGCTGCTGCGGTCAGTGACCCTGATCCGAAAGTCTTGGCTTGACCAAGAGAGAATATTATTGCATTATAGGTCTCAAAAAGGCGGTTCCAACGGTATGTAATAAGCCTAGAAACTCTTAGCGAAAGGCGATGTAATGGTGTTTCAAAGCTGCCATGGCTGTGATCCTGATCCGGATGTCTTGGCTTGACCATAGGAGACTATTTCAACATCGTAGTGCTCAGAAATATCGTTTATAATAAGTCCGAAATATCCAAGAAATGATGAAGTTCTGTTGTTTCGAAACTGTCGCGGCATTTGGCCCTGATCTGGACATCCAGGCTCGACTAAGAGAGAGTATTGGGGCGCTATAGTGCTTGGAATGACGTTTTAATTGTAGCGCCCCGCACCCGGCCTCGTCCGGATACGGTGCACCCGCCGTACTTCACTGAGGAGAGTACAAGGCGGCATGCATAACATGCGAACATCCATAACATAAGTCATGGACTCCCATGCTAACATTCAACATGGTAGTAAAATTTAGGCAGAATTAAAACTTTTCGAATTAAACATGCATCACTAAATTACTAAGTTCCCAAAAGTAGTAGTCCCACAAAATAACATAACTGAAATCCAGAGAGTTCAAACATAGTCATGATACAAAACGTCTTGGCAGCACCCTTAAGCTTAGCTCCCTTCATATCTTCTCGCCTGTGGATAAGGTACCCTCGGCTCATCCTCGATCCATTCTATCTTGGCATTATCTGGCTCTGGGGGGAAAAATAAAGTGTGAGTGATAAAAATCACCCAGCAAGAATACAATAAACTACCATGGAATACGTAAAGAATCATAACATGAATGTATTACCCCAAAAACCTCAAATAATCATAATTCATACATGATCTTGGATTCTGTACTTACTTGACGTTCGGCTTAAGCATGTTTTAGGGAATGCTATACCATACCAGATCTTGGATCCTGAACTTATTTGGCGTTCGGCTTAAGCATGTTTTAGGTAATGCTATACCAATAATAACTTATAACCATTAACTGTAACATGCAACATGTCCTCATGATCGTGAATTATGCAAGATGCAATGCATGATGTCATGTCATGTCAAAACATCATTTTGGCCCCATAAAGTAACATGTCGTAAACAGAGTGTTAGATCAATTAACCCCAGATCTGAACGGGTCCAGAACATATCATCAGACCAATTAACCCCGAGCCTGAACGGGTCCAGAACAGATATCAGATCAATTAACCCCAGATCTGAACGGGTCCAGAACAGATATCAGATCAATTAACCCCGGATCTGAGCGGGTCCAGAACATATGTCAGATTAATTAACCCCAGATCTGAGCGGGTCCAGAACATATATCAGATCAATTAACCCCGGATCTGAGCGGGTCCAGAACATATCATGTCATCAGACCAATTAACCCCGGGTCTGGAGTCGGGTTAGTCGCATGCTTGGCCGGCAAAGGAATCATGAAGCTTTCTTTAAAAACATGGGACCGTAGAAACTTTTCATGCATAACGAAAACATAGTCGCTTGTAAAACTTGATTGCATCATAAAATCCATGAAAATCAGTTTCATGATCATGCATGATACATGCCGTGATATGGAATGTAAGTCATGACATGAATAATCGTATGCATTCCTTATAACATATCAACATACATGAATTTGGAAGCTAAATATTTCAAGACTTTTACTTCATATTCATAGGACGGTTAAGCTAACCAAATGGATCCATTTCCATAATCTTTTGTCACAAATACGTTTGGTGGAATCTTAGATACATGTCGCAAAAATTGCAGATTATTTCGATGATCATAAAGGGCTCATTTAGTTAATTTCCGAAATGGGTTAGGTGCTGAAACTGAACTGACCTATTTTACTAAAAATCCAATTGCGGCAAATTCGTGATTCATTTTTCAGAAATTCCGACTTGCACAAGTCATAAACATGTGGAACTAGTATCCTGCTGAAGTTTAGCCCATTTTCATATCTCTAAGTCCTATTTCTGAGTCCAGTAAACCGTTGCTTAATTCCAGCTTGGTTACAATGACTTCAGTTGAGCAGTTTTAGTAATTAATTCATTAAAAATAATACAGAACTCATTTTACCAAAATTCCAGCTGGCGTGTTCACCACACTCGTAGAATTATTACCATGCCAAAAATCATCTTTATTGGTCATCTACAAAGTCTTTTTTTAAGCCAACTAAAAGAGGCTACAATTCTGCTCAGTTCCCGCTTTTCAAGTCTGACCAGCCTTACCAAGTATTTTATTAAACATTAACCATAACTTATTTTACCAAAATTCTAACTCTCATCTATGCTACACTCATGGGACTAGATCTGTGCCAAAAATAAGATTTATTTAAGGTCCACAAGGTCCTCTTTTAATTCGTTGAAAATAGTAATCAATTCTGCCCAATTCCAGATTTCTCTTCTGGAGCAGTTTTACCGTATAATTTCTTAAAAATAATCCGTAACTGATTTTAACAAAATTCCAACTCTCACTTGTATTACACTCATAAGGTTAACTTTGTACCAAAAATTAGCTTCATTTAAGATCTTTAAGGTCAGTTCTTAGACCATCTAAAATGCCACTCTATTCTGTCCACTTCAGTGGTTTGCTATTTTGTCATCTTATCCAAGTCGAATGTCCATGTTTTCACTCAATACTTTGAGCTGAAACTTGTGTGTTGCCTTAACCACATTTTACAACACATATTCAAGCATGCATTCATATTCAAGAGTCATCTCAATCTAAACTTACTAACAATCTCATAAAGCTCCTAGCTTTCACATGTATTCTTTCCTTAGGACCCTTTGTATTGCATTCACAAGTCAATCTTGTCTAGACCTACTTAGGTGAACCTTATTTCACTCTAGGTCAGCCTTATTTCATATAGTATATAGGAAAAGACTTCATCTTTAAAGGAATAAATCACATGCAAAGCATTGTTCTTAGGGAATCACTAAGATATAGTCTTGAACTTAAGACATTCAACTAAAGATCATATCTTAAGAACTTCTAAGAATTCAAGTCACTAACTCTTTAAATAAATCATGAGAGATCATTGTATACTAGCCTCTTCAAGCTAAAGCTCTTGTCTTTGCTTAGTTATGGAGTGAGTTGAGTTGAAATCCTTCTCCTTCCTTACCTTGAGCATACGGTTTTGATGGAAATGAAAGGAAAAGATTAGTCTTTAGTCAATAGAGGAATTAGGATATGTTTGAGGGCTATAGCATCTTACCAAAAGAAGCTTGGAACAAAACTTACCTAGATGTCTTCTTGAGTCTTGAAAGTGAAGTTGAACTCCTATCCTCCAAGATGAAGAGGCCGAAATATTTGTGGTAAGAGATGAGGGAATTTTTGCTAAGTGTTGCTCTTGCTTGAATATGTCTTGAGAGAAGTCTCAAGACGACAAGAAGGTAGATGTTTCTAGAAGGGTTTAAAACATGCTAGGGGGGATGGTTTTTGGAGGGACAAGTGTGAGGTTTAGGGCTTTCTTGAGTGCTAATCAAGGTTAGGTTAGTATAACCTTGGTTACTTTATTCCAACTATGGTTACTTTGGTGCTAACCCAAGTTATTTTATCAAATCATGGTTATCTTAAGCTTGGTTTAAGGGAAAAAGTAACCATGGTAGGATTTAAAAATCCTCCATGTCTAGACACTAAGGGGGCGGTTTTGGTTAGGGTCTTTATGACCTCAACCATACTACCTCTTTCTTTAATGAGTTGTCTTACTTGTTCCTTAAATGCATGTCTATTTTATTTTCTATTTATTCTTTGCATAATAACTTCTTGTCTTAATGGTGTAGTAGACTTTAAGTAATTATTTTAACTAATAAAATTGACTAGAGGATTCTAGAATCCTTTACATGTCTTGGCCGAATTTTGGGCTTCTTGGGCAACTTGATATTTCTTGTAATTTTAATTCATGTACTATATTGCTTTCTTTATTTTATTGTATTCCAAGATTAGCATATGTATGTATATACACATGCCTATGTGTAATATATATATATATATCCTCCTATGTATACGCATGTAGGTATTTATACATTCCATACACATATATCATATACACGCACATACATATATAGTGGTATGTATGGTTCATATAACTCTATATTCCATGTATTACTTTCTTGAAGTTTCCTTATTTAAATTGGCTTGGTATCACCTCAATAATAATTAAGTAAAGAGGGTTAACTTGACTTAAGTAACACACGCTAAAAGAAATTGTCGCTTTCATTCCGTCTCATATTCATAGTTTTCACGTACATAATCGTTGGGGTACAACCTTAATGGTATATAAAAAGCCCAAAAACTCCAATCGATTTTGGCGTTTTGAAGGCACAGTGGCCGGTGACTCAGATCCAAACATCCTGGCTCGACTAGGAGAGAATACTACAGCATTGTATGCCATAGAAAGACGGTTCTTAGTGTTATGTAATAAGTCTAGAAGCTCCAAGTGAAAGGTGAAGTTCTGGGGTTTAGAACTCTCTGCAGTCGAGGACCCTGATCTGGAAGTCCTGGCTCAACCAAGAGAGAATATTACAGCATTTTAGGGCTCGGAAAGATAGTTCCAACGGTATATAATATGACTAAAAACTCCAAGCAAAAGGCAAATTTATTGCATTTTGAAGCCAACACGGCCGGTGACCATGATCTGGATATCCCGGTTCGACCACAAGAGTCTGTTACAATATTGTAGTGCCTGGAAAGAGGGTTCCAATGGCATATAATAAGCCTCAAAACTCCAAGAAGAAGGCAAGTTATGGCATTTTGAAGCCCCTATAGTCGGTGACCCTAATCCAAACGTTCTGGCTTGATCTGGAGAGAATATTACTGCATCGTAAAGATCAGAAAGTCGGTTTTAACAGTATATAATAAGCCTAAAATTTCCAAGCGAAAGGCAAAGGTATGGCGTTTCGAAGCCGTCATAGTTGGTGAGTCCAGATGTCCCAGCCTGACCAAGAGAGTCTACTGCGGCATCATAGTGCTTGGAAAGACGGTTCCAACAGTATATAAACATCCTAAAAACTCCAAGCAAAAGATGAAATTATGTCGTTTCAAAGCCGCCAGGGACAGTGACCGAGATCCGGACGTTCCCGCTCGACCACGAGGGTCTATTATGGTGTTGTAAGTCCAAAAACTACAAGCAACGACAAAGTTATGGTGTTTCGAAGGAGCCACTGCCGGTTATCTTGATCTGGATGTCTTGCTTCGACTAAGAGAGTATATTATAGCTTTATAGTTCTCTGAGTGACGTTTCAATGGTATATATAAAGCCTAAAAACTCGAATTGACGACGAAGTTATGTCATTTCAAAGCTGATGTGGCTAGTGACCCTGACCCGGACGTCTTGGCTTGACTAGGAGAGAATATTACAGCATCTTAGGGCTTGAAAAAACAGTCCGAACGTTATGTAATCGCCTAAAAACTCCAAGTGGAAGGCAAAGTAATGGCATTTCGAAGCTGCCATGGCAGGTAACCCTAATCCAGACGTCCTGGGTCGGCCACAAGGGTCTATTGCAGTATCGTAGTGCTTGGGAAGACGGTTCCAACAGTATGTAATAAACCCAGAAACTCTATCATATCAAAGAGTCCATTGCTGGTGACCCTGATCCAGACATCTTGGCTAGACCATGAGAATCTATTGTGGCATCGTAGTTCTCGGAAGGGTGGTTACAACGATATATAACAAGCACCAAAAATCTAAGCAACGACGAAGTTATGGCGATTCGAAACCGCACCAGCCAGTGACCTTGATCGGGACGTTCTGTCTCGACTAAGAGAGAATATTGTAGTGTTATAATGCTTGGAATGACGTCTCCAATTGTATCTAAAAAGTCCAAAAAATCCAAACGATGAAGGAGTTATGGCGTTTCAAATCCGCCGCAGCCGGTGACCTGATTTGTACGTCCTAGCTTAAGCAGGAGAGAATATTACAGCATCGCATGGCTCGGAGTAAAGATTCCAACGTTATGTAGTAAGCCCAAGAACTCCAAGAGAAAAGTGAAGTTATGGCGTTTCGAAGCCGTCACGTCCGGTGACCCCTATCCAGACGTCTCGACTCAACCAAAAGACTCTATTGTGGGGTGTAGTGCTAGAAAGATGATTCTGATTGTTTATAATAAACCCAAAATCTCCAAGTGCGGCGAAATTATGGTGTTTCAAAACTGCGCGGCTGATGACTCTGATCCGAATGTCCCGGCTACCAAAAGAGAATACTGTGGTGTCATACGGCTTAGTATGACGTTTCAAATGGTATATAAAAAGCTCAGAATCACAAAGCGACGACAAAGTTGGGGCATTTTGAAGCCGCCACGGCTGATGATCCTGATCAAGATGTCCAGGGTGTAGGATATGTATAGCACCACTAGAAGGGAGGTTGAATAGTGAGTGCGAAAAATTCGGTTTTGAAATCTTTTTATACCAATTAACTCACTTCTGGATACAATTTTTGTTTTCAGATCCTGATTTGAATTAACTAGTTAACCAGGTTTTATACCTCCAAAAATTATACAATTTGGTGACAATGTGCTCTCAGATGTTATGAGTTTCACAAAAAAATTTCAGATTAAAACTTAAAGTGTAACCCCTTGAGAAAACGTGTTTGCACAAATTGCGTCAATCTTCCAGAAACTGTGCTCCGAAAAGAAAAATTTATTAATATTAATTTGCATCTTTAAATGACCTGAAAATTTTATGGTATGATCCTTAAGATGTGTACTTTAATGGGTAAATACAGTTTTTCAAAATTCTCTTGATAAGTATGTCAACCACATTGATGTTCTCAACCTTTCCAAATCTGAAAATCAGATTGCATTAGTCTCAGAACTATTAACGTTTGACTAATTAGTGCTTATCCAAATGCGATGCAACTTGTGCCAAATGAAATATAGGACGTGTGGCTATGTTTCTGCAAAATTTGTGATTTTTGGAAAACGTTTGCTATTTTTCCTGTGATTATGAAAATGGTGCAGAAAACTGAAAACTGAAAGTAAAAGTGCTGAAAGTAAATAACGCCGATATTTTTATACTGGTTTGGTTAAAACAACCTACTCCAGTCTTTGAGTACACCTTCCTCGGTATTCACTAATCACAAATAGCATCTTGACACAAGGTGACTGGAGTTAAACACCAACTCCACCCTTTTACAAACAAACAAACATACACAACAATACGAACACCACCACCGATCGAATGAAGTTTTGATCACACCTTGATCAACCTTTTACAAGCAATGAACGTATGTGGGTGGTATAAAAAATGCTTATATAATATATGGAATATAATACTGATAGGCTAGAGGCTAAGAGCAAGAGAAAAGAATAAGAGAAGAAGAGAATAGTCTTGCTTGATCTTGTAAGAGTATGAACTTTGGCTTAGCCATTGTCTTGCACACTTTGCCTCTATTTATAGTGTGTTGGCTGCTCCCCTAGGGTCGGAGTCTTTCTTGATAATTGTCTTGAATACCCTTGGAAGATTTCTTTATATAAATTATGACACAACCTTGCTTAATTCGCCTAGTTGTCACTTTTGATAGGCCATTGCTTATCCACCTAGGCACTCCATAAATGAGCTGGAAATTCCATCAAAAAATCTGAAACACATGCTAAATTCAAGGTGGTTAATTTTCAATTAATCATGGTATGATTCCCCCATAATTTTGGAAGAAAATTGGTGCAAGAATGAGGTAAAAATCGGCCACTTTTTGTCCATGTGCTGAAATTTTCAGCATGTGGTTTATTTGAAATGTTTCCTTGTGTGTTGCCCTCTTCAATGTCACCAATCATGTATGGCTTATCCTCCACAATCTAACATGGGCACAGGCGTCGGGGTGATAGACTATATCACAATTAGGTCCAGGGATCGTGCATTGAACGGTAGAGATATAGGCATCGTGCATGACATATCTTTTGTTGCGCGTGACACTTAGAGAAAGGCATGCATCATGAAGTTGCGCATTATTATATGGAGTGACTTAATTTACGCGGTTTATCTACTTCATTGTGTATGTCATACTTGAGAAGAGCATGCATCATGGTAATGTAGATCGAGCTGATGGATTTACTTATCTTGTTTGACAATTCTCCATGTGTCAACTGTTAAAAATATTCAAGTGAATTTAATTGTGTACTAGGGACATGTATGTTGATTTTTAAACGTTAGATATAATTTTCTCTACATGTATGATTTTCATAACTGGTATATGTAGGTTGGTTACTGAGCCCATTGATTTAGCTCACACCACCATTCACCAGTTTTGCAAATATAAAATGTTAAGGTATGCTTACACGGAGTACAATGCCCTGTGAGGATGTTGGTAGACTTATAAGACTTTTGCTAGAAGATGTTGTTGAGGATTTCAAATTACCCATGCGGTGAGTGGAATTTTATGCATGTTTTAACGACTTGTGATTTGGGGTTATTTGTTACTATTTTGGGGTGTATCTTACCTGGGAAAGTATTTATTTAAAAGTCCTAATTATAACGTTTCTGCAATTGATTTCTACATCACATGATGACGTGTAAGAAATTTATGTCGACGCCTTGTAGTTTCCTTAGCAGACTACGATGGGTGCACTGTTTCCAAAGCTAGGGCTCGGCAGTGGGGTGCCACAGGTGGTATCAGAGCTGAGGCTTCAGACCTGCCTCGAAAACTTTAAACTAAGCAACAATCATAGACTTGAGTAATGATCCTAGACGTAAGTGATGATCATGGACCTAAGCAGTGATTGTAAAAGATATGTGATGACCTTAGATTTTAGAGGATGATCGATTAAGGGGTACGCACTCTAAGAGCTTGATTTCTTTATGGCTGAGTATAGGATCTAAGATGTAATCATGGTCATTAAGGTTGATAATTTGTTTATCTACCTGCCGGTAAGATAAATGAGAGCGCACTAAGTTTAACAATTAACTAATTAATATAACCACCTATGAGGGAACTCACAAAACTCATAGATATAGCTAAGGAAGCAAGGTTTCACAAATCTAAGATACAAACACCGATGCATTCCAATTTAGATTGAGTGATTATTTCTTGTAGGCTTGTGTACCAAGGAATGATCTATTGGTGAGACAACCCTTACTAAGGAATGATTTATTAGGGACGCGATCAATAGGTTTTATTAAACGATTTATTAGCCAATAATCACCATTATGGTGTACACTGTTTGACCTATGACTAGGGGATTCTAGCAAGGAATTTTGACCGAAGAAACCCATTGTATGAGGATAATGAATTTTAAAATTATCAAAATAGCTCCACATATTAGCCTTTGTAGGGATATTGGCTGACAGCAGTAAACTAGCAATGACCATAGCTAGTATACAAAATGAGATGTTATTAAGAAGTTTTAATTAGGTATTGATACTTAGCGACAACGAGCTATTTAAGTGTATCTAAAACAAATAAGTTTGGTTTGGAACTATAGTTGCAGTACATGGCCTAAGTTTGGAATCAACATGTCGATGCAATTAAGGAGTTAGACTAGTCGTGTCTTAAGCAAATAGTTATAATAAATGATATTATCAACAAAACGGTTTGGATGATGGTTAATATGTAGATCGTAGAATTACTAAGATAAGTTGATGATACCAGTGTCGTTAAGAAACTTGTTGAGAGCATAAGAACACGTAAGTGATGTTGAATTTGGTAGGCTTGAAGTGAGATAGCGTAAGCAGAAACAGTAGTAATGCTATTCTAGCGGGATTTAATTGGGGTGAGGCATGGTAAATTAGAGTGCTTAAGATATCTGAGTTAATGACCACTTATGTTGAATCTTAGAATGTAGAACGAATAGAGACAATCTATGATCAAGCATTAAATCCTATAATAAGTTGATGATGTCATCGCTAGAAGTAATGATCTATAGAGACAACTAGGCTTGAATACATATGTAATATGGTGGAATTTTCTATGCTGCAACTCTGCAGAATTAAGTTAGGGATTGATATCTATGAGTGCAAGACCATTTTGTGTGATGACTAAATTGAATAGCACTAGAGTAAGCATGTTCTGATAATACATACTTTTTATAGGATTAGTTTCATGGAGAAGATGTTCGAATTAAGACTATAGTACGCATAAGCATTGATCATAGATGGTTGCGGATGGAAGCAGATAGGAGATGCATATAGGATGACGATCGGGTTGTGGAAGCATTCTGCATGGCGACAATGCACTTAGGTTTGATTCTATATTATTGAAAGATTAAGATATGATTTTAACAAGCGAAAGCTTTCGTGCTGGACTTGAACTGCAAGGACGCATTATAACGGACCAAATGCTGAGACGAAAGAAGTACCCCAAACCCTCCGGCTAAGGTACGCCAGTTTCAAGGATGAAACTTTTTCTAAGAGTGTAGACTGTTGTAACCAGGAAAAAAAATTAAAAAATATAAATTTAAAGTGCATGTGTGTAGTGTGGTGTGTCCAAAAAAAACTAATTAAAAAACCCAAAGGATAAAGATTTTCCCAACCATTCCCACTATCACTCCTTAATTTTCTCCCCCACTTTCTCCCCTACACCAGGTCAAATACCCACTCTCTGTTAAAAAAAATCATGCCCTTAATAATTTCCCCCCAGCCGTTGCACTACACCCACAAATACATACCTTACTTCCAACTTCTGAGGTAAAGCGAAGAAAAAAAATAGAAGAAAGGAGGAAGATGGAAAACGGAAGAAGAGAAAAAAAAAACCTAAGCAACCCTACATTCCAAAAGTAAGTGCCCTCCTCTCTACTTATAATTTTTATTTCATGGTTTCAATTGTGTTAATATAAATTTTGCATTGATTTTGGTTGTGAATATATATTTGTGTGTGTAAATGTTTTGGTGTGTGATTGCTCGATTATTGCTTTTATGTACAATATGGTTGGTTTTTTTATTATTGCCGATGAAATCAAATAAATATATATGCTTAGAGTTCCATAGACATACACTCATATATATGTATATATATATATATATGGATATATTTGTTTCGGTGGAGTCGATAGTTGTATAAATATAATGTGTCTACGAATCATATATTAAAATATATCAAAGTTACTGTTTTTCCTTGAAATTACCTATAAAAGTAAATTAATGTTGGACAGTGTATGTGTATATTTAAGTATATATTAAGTTTTGTTTTGTGATGCATATATATATGTATAACCAGTGGTACCGGAATATATATATATATATATATATATATATATATATATATATATAATCGATGTAATGATGATGTTTCAGTTTATCACATAAGGATCAATGCAACATACCGATGTTGCCCTCAGTCCGAAGACTGCGGGCAACAATAGAAGTAATTTGCTATGAAAAGACATATGTAGTAGTGGAAAAGACGTGATCAAATGTACCAGAGTTGCCTGTAACGTGATAGTACAGGCAACGATACAAAATGATGAGTTCTGATTTGTATAAGACTTAACGTAATTATGTATGTGTACTTGTATGAAATTTCAAAAAAGAATTTATATAATCATAAATAAAATGAAAAAAAGTTTAACTATCCTTGTACAATTTCCTGAGGACAGTGAATGCTTTTATATATAATTGCTAAATGCGTATATATATATATTATATATATATATATATATATATATATATACATATATATATATACATATATATATATATATGCATGTATACATATACATACATATATATATATATGTATCTATATATATACATGTATATATATATATGTATATATATATATATAGATACATACATATATATATATATATATATACATGCTATATCATGTTTTCTTGCGAGGAAACCTATATCTGCTTCTCAATCAACAATGGAGGAACCATTTTATGCGTCTCTACAACGACTTGACAATACATATCACTCGTTCAAGCTTATCTTGGTGGCAACACAACATATATCAGCACATCCCTCCAGTCAAGACCTATGAAGATTTCACAAGCTACTTTCATTTTTACTTAGCTTTCACATTTAGCCAGCCTTATTCCAATCATATAAATATGTATGCTTTTTCCTTTGCCAAGGTTTTATCCACAAGGATGGTTTTACTTGACAATGTTTTAATGCGACATATCATATATGATTGGAGGCTACACATTATTGCTACTTTACACTTTTGTTTTTCGTATGACATACATTCTTGTAATATGGTTGCCTCTACCACAAGTGAGGAATTTTTAATTTTATAAATACCCGCCTTACTCAAAAAAAATATATTATTGAAAGCGGTATTTCATTAAGTAGCCTTTCTTATGGCGGAGGAATACCATATTACAAAGAAGTCATCGTAGGAAAATAAATGAAAGAGTGTGCTAATGAGCGCCAACCTCCAATCGTATATGATACACCGCATTAAAACTTTGCCAAGTAAAACCATCCTTGTGGATAAAACCTTAGTGAAGGAAAAAGCGTACATATTTATACAATTTAAGTGTTGGACCAATACATAGGATTGCAGAAAACTTTGTGTCAATGTAGCTCCAAAAATTATAATGCTTGTTTTTTAATCAGCAAGACGCAAGCGAGCCGGCGATAGATAGGAGGATCATGATAATGTAGCGTATGCATTCCATCGCACCTCAAAACAAACTAGAAATGAGAACACAAGTAGTGCAAAAATAATATGTGACAAAGCAAATAAATGGAGAAAGCACATACCCATGCGGCCTTGATTCAAGGAGAACCATGGCGACATCCACAATATGCTGCGTCCCCTGATATTAGATGCGGTCTTCGAAGTATACGAGGCCATTCGTGGTTAAGATCTAACCATGTGCCTAGTCAGCACATACAACATTTGAAGCACGAGCACCAATAACATAGTAATACCCAGCAGAGTAACAATGTGTAAGTATAAACTGAAGCATCTAACATATGAATGCAAAAAGAGGCATGAAAAAAGACGCACCAGCGTTGCCTATGCCAGTAGTTGACACAGACAACATAAAGTAAGTATCGCCAACACAATGTGAGACATTCGATCAATGACGCAAAGCAGGCAGCTGTATATCCATAAGTATTGCCCCACGAACCTCACAGGGGAGGTCATGGAGAGAATTATAACGTTGGAGTTCGACTGCTCTATAGCCATGGCACGCTAATCGATGAGCTGTAGTATTGGCTTCTCTTGGACAATGCTGAACAGTAGATTGGTTTAATGATAAGAACATGGGTGCACGATGAAGATCGGCCGCCAACAAGCCTGTGAGGCGGACGAGAGTTTGTCAACATGGAAAGAATAGATTGGCAATCTGTCTCAATAACAATGTTGGCATATTCCCGCGCATAATGAACTAGTACTAATGTCAATGTCAACAGTTCCACCCCCAGCGACTAACCATAGGCAATGAAAAACATATGGCCGAAATCAGATGACCCTGATGCGTATGCAAAGCTGCTCCTCTGGCTGCCTGGGATCTTCCCACCGTTGTATCTACCTTTAATTTCAACTTTCCAGATGGAGGCAACTCCCAGCGAACTATCCACATGCGTTTTGATCTCAAAGGTGTAGAAAAGTGAATGTCCACTAAACGAGATATATTCGTTGCAAACTTTTTGCCATTCATTGCCGCACACCATGTATAGATTGTCATTCTTACCTTTTCATACAATCGCGCATAGTCAAAGTTTTCTGAGCCAAACCGTATTGTCGCATATTCTTTCCAAATAACCCACGTGACAATCGATGGCACTGTCGTCCTAAGCTGACCCATCATAGATGTTTGATTGGAGATGCGCCACCATTGATAGAGATGTACCTTAATTGTATGACTGCTGGGCATAGGTCTGAAAAGATAATGGTGATTTCCACCCATAATGGTTGTATCTTCGCGCAACGTAGAAAGACATGATCCTGATCATCCGAATTTATGCGACAGAATGCACATTGCGAGGGAAATACCGTAAGCCAGGCTTGCAAACTATCCACCATGGGTAAGGATCGAGTCCACAGCCTCCATAAAAATAGTCTCATTCCTAGATGCGAATGCTTCCACCAAACATAGCGGGACTCATGCCAATGAATTTCCGATGCCATGATTACTGTATAAGCCAATTTAATAAAGAATTGCCCATTAGCATCCGGCATCCATTGCATGGTAGTCTCTGATTGCTCGATCTTTGATTCATAAAGTTGTTGATGCTACATAATCGTTTCCAAGTTGGAGAAGCATAAATGTGTGAGTACATGGAATGGAGATTACCATACTTATGTTTGCTAAACTCAGCCCATAATGTATCCGAGTGAAAATATTTCCACCACAGCTAACAATCATATGCTTTCTGAACGCCCAAAAGATTTCGAATGCCCAGACCACACGTCCTCTGTTTAACAGCATATAGAAGACCATGATTGCCAATGATATCTATCTTTCCAGAGGAAAGCTGCCATTTTACGATTTAAAACATCGACAACGCTTTTTAGTAAGCGTGAACTCGCAATAATACGTGTTGGCATCAAACTGAGAACAAGTTTCAATAGCACCAATCGTCCAGCCATTGAAAGCAACTTATTGGACCAAGATGCTAACTCAATCTCAAAATGATTTATGAGAGAAGTACAATACCAAGATCTGTTGATGCCCTTATATAAAAAAGAACCGAGATACCTTATAGGTAGGGATGCTAACCGCATTCCCAACACAGATGATGCTGCGCTGCCCGAGACACCCATGGCCACCACGATTTGGCTTTTATGATAATTAACCAGCTGCCCTGATGCGTTCTGATATAATGTCAAGAAGTGCGAAACCTTTCTAAATTTTGGGTTGCGCCATTTAAGAAGACCAACAAATCATCCGCAAAACCTAGGTGTGAAACGTATGGCACTCGCCCTGTAGTAAATACTTTTATCGTGCCTGCAGACATCAATGCACTCAATCCACGAGAGAATCCCTCCGAAGAAATGATAAACAATAATGGCGATAACGGATCTCCCTACTTGACACCCCAACCCACTGGGAGAAAACCTGCTTGTCTGCGGTTAATAAGGATCGAACATCGAGTCGTTCCCAAGTTATTAAGAAAAATACGAACCAATCTTGAGCTGAAGCCCATTCGCTGCAAGAGTAAATCAAGATAACTCCAACTAACCCGATCAAAAGCTTTAGCCATATCCAGTTTAATCATCACGTGGCCCCCTCAAGTACGTTTGTCTATGACATGCACCATCTCTTGAGCTAGTAAGATTGGCTCCGTGATACCTCGCCTTTTCATAAAGCTTGCTTGCTCCGGAGAGATAACCTTGGGTAGCAACCAGCCCAAACAAGAAGAAAGCAACCTTGTAATAACTTTTGAGATAAAATTTGTCAAACAAATAGGCTTGAAGTCTGCAAAAGTCTGAGGATTAAGCACCTTTGGAATTAATACTATAGTGGCCGATGCCACTGGTTTTGGCATTAGCACTCCCAAATAAAACTCCTACACCGCCTTAAGAACATCAAGATGTAGTACCTGCCAGAATCATCTGATAAAAGTGGCCGGATAGCCATCTGGACCAGCCGCACTAGTTGGGCTAAGATCTCACACTACCGCTTTAACCTCTTGCAGAGATGGAATTTCTTGCAGCATGACATTGTCTTCCGCTGTCAATAACGATGGAATATGCCACAGAATAGCATCACAATCAGTCACTGTATCTGAACTGAGCAAATATTCACTACCATCCGGACGTAGGATACGACAAATGGATTGCTTTCTTCTTTTTTCCTTGACAGTGTTATGACAAAATGAGGTGTTTGCATCTCTTTTCTTAAGCCATTTGACATTGACCTTTTGTTTCCAATAAAGAAACATTCGCTTCTGTGCAAGTTGTAGCTGGGGAACGCTTCGATGATATCGCGTGCACCATCTCAGTTGGATCAGAGTCAAATGTCCTTTCGCAAGTAAGGACTTGTTCTTCAGCCTGAGCTACCGCATCGAAAATATTACCAAAAACCTCTGTATTCTACCGCTTTAGCTCCTTTCGTAAGCGACGAAGCTTATCAAAGAAACCCCACATACCGCCCACCATTGGAAAGGAACACCAATGATGGTGAACGAATGCATCAAAATCTGGATATGTAGACCAGACATCAAGGTATCTGAATGCAGCATGACCCCGTGGATTGTCTGAATCATATGTCAAAAATAATGGAGCATACCAGAGGTGGCCCTTATAAGATGTTGGACCTGCGTAACTAGAAACATATCCAAAAAAGCTAGAGAGCACAGAAACCGATCAAGCCGACGCCAAACACGGCCTAAACCATGGCCATCACACCATGTATATAAGGATCCTTGAAATGATATCTCTTGTTATCCGCATGTTTGTATACAATCATTAAAATCATGTAACGATTGCAATGTAGGTGACGATCTTCCCCGATGCTCCTCTAACGTACAAAACGTATTATAATAACCACCCACCAACCAAGGAAAATTCAACAAAGCATGAAGTAGTTGCAAATCAGTCTGCAACGGTCACCTAGTAGGTATAGAATGCAGCCCATAAATCGCGGCGAGCTAAAACCGTTCATCTGACGCCAACCAGTGATATTTGGCGCAATAATTATGCTGTCCGAATCGCACATCCTCCAGCGGCAATATCGAGTCCTTCCAAAAAAACTATATATGATCATTACAGGTGGATAAAGATTTTGAATTGCAATTGATATGATAGCAATAACGATGATCGAACTTCAGGTTCTATGACGACTAGAATATGCAGATAATGCCTTCGGACAAGAGAAAGTAAACTATTGAATGATCTTTTATACCTTTAAGGTTTCATATAATCATCTTCATTATGATAAAACATCAAAAAAGTTAGAGAGGTGAGCAGCCCGTAACCTGGTGGGACGTGGCGAAGTGGGGACTGT
Organism: Eustoma russellianum; assembly: GCA_036186865.1. NCBI lineage: Eukaryota > Viridiplantae > Streptophyta > Magnoliopsida > Gentianales > Gentianaceae > Eustoma > Eustoma russellianum. The sequence goes on along the minus strand of AP025075.1, from coordinate 12,963,841 downwards.
CTATTGTGTACGACGCAGCAAGCGAGAGCCAACACTAGATTGGGGATCCGCGGATACTTCAGTCACAGTCCCTTGTCGACTGGTGTCTAAATTTGTCGCTTCAAATAGATTAGCCATACCAGTATAAAGATCAAGATCCTGCTCATCTAGATGATTAATATCTAACAGAAGAACCAATTCACTGTCTAAATGAGAAGAGGCAGCAACTTGTACTGTGAGATCACCCAACATACAATCATCAACTCCCCTTGACTACATCGGGCATGATTTCAGCGAGACAGCGTCTGGAGGGGTTTTTCTAGGCGTCCAGCGTTGGTTTTTCCCCTTATTCGTCTGCTTTTTATCTTTGTCCTCCACTGTATTACGCTTTGTCAGCTGCTCATAGTCAGAAAGTGCAGATCCCGATTTGTCATAGTCGACGAAAACCTGCCCTAATCTGTAACAGCTAGTGTAGTATGCCGGCAAATCCTCATACCCAACATTTTGCATGTTGATTCTCGAGGGAGCCTGTATATAGACTCGTTGTGGCAACTCTTCTGAAATGTCCAGTTCGATGCATATACGTGCCACAGAGGGTCGATCGGCAGCCGTGGTAGCCACGTCTAGTTTCAGTGGTGAGCCAAGCATTTGAGCGATATGAAAAAGTGCATCTTTTCGATGAAAATGAATAGGAGCCCAGTAAAAGATACCTAAATTGGGACTATTGGAACTTCAACTTTGGATCATAATCCGGTGTACACTTGGTGACGCGCATATGCTTTCCAAAAATCATCCAACTGCTACCCGAGAAACAACGAAAATAATCTTGTTCTTGATCAAAATGGAGTAAAACATGCGTTGCGTCGAGCAATCCAACTTTTACCACTCCCATAAAGCCAATGCCATCTATTGCTGATCGGATCATTGCAAGTTGCGGATGCCCATACCAAAACGTTTCCACCAATGTAAATCGATATGGGGCCGCCAATGATTGTAATTCCTCCTCCGTAAATGTTACCATTGGTCCGCCCTTGAATTTTTTGATGGATTTCAGTGCTGTGATCGATGGAGTTGGCACAAATAGTGACACGTATGTGCATGGTGGCACCGAAGTGGATTCTATCGGTGGCGTAGGGATCGACGTGGGTCCAGTTGCCATGGCTGTGGAAATGGAGATTGGAAAGGAAATCAGAGGGATGAATGGAGATCGGAAAGGAATGGACAGCAGGGGAAGAAAGATGATCGGTGGACGGCAGGTGACGGCGGCTACGCCGCCAATCACTGCAGAGCGCTCTAGGGACAAGAGGACAGCATTATATATATATATATATATATATATATATATATATATATATATATATATATATATTAATTCTTCAGTTGTGAACATATTCAGATACCTTTGATTTGAACATTGTATATTTACATCGACTAAACTGTTTGAAAGTTGTTATGTTTATATGCACATGCCTATGCTTTCGGTTTACAAATATAAATAACATATATATATATATATATATATATATATTTGTTTATTATTATTCAGAGGTAAAACATATTTTTTTGTTTTCTGTTGCAGGTGGTGTATGAATATATTTATATTTGTTGTTTGGTTTTAGAATTACATACATGCATAAACTAAATTTTAGTTTTTAACATGAACATGCCTACTGCTGTCAAATTAGTTTACATACAGTTAGGTTAGTTTTGTATATATATTTTAGTATAAACAGTTTTGGGAGTGAAATCACAAAAATGTATGGTAATTTCGTAGTAAATATATGCACAATTATATAAACTGTTTTTCGATAGAATTATAAAGTTATTTAGATTATTTTTGGATATAAACAATAGTATAAACTATTTTTGATAAAAGTATATATTTGTTTTGAAGTTAAGTAAATTTATACTCGTACACACTACTTTTGGGCAATTATATGAATTTAATTATATTATTCTTGGGTGGGGCAGATGTATAAATTTAAGCATATTACTTTCGTAAGAAGATTACATTTAATTACATAAAGTGCTTTTGGAATGAAATGTCTATTTATTATGTTATTTTTGTAATTGAAATTAAATATTTTAATGTATAAAATGGTCGGATAATTGTAGTAAAAGAATAAGAGTGATTCAAATGAGAGGGTATTTGTGGTGTAAAGGTGAAGTTGAAGAGACAAGTTAATAAACAAATACTTAACTTACAGGCTCAAATTTTAGAGATTTCAGAGGATAAGTTGGACATATAGAAGCATAGACTTTTACGGTTATAATATGATAACCTTTTTCACGTTCGAGTAAAGAATAAGAAAGCTAAGTGACCGATAAGAGGTAAGTGGTCTATTTGTGCTTATTATGTATATCATGCATCAGTGTGTTTGTTGCGTATATGTAATTGGATTTTCTCTATATGCGAGTTAAGTGTATTATATGAGATATGTGATGACGTATGTGAATCAGACATACATGTGTACATGTAAACTGGGTGTATGTATGGTTGTACGATTTCAATGCGTATTGCATATGTATATGGATGTGTTGGGGGGTATACATGCACATATATATGCACATGTATGGACGCGAGCATATGTATGAGTATGGATGCACCAGATAAAGAGAGATTATGCATTTGCATTCATGGCACGAGCATTGCATTGCATTTGACCGGTTCTAACATGGGCTCGATATTTGATGGATATTAATGGATGGTAGGCTACATCTAATATGGATGCAGGTGTCGAGGACGATAGGCTGCGTCTAAGATAGGCGTAGGTGTCGGGGACAACGGGTATAATATGGGCATGGGTGTCAGACGGTAGGCCGGGTCTTACATGGGCACGGGTACCAAGGTAGGCAGGTCTAACATGGGCACGGGTGCCGACAACAGCAGGCGGTGCCTAACATAGGCACATGTGACGGGGTGATAGAATATCACCATTAGGTCCTCAGATCATGCATTACATGGTAGAGATATAGGCAACGTGCATGACACGTAGAGACAAGCACGCATCATGAAGTTGCGCATTATTATATAGAGTGACTTACTTTCCGTGGTTTATCTACTTCATTGGTATGTATTGTTCTCTTCTCAGTTTATGTGATTATTTGTTTGTTGTGCATGTCATCCTTGAGAAGAGCATGCATCATGGTAATGTAGATTTATTGGTTTGTTATGTCAACTGTTAAAATATTCAAGTGGATTGAATTGTGTACTATGGGCATGTATGTTGATTTGTAAATGTTAGATATAATTTTCTCTACGTGTATGATTTTCATAATGGGCATAGGCAGGTTGCTTACTGAGCCCGTTGATTTGGCTCATACCACCACTCACCAGTTTTGCAGGTACGAGAAGTTAGGGTATGCTTACACAGAGTACGATGCCGTGTGAGGATGTTGGTGGACTTATAAGACTTTTTCTGGAAGAAGTTGTTGAGGATTTCGGATTACTGACGCGGTGAGCTGATATCATGTATGTTTTAACGACTTGTGATTTGGGTTTATTTGTTACTACTTTGGGGTGTATCTTACTTGGGAAGGTATTTATTTAAAAGTTCTAATTATAACATTTCCGTGATTGATTTCTATGTCATATGCTGACGTGTAAGAAATTTATGCCGAGGCCTTGTAGATTTTTAGTAGACTATGGCGGCTGCACTGTTCTCGAAGCTAGGGCTTGGGAGGGGGGCACACCTTTCAAGATCTTCATCTCTATGCAGTTCATCAACATTGATGTGTACTTTCCTATGTGAAACGACATCAACCTTACTTAGTTTAAGGTAGTGCACAAGTTTCCTATTTTTGCCAAATAGTGAGTACCATGCCTTTTCCTATGATAGAAGGGGATGAGTTTGTGTTTGAGGAAGACGACTGGGAGATTGGTAAGTTCCTGCCAAGGGGACCTTTCCAGCAGCTGAGGAGGCATGTGCAATTAGTAGGTTGATGGAGTTTGGTCTAGCTGGTATCTGGCTAGTGGGTAAATGACTTCTAAGTGGCAAGTTCCCACGTCAAGGGGAGGCTGATGCATGTGTGAGCAGACAAAAGGGAATCTGGTAGTGACCCAAGCATCACAATGGCTGGCCTTTGTCCAATGGTCCAAAATTTTGACGGGCTAATTCTTTTTCCCCTACACTTCCTACAAAAAGTTCTTGTTAGAAGAACAGGGAGTAGCTTCAGCTGGACTTTGAAGCTAAATTTCTTGAACAACCACGCATGGATGAGGAAGCATTTGCATCAACAGGCCTAACCTTCTGAAGCTTAGTTGTTGAACCTTCATCATCAGAGCTGCCGCAGAATGAGAAAGAGTCACTTGAACCTAAGTTGGAATCCTCCTGAAACTGGCGGA
>AP025075.1:12840087-12959507 GCA_036186865.1 Eustoma russellianum | reverse complement strand
ATCCGTTTTCTTCTTAGCATAACAAGAATTGTGTTTAAGTCCTTGCATGTTGCAGCATCCTCAGCTGTTGGCTTCTGCTGTTTCTTCACTCCCTGCCTGGGAGACATATAGCTCACACTATAGCTGGAGGACATATTATTACTCCTCTTGGACGTGTTTTTCAATCTCAAAGCTGCCTTAGCTGCTTTGGTTCTTGTCATTGCACAACCAAGTAAAGAAAAAACTAAAACTTGAATATACAAACATATATTTCTTCTCATCTACACCATGCCATGATTGTCTGAGAGTTGTTTTGACTTATAGCTCCTCTTTCTTTTTTGGTTAATATACAAATATATTAACCAGAAGTATCAAAGCATCAAAGGTGATGCAACAAATACAATAGCCCTAATCAATAAGCCAATAAGTTGGCTTAATAATGCTAATCAGAATAATGAAGAGGGTGTCTAGGTAGTGGACAACAAGCTGCCATGCCTAGCAAATGTGTGTATAACTTCTACATTAATCTGAATACATGAGTGCATATTCTATGAATAACATTCTTAGATACAAAAGATAATCCTTCAAAAAGTTTTATGTTCCTAACTTGGCATATGAAGTACACAATAGCAGCCAAACCAATCTTGGCAGCCTTGGGTCTCAATGCTTTTCCTTTAGGTTTCTTGGCACCCAAAGACAACGGTCTAGGGAGGGAGAGAAGTCTTCTTGGCAGTGCTAGCCATGTTGAGACAGAGTGCCATATTTCCTTTGTAGCTGGGTAGGAGAAAAACAAGTGTGCATGGATTCTGGAGCTATAGAGCATAAGGTGCAAGTGGCATCATCCAAGAATCCATGTCTAGCCTTAGTATGTAGCCTGTGTCTCAATGCTTTTTCTTTGGGTTTCTTGGCACCCAAAGACAACGGTCTAGGGAGGGAGAGAAGTCTGCTTGGCAGTGCTAGCCATGTTGAGACAGAGTGCCATATTTCCTTTGTAGCTGGGTAGGAGAAAAACAAGTGTGCATTGATTCTGGAGCTATAGAGCATAAGGTGCAAGTGGCATCATCCAAGAATCCATGTCTAGCCTTAGTAGGTAGCCTGTGTAGGCTAGCTTGCCAGAGTGAAAAAGAGTGCTTGGTAGTAGTGGAACTATCCCAATCAATCTTGTCCAATGTGATCCTAGTACTTCTGGTTTTGAAGTAGTTGAAAGCCTGTTGAGATTTTAATACCCTATACGTTGTCGAGGAAGACAAGAGTGTCATGGCAGGAAGATAGGAATCCTCATTAGCCAGTATTTCGTTCCTCATTTTCATCAGTTTCTTCAGCAGGAAGGAGTCAGATTTTTGTCCCACCCTTATCCGGAGTGTACTCTGTAGCCTGTACTTGTGATTCATTCATTGCGCCCATAATGTGTTCTTTTATGGTGTATGTTCAATAAATACTTCGATAAGAGTGCCAAGTTATAGGCCTTGAGATCCAAGACTCCTAAACCACCCGCACTCCTTGGTTTGCAGGCTGGGACTAGGAAACCCAGGCCTTCATAGCCCCAAGTGTGGAATTGCCCCATAAGAAGTGTAGGCAAAATCTGTTAACCAGGTCCCTCACTGAGGTAGGAAGAGGCAGCGTACTAAGCCAAAAGCATCTAACTCCTTGCAAAACTGATCTAATTAATTCCAATCTACCAGCATAAGAAAGTTTGACTGCATTCCAAAGCTTGACTTTGTCCATCAGCTTGTTTATGAAGTCTGGGCAGTGTGTTCCTCGTACATAGCCTATGACCTGTTATAGGTATCCCCAAATATCAGGCATAGTGCCCTTAGCAAAACTAGTGATAGATTGCAGCAATTCAATTATCTCCCCCAGGCCAGCATGAAAGAAATATGACTCATACAGGTTGGCCCTAAGACTACAGCAATCCCTAAGGACTGAGAGTGCAGTCAGAATTTTTTAAACTGAAGTTACATTTCTTTTGGAGAACAGGATGAGACACTCAGAAAAACAAAGGTGAATACTGCATTGCTCAGCACAATTAGGTTGGAAATTGATGTCCTTGTCATAATGCAGTTGCCTGAGAAGCCTGAAGGGATACTTCATGCCAATGAAAAATAGATGGGAGACAAGGGGCCCTTGTCTAAGATCCCTCCTACTCTTAAAGTAGCCAAAAGGTATACCATTGATGGAGACAGAATAGGCAGTAGTGGATGCACATTCCATAATCCAGTTGTAAAAAGATCAGCAAAGTCCAAACAAGCATGTCCTTGAGAAAGACCCATTTGATGGAGTCAAAGGCCTTTCTGATATCCACCTTGAGCATGCACTTAGGAGCAGTGCGTTTATTTCCATACTCCCTGATCTACTCCTGAACCAAGAAGACATTGTCCATCATACACCTCCTTTCACGAAACCAGCCTATGCATGATCCATAAAGTACTACATAATAGAAGCAAAACCGGTGGGTATGATCTTGAAAATGACCTTGTAGACCATATTACAGTAAGATAGGCCTATAATAGTCCACCCTACTAACATGAGCAGCTTTAGGCACTAAAGCAATAGTGGCATGATTGAGCTACTTAAGGACACCATTTCTGATGAATTCCTGCATAGCAACTATAAGATCAAAATCAGATATCTCGCTGGCCTTGATGAAGAAATAGGAGGAATACCCATCAGGCCAAGGAGACTTGTCCTTCCCAATAAAGAAGAGAGTTGATTTTATCTCTTCCGCCAATACTGGAGAAGTTAGGATGCCTGAGTGCTGAAGAGAGAGCATAAGACCACCATTCAATACATTTAGACTGATTCTCTGAACAGGTTGGTCATTGCCTAGTAAATTAGTTAACAACTGTAAAAATCGTTGGCCAGCTTGTTCAATTAGAGTCGACATGGTGCCGTCAGCCAGCTGAACACCAGTAATATCATTCTTATCCTCTTCCTTTTAAATATAGAAAGAAAGAGCTTAGTGTTCATGTCACTCAAGTGTAAATAGTTACCTTTGTCTAGCTGGGAGAAGTATTGCCTTTCAGCTTCTAGTAGGTTGAAGGCAAGATGGCTTTGAGTCTTTAATCTTGTCTTCCATTCATGGGAACCCCTGTGGCCATCCGGATCGTCCTACATGCGTTCCAAGTCCTCCACTGCCTTATCAGTCCTGCTTGAGATATGAGAGAAGGCTTTTATGTTAATCTCCCTAAGAGGAGATTTTAGAGCTTTGAGCTTCTTACATAACTGGTACATAGATGAGACACAAAACATGTTACTCCAATGATGTCTCACAAATGAAAGAAAGTCATCATGATCTGTCCACATGTTGAAGAATTTGAAAGAAGGCCTAGCAGAAAGACTAGCTCCAGAGAGCTTGAGGATACATGAAGAATGATCAGATTGACATCCTGCAAGAAGGTATGAGCCTTGGCCAAGGGAAAAGCCTCCAGCAATGTACTATTGGACATGACTCTATCAGGTCTGGACTTGACAGTGCCATCATCCCACCATCCATAGTATGAAACCTCTATCGAGCCACTTTGGAGGAAGCAATTGAGTGGATCCATCAATTCATAATAGGTGACAGACCTCCCACCCACACTTTTTCTTCACTGCGGATATAGTTGAAGTCTCCTAGGACAATCCATGGAGAAAGTTGGTCATGATTGTGCTAAAAAATGAGACTCAACAAGGTTCTCCTATCCATAAGGTTGTTAAACCCATAAACAAATGTAACTAACAAAGTAAGACCAGAGACCAGAAAGGAAAGTTCACAACGAATTTCTTGTGCATCAGTGCTAATGGACTGAACACCTACTGTAGAGGGATTCCAGCAGACTAGAATCCTTTTGCAGGATGGGGAATCAAAATTATTTACAAATTCCACAGCCTGGTTTTATTCATCTAGTGGAAGGTAACTTGTCTAAGTAACAAGGTAATGTCTATATTGATCGGAGAAGGCTTGTGCTTATTGAATCGAACTTTAACCGCTCATAACTTCTTCGTTTCAACTCAAAATGATGTCAATATTAGGCTCATATTTAAGGTCTCGGAGATTTCTACAACATTGATGTAGATGTCAAAGGCGAATTCTGAATGTATGTGTCTCTAAAACGCAATCAAGGATCAAGACTCAAAAGAAAATGAAAATACTCCTACATTTTAGGAAATCAAATTTTTGGAATATTCCAAGCTTGTATGGAGACATGGCTGGCCACCTTAAGGATTAGAAAGTTAGGATATGATTAGTTCATGTTTTTGTAAATTACCTAACATGTGGAGTTGTAACTTAGGATTTTTCCATTTAGTTGGACTTGTAGCTCAGGACTTTTCCATTTAATTGTTGTTGTAACTTAGGACTTTTCCATTTAGGTTTTAGGTTTATTTGCCTATTTAAAGGGCCTTTGTCCACACAATTGTACACATACCATCATCAATAAAATTTTGGGTTTCTTCATAGACTTTGTGTCTTTGAGTTGTTTCTTGGTTTTCATAAATCAAGGTTAGGATCCTTAAAGTTTGAGCTAACTTTATGGTGGTATTTGTCAAGCCCAAAAGGAGAAACGTCTTGGGGGATGAACCGTTTGCCAAGGACGACGTTAATCCCGTTGTGCCAACCCTTGATGGTGAGTTTTGAAGGGAAAGATCTGAACGTACGTGAGGTATTCACATCAGTCACTTTCTTGTCACCCTTTTTGTAATTTTTCCTACCAAGAGGGGTGGGAGGGACAAGTGTGATAGGCTTGGGTCGAGCAGCTACAGGCATATGTTCATCAGTCTCATGATCAACCTGCTAAGGAGTCTTTATGTGGCTTCTAATACTGTTTCCTAAATGGTTGCACTCCTTCAGAACAATTGGAATCTCTCATAATCAACCGTTTGCACTATTATAGTACCATTGGACAGAACTAACTCCATTGAGTCATTAGGTCTTTCCTCAGATCCACTTCCACCAGAGCTATAGCATAATTCCCAGTACTCCTGTTGGCAGTAAGCTGATCAGCATAAAAGGGGGGTGCCCAACTATGATCATATGCTAGACAGTACATAATCCACCGAATGAGAGATTAAGAGGAAAGTTCACCTATGCATGCACTTGTGCTATCTCTTTAGCCCCAAAGGTGAAGAACATAGGCATCTTCTAAAGGATCAAGGATCTTCTTAACACAAAATAAGGGCATGCATCTTCCATTTCCTTTGCTAAGCCAAACTTAAAGATGATCTATTAAGAGGCATGAAAATCAATCTTATGCTTGACCTTCCAAGATTTTGATAGATTATAGATTGCTTCTCTATCAGGGAATATACCAACAAATTAGCCTACCAAGCACCTTTCAAGCTTCTTATCTCTATGTAGCTCATCAATGTTGAAGTGCCCTTGGCCAGCTGAAACAACATCATCCTTGCTTTATTTAAGTAGTTTCAGGCTTTTTGTTATTGGGAAATAGCGAGTTCTAGGCCTTTCCTTGTGGTGGAGGTGGATTAGTTCTGTTGATTCAGAACTTCCCGCCTAGGGACATTTCCAGCAGCTTAGGTGGCATGTGCAGCTGGCAGGTTTGTAGACTTTAGTCCAACTGGCATTTCGCTAGTGGGTATTGGACTGCTAGATGGCAAGTTACTATATGAATGGGAAGGTTGATGCTCATGGGAGTGGACAAAAAGGAGGCTGGTAGTTGGCTGATTGATTGAAGCTTTCACATCAGCTTGGTTTTGTCCAATGGTCCAAAATTTGGGCAGACAAATTTTGCTTCCCCTTGAACTTCGTTTAGAGATTTTGTGCGAGAAGAATAGGCATCAGCTTGAACTGGGCCTTCTACAGCTTAATTTCCTAAACAGCCGTACATGGATGAGGAATCATTTACATTAGCAACCACCTTCCTAGCCTTCTGAGCCTTTGTTGTTGAGCCTTCATCACTAGAGCTACCATATATGAGAAAGAGTCAATTGAACCTGAGCTGGAATCCTTGTGGAACTAGCTAGAATCCATTGGTTTCTTAGCATCACAAGACCTCTGTCCCAAGTACTTGTATGCATCATCATCCTCAGCTGTGGGCTTCTGCTGCTTCTTCACTTCCTGCTTGGGAGACATATAGCCCACACTAGAGCTAGAAGCCATATTGTCACTCCTCTTGGATGTGTGCTTCAATCTCAAAGCTGCCTTAGTTGCTTTAGTTCTTATCACTGCATAACAATGTAAAGCAAACAACTAAAACTTGAATAATCAGTAGTAATGGAGGGAGAGAAGGGAAGTAAGTGGGTAGAATGATGAAGAATAAGGGAGTTGGGAGTGATTTCCTTGCTAGAGAAAAGCATAGAGTTTCTCTCGCCACACCACGCCATCGTAGCTGCTCTTTTTTTGGTCAAAATGCAAATATATTAACCAGATGTATTAAAGTATCAAAGGGGATGCAACCTATACAATAGTCCTAACCAATAAGCCAACAGACTGGCTTATTAATGCTAATTAAAAAAATGTAGAGGTTATCTAGGCAGTTGGCAACAAGCTACCCATGCATAGAAAATGTGGGCATAACTTGCAGATAATTTTGAATACATGAGAGCATGTTCTAAGAATAACGTCCCTAGATACAAAAGATAATCCTTAAAAAATTGTTTTGTTCCTAGCTTTCCATATAAAGTACACTGTAGCAGCCAAACCAATCTTGGTCGCGTTGGTTCTCAATGCTTTTCCTTTGACTTTCCTGGCACCCCAAGACAATAGTCTAAGGAGGGAGTGAAGTCTGCTTTGCAGTGCTAGCCATGTTGAGACAGATTGCATACTTCCTTTGTATCTGGGCAGGAGAAAAAGAAGTGGTGCATAGATTCGGGAGCTGTAAAGCATAAGGTGTAGCTGGTATTATCTAGGAATCCAAGTCTATCCTTAGTAGGTAGCCTGTCTAAGCCAGCCAGTCAGAATGAAAAAGAGTGATTGGGAGTGATGGAATTATCCCAAACAATCTTGGCCCATGTGATCCTAGTGCTTCTGGTTCTGAAGTAGGTGTAAGCTTGTTGAGGTTTTAATACCCCATCTATTCTCCAAGAAGAGAGGATTGTCATTGCAGGAAGATAGGACCCTCATTATCCAGTAATTTGTCCCTCATGTCCATTAGTTTCTTCAACAGGAGGAAGTGTCCCACCATTGTCTAGAGTGTACCGCGTTGCCTGTACTGTGATTCATTCATTGCACCCAGAATTTGTTTTTATGGTGTATGTCCTATAAATGATTCGGCATGAGTTCCAAGTTCTATTCCTTGAGTCCATGATTCCCAGACCACCCTCACACCTTGGTTTACAAACTTAGGACCAGGAAACCATGGACGTTCTAGCCCTAAGTGTGGAATTTCCCCATGAAATGTGCAGATGAATTTTACTGACCTGGTCCCCCCCAATGAACTAGGGAAAACACCATTTCTGAAGAATTTCTGCACATCAGCTATAAGATTAGAGCCAACTATCTCCTAGGCCTTAATGAGGAAATATGAGCAATACCCATCGGGCCCTGGAGCCTTGTCCTTTCTAATAGAGAAGAGAGCTGCTTTTATCTTTTCCCCTAATGCTGGGCAATTAAGGTGCCTATGTGCTGAGGGGAGAGCATTGGTCCACCTTTCAATACATTTAATCTAATTCTATGAAAAGGTTAATCTGTGCCCGGTCAATTAGTGAAGTGGACAAATCGTTGGCCATCTTGCTTAATTGAGTTGGACATGGTGCCATCAGCCAGCTGGCCAATAATAACATCCCTAGTTCTATACCTTTTAAGTATAGAATGAAAGAACTTAGTGTTCCTGTGACTCAAGTGTAACTAGTTACATTTGGCCAACTGGGAGAAGTATTTCCTTTCAGCCTCCGGCTGGTTGAAGGCAAGGTGCCTTTGAGTCTATAATCTGGTCTTCCATTCAAGAGAACCCCATAGGTCATCAGGATGCTCCTCCATACATTTCAGGTCTTCCACAGCCTTGTGAGCCCTGTTTGGGATGTGAGAGAAGGCTTTTCTGTTAAGCTCCCTAAAAGGAGCTTTTAGAGCTTTGAGCTTCCTAAATAACTGATATATAGCTGAGCCATAGAACCTGTTACTCCAATGCTGTCTCACAAGTGAAAGTAAGTCATCATGATCTGTCCACACGTCGAAGAATTTAAAAGAGGCCCAAGCAGTAGGACTAGATCCCGAAAACTTGAAGACACATGGAGAATGATTAGACAGACATCTTGTGGAAAAATAATGTGCCTTGGCCAAGGAAAGGTCTCCAGAAAAGGAATGTTTGACATGACTCTATCAATCCTAGGCTTGACAGTGCTATCATCATAAGTATGCAGGCAGCCGAGTATGAGACATCAAGCCACTTTGAAGGAAGCAATTGAGCTGATCCTTCAGTTCATAGTAGGTGAGAAGCCTACCCCCTATCTTTTCTTCTTCACTGTGGATACAGTTGAACTCTCCTAGGACAATCCAGGGGGTAGGTTGGTAATTATTGTGACAAAAAATAAGATTCACAAGGTTCTCCTGCCCATAAACAAATAAAGCTAACGAGGTGAGACCATAGACCAGAAAGGAGACTTTACGATGAATAGCCTGGGCATCAATGCTAATGGACTAAACAACTATGGCAGCATGATTCTAGCATACTAGAATCCTTCTGCCAACTTGGGAATCAAAATTATGCACAAATCCCAGTTGTTAAACTTTTGCTATAGGAACAGAAACATTTTGCTATTTAGTTTTTCTAAGATACCAATGATATCTACTTTATGCTTCTTTACAAAATTATGAAGACCATTTTTCTTTAAAGGCTTATTATAGCCTCTATTGTTCCAAAAACCTATGATCATATGGATAGTTAGGTGGCACCCCTACCCTGCCTTTGCTATGCATAACTTTAACGTTTTTTCATAGCAACAGCCTTGGTTCTGGTCATAACTTCTATGTCGCCATTATTTTAGAGAGCCTTCAGCCTGTCTCGATGATGGTCAATGCAGACATTACCTGGTCGCTAAGTAGGCAGGTCTTGCTTAAGTCCAGAAGGTCCAGCCTGAGATTCCTACCTACGCTGAGATTCCTACCATAGAATGAGAAATTGTCATCCTGTTGATCTTCTTCACAAGAGGAGAGCAACTCTAGCTCAACGTCCTTATTTCCTTGCTGAGCCATGGTCTTTTTGATCTTCCTTCTTATAGCTTTTGAGGGAAGGCCTTTCTTGCTAGAGCTTGAAGTGTCAAGTCTACTAGCTTTGGTGTTCTTCGTGTTGTTCATCATGGCCGCCCTTGCAACATTGTACCGTGTCATTTTAGCAAACTAGAGAGGACCGTTGGACCAAAAGGGTGAAAAGGAGGGGGAAACAGTGTAGGAAACAAAAATTGGTAGGGATTTGCAATGATGAAAGGTTCTCGGTGTAACCATCCGCCAAGAACAAGTTTGAACTTCTAGCTAGAAGTCAGAGAGCTTCTCTCTCTAACCTGTTTGTGACTTTTTTGAGAGCTCTTTTTTGATTCTGATAACTGAGAGCTCTTTCTTTTTTTGGTCAAAACGAAAATATATTAACCAGAAGGATCAAGCATCAGAGGGGATGCAACCCATACAATATCGATGACCAATAAGCCAATAGGCAAACTTATTTATGGTAATTAGGATAATGTAGAGGTTGTCTAGATTGTGGGTAAAAGGGTGCCTATGTCTAGCAAATGTGGGTATAACTTGTACATAATTCTGGATTCATGAGTGTATATCATATGAATTAAATCCCCAGATACAAAACATAATCCTTCAAATATTTTTCTATTCTTAACTTGCCATATGAAGGACACAATAGCAGCCAAAGAAATCCTGGCAGCCTTGGGTCTCCGTGCTTTTCTTTTGAGTTTCCTGACGCCCCAGGTCAGTAGCGTACGGAGGGAGTGAAGTCTACATGGCAGTGTTGGCCATGCTGAGACACAGTGCCATACTTCCTTTGTAGCTGGGCAGGTGAAAAACCTTTGTTGCATGGATTCCAGAGTTATAGACCATAAGATGCAGGTGTTGTCTTAGTAGTTAGCATATCTAGACCTGCTAGCCAGTAAAAATAGTTTTTGGGGGTGATGGCATTGTCCCAAACAATCTTGACCCATGTGACCATATTACTTCTGGTTCCGAAGTAGTTGTAAGCATGTTGAGGTTTTAATACCCCATTTCTTATCCAGGAAGAGAGTACTGTCATGGCAGGAAGATAGGAACCCTCATTAGCCAGCAATTTTTCCTTGACCTCTAGCTGTTTCTTCGGTAGAGGGAATGTGGTTTGTGTCCCTCCTTTGTCCAGAGTGTTCTGTATAGTCTGTATTTGTGATTCATCCATGGTACCCATAATGTGTCTTTTTTATGATGTATGTCACATAAATGCATAGACGAGAGTGCCAAGTTCCATGCCTTGAGCTCTAAGGCACCCAGACCACCCTAAGACCTTGGCCTGCAGAGCAGAGACTAGGAAACTCAAGCCTTCTTAGCCCCAAGTGTGGAATTTCTCCATAAAAAGTGCAGGAATATTCAGTTAACCAGGTCACTCACAGAGGCAGGGAGAGGCAATGCACTTATCCACAAGCAACTAACTCCTCGCAGTACTGATCTAATCAATTCTAATCTGGCAGCATATGAAAGGTTTGCTACATTCCAAAGCGCAACTTTATCCATTAGTTTGCTTATGAAGGCTAGGTAGTGGTTCCTAGTAGCTTATGCCCTGCTATAGGTATCCCCAAATATCTGAAAGGCGACTGCCTTTAGCAAAACCAGTGTCACATTGCAGCCATTCAGTGTCCTCCCCCAGTCCATGATGAATGAAATGAGATTTAGCCAGACTGGCCTAGGACTTAAGCAATCTCCATAGAGTGAAAGTGCGGTCATGAGGTTCTGAACTGAAGTAACATCTTCTCTAGAAAACAGGATGAGATCATCAACAAAACAAAGGTGAGTGATGTACTGCTCAGCACAACTAGGATGGAAGTTGAAGTCCCTGTCATGATGTAGTTGTCTAACGAGCCTGGTAAGATACTCCATGCGAGTGACAAATAGAAAGTTTGTGTGAGACCCCTCCTTCCCTTAAGAAAGTCAAAAAGGGTACCATTGATGGGGATACAATAGGTAGTTGTGGACACATATTCCATAATCCAAGATGTAGAAAGGTCAGGGAAAACCAAATCAGTTAGCATGTACTTGTGGAAGGCCAAACTAATGGAGTCAAAGGCCTCTCTGATATCCACCGTGAGCTTGCACTTAGTAGCAGTACGTTTCTTCCCATACCCCTGATCAAATACTAAATCAAGAAGATGTTCTCCATTATAGATCCATAACGCCCTTCAAGAAGCCATCTTGTTCATGATCCACAATGCCCTACATAACAGAAGCAAGTCTAGTGGCCAGGATTTTATCGATGACCTTATAGACCACATTACAACGAGAGATAAAGTTGTAATCTTCTGCCATGCTAACATGAGTAGCTTCAGGCTCTGAAGCAATAGTAGCGTGATTGTACTTCTCGATGAGAACACATTTCTGAAGAATTTTTGCATAGCAGCTATAGCGTCAAGGCCAACTATCTCCCAGGCTCTGATGAAGAAATATGATGAATAACCATCAGGCCCTGGGGCCTTGTCCTTCCCAATAGAGAAGAGAGTTGCTTTTATCTCTTCCCCCAATACTGGAGAAATTTGGTTACCTCAATCCTTAGGGGGGAGCATAAGACCACCTTTCAGTACATATGAGCTGATTTTCTAGACAGGTTGATCCGTACCAAGTAGATGAGGGAAGAACAACTTAAATTGTTGACTAGCTTCCTCAATTGAAGTGGACATGGTGACCTCAGCCATCCGAACCCCATTAATACCATTCCTCGCCCTATTCCTTTCAAATATAGAATGAAAGAACTTAGTGTGCCTATCACTCAAGTGTAAATAGTTAACCTTGGCAAGTTGGGAGAAGTATTTTCTTTCAGCTTCAATAGGTTGAAGGCAAGGTGCCTTTGGGTCTGTAATCTGGTCTTTTATTCAGGCGAACACTAGGATTCTCCTGTATGCATTTAAAGTCTTCCACTGCCTTGTTAGCAATGCTTGAGATATAAGAGAAGGCTTTTATGTTAAGCTTAAGAGGAGCTTCTACAACTTTGAGCTTCTTACATAACTGATGCATAATGAGCCACAGAACTTGTTACACCAATGTTGTCTCACAAATAAAAGAAAGTTTCAATGATCTACCCACATGTTGAACAGTTTGAAAGAAGGCCTAGCAGAAGGACTAGAGCCAGAGTGCTTGAGGATACATGAAGAATGATTAGACAAACATCCTATAGGAAAATAATGAGCCTTGGCCAAGGGAAAAGCCTCCAGCAAAGGACTATTGGACATGACTCTATTCGGCGTAGACTTGACAGTGCCATCATCCTAGGCATGCAGGTATCCAGAGTATGAAACCTCCCTCAAGCCACTTTGGTGGAAGCAATTGAGCTGATCCTTCAATTCATAATAGGTGACAATTGCCACCCATACTTTCTTCTTCACGAAGAATATAGTTGAAGTGTCCTAGGACAATACAAGGAGCAGGTTGGTTATGACTATGGCCAAAAATAAGACTACACATTCTTCTATTGTCCACAGCTGGTTAATCCATAATCAGATGTAGCTAACAAGGTGAGACCAAATACCAGAAAGGGGACTTTACAATGAATATCCTGGGCATCAATGCTAATGGATTGAACAACTACGGTAGTAGGATTCTAGCAGACTAGAATCCTTTTGCCAACATGGTAATCAAAATTATGTACGAATTCCTAGTTGTTAAACTTTTGCTGTAGGAACAGAAACATTTTGCCGTTTAGTTTATTTTCTAAGATACCAAAAATATCTATTTATGGTTCTTTACAAGCCGATACAAACCATTTTGTCTTAGAGGTTGTAATGTTCCAAAAACATATGATCATAAAGATAGTTAGGTAGTTGATACGATCTTGGATTGTATGGAAATGACGATTTCTTCTTTAAACTCCAAAAGACACCTTTGATCAACCCTTGCGTGGGACAATGGCGCAAACATCACCTTCTTGGACAAGAGAAGTCAACAATGTCTATGTCGAGCAATTCAAATCTCCCAATCCAACACGTCGTTCCGTATCCTTGGATTGTGATTCACCAACTAGGTTTGCTCAAACCTTGATTGGATCTAGCCTTGATTTTAATTTGTGAAAACCAAAGGAAAAACACAAGAATGAAGGTAGCACAAAGCTGCCGAAAATTCTGTCTCAATTCTGAGAATGAAAATCCTGAAAACTCTGCCCTAGGCTGCCATTTTTTGTCTAGATATAATGCCATATTCTTCTACTCCTAAAAGTTAACTAATCAATCAAAGTCCTAAGGATACTACCTATCAATATTAATCAAATTTACATAAAAGATAAGTTAAAGCTAATCAAGGAAGATTACACAACTCAAATCCCTAAAATCTCGCACTGAATTACACCATGTCGGTTACTGGCTTATATCCGCTTCTAGACGCCGAATCAGGGTTTTCACTCTGCAGAAAAATTATAGCTCATGAAATTTACTTGAATTGGGGCTCATGAAATTTACTTGAATTGCCTCAACATCTATCCATCATAAGTAGCTAATACAAGGTAGGCAACAGGCTGCCCTAGTACATAGCTATCAAGTTTGGGTAAAACTTAAACATAACCCCATTGACATGGGTATATACTTTAGAAATTACAGCCTCGATGAGAATGATATGCATTGAAAAATATTCTTCTTCCTGTCCTGCCAAACAAAATAGACCGTGGCTGCAAGGGTAATTTTAGCAATCTTGGCACGCAGAGTATTGCTCTTTTGTCGTAGTCTGGCCCATGATAGGACTTGGAAGAGCTTGCCGAGGTTAGTTGGCACACCAAGCCAACTAGCTATGTACACTGATGCCTCTTTCACCCCGGCATATTGTAAGAGCATATGGTCGCCCGTCTCGAGATTTTCGAAGCACAGAGAGCATTGTGACTTCCAGATAGGGTAACCTATCCTTAGTGGGGCAGCTTGCTCAAGGCTGCCATCCAAAGGGTAAAATCATGATTGGAAGTAAAGGCGCAGTCCCAAACCATCTTGTGCCATGGTCTAACCATGCCTTTGGACCTAGAGTACTCATAGGCAAGTCTTGGACGTAGTTTTCCCTCAGGGGTCCAATGTGGTAGAACTTCCTTGGCGTCCTCAAGCGAGCTTTCCTTACAAATGAATGTGTCTCTAATATCCAAAAATTTCTTCAAAGGTGGAGAGTGAGCCTTTCTAGCAGGCTTGGCCTAGAAGTTGGCATATAGTTTGTACCCATGTCCAAAGAGTGTCCTTCCTGTGATGGATGTCCTATATGTATGTTACCAAGAGGGCAACATTCCATGCCTTTAAATCGATGACTCCCAGCTCCCCTTTAGCCTTGGGAAGGCACACTTGCCTCCATGCCACCCAAGCTTTCCTTTTTACCTGCAATGGCACTTCTCCAAAGGAGGTGTAAAAAAATCCTATCCACCTATCCCATAACCGAGGAGGGAAGTTGTAAGGTACTTAACCAAAAGTAGTTTATACCTTGTATGACTGATTTGATTAGCTTAAGATAATGTTGAGGTGCTACATAGGCTAACGTTTTCAACAAGCTTGCCAAGGTAATAAGAGTAGGTGATGCTTGGAGCTTGTGCCCAGCAATATGGATCCCCAATTACCTGAAAGGCATAGAACCAAGGGGGAAGTTGGTAATGACTCCAAGGTTGTCTCCCTTTTCACCCATTACAACCAAGTATTAATGGGACTTCTATATGTTTGCCATGGACAAGAATAGGCCTCAAAGAAACTTATTGCCTCCAACAGTTTTTTTACTAAGGGGATGTTCCCTCTGGCAAAAAGTATAAGGTCATCTACAAAGAAAAGATGAGTAATCCTTTGCTCTTCACATTTTGGATTGAACTTGAAGCTGGGGTCATGATGTAACTTCCTAAGGAGTCTTGATAAGTACTCCATACCAATTACAAATAGGATAAAGGAGACGGGGTCTCCCTGCCTGGGTCCCTATTCACCTTAAAAAGCCATATGGGACGTCATTAATAGTGACTGAGTAGGAGGCCATCATGACACACTCCATGATCCACCCCACAAATCTCTGAGGAAGGCCAAGCTCAATCTACATAGCACTTAAGAAGTCCCAACTTACAGAGACAAAAGCCTTCCTTATATCCACATGGAGCATACACTTTGGAGTGGTGCGCTCCTTCCATACTCCCTAGCCAACTCTTGAACTAGGAAAACATCATTCATCATTGAACCTCCTTTAATGAATCCCGCCAGAATATGGTCCATGTCTTCTCCCAAAACTGAAGTTAACCTGTTCACCCGGATTTTGGGGATGGGCTTGTATACCATATTGCAACAAGATATAGGCTTGTAATCTTCAGCTCAAGTGACATTCCTTGCCTTAGGGATAAGGGCAATAAAGGCATGATTGAGCTTCTTCAATAGTTTGCCACTTACAAAGAATTCTTAGATGGCCTTGATGCTGTCAGGCTTTAATAAAGAAAAGTGAAGAGTAGCATCAGAGCCAGGGGCCTTCTCTTAGCGTATGCTGAAGACGGCTGCTCTGATCTCCACATCTAGGAGAGGCTGGGTTAGGTTGGTTGTCTTCAATGGTGATAACTTAGACCCAAAGTCAATGATCCTTTCATCCACTTGCTGAGTTGTCTAGGTGTGCCTAGGAGTTTGGTGTAGAAATGTACAAACTGCTGGGCTACCTAGTCTAGGGAAATGGACATCGTGCCATCCTCTAATTGAATGCTGGTGACAGAGCTTCTAGCCTTGTTCGTCCAAAGTATAGAGTGATAGAACTTGGCGTTTCTATCACTTAGGTGGATATAGTTGCCCTTAGCAAATTGAGCAAAGTATTACCTCTCAGCCTCCTTCCAGTTGAATGCAAACTGCCTTTGAGCTTAAGATTGTCCTTATAGTGTGAGGTTCCCTATTTCTGGCTGGATGGATCTTGTATCAACTTCAACTTTTCTACTACCCTTTCTATACCCTTGAAGAGATATGGGAGAATTCCTTCTTGTTGAGATCCAGTAGGCGGCCTTTCAGGTCCTTCAATTTTTTTGCACACTTGGTATATTGATATGCCCATTATGTTGGTGGCCTAGCTTTGCCCAACCAAGGAAAGAAAGGAGCTACGATCTTCCCACATGTTGTAGAACTTGAACGAGAGATTTGGTTTGTGGCCTTCTTCTTGCAAGCCTAAAAGACATGGAGAGTGATCTGAGAGGCATACTAGCACCTGGAAGTGAGCCTTTGCCAGGGGGGAGGTTTCCAAAAAATGGTTGTTGGCCATAACACGATCTACCATGGACTTGACGGTGCCATCATCCTAAGTGTGCGTGCAACCTGTATATGACATTTCAAGCAAGCCACAATGTGAGAAACAGTTTAGTTGGTCTTTAAGTTCATAGAAAGAAACTGGCCAACCTACCAGTCTTTTCCCTTCATTCAAAACACAGTTAAAGTCACCCAGGACCGCCCAATGGAGGATAGGCCTTGGATTTGGCTCTCTAGTAGGTCCCATTAGGGCTCTTCTGTCCACAAGCTTGTTAAGACCATATACAAACATGACATAAAAAGATCGCCTATTGACCAATCTTTCAATTACACAAAATATGACCTGTGCATCGATGCTAACTATAGTTAAGCTAACAAAATTAGGATTCATCCCTTTACTGGGGTGGGAGTCGTGATTCAGTTTTGTCTATAGAATACCAAAGACATGCAAATTCTGTTTATGAGCAAAAGCAAGAGAGCCTTGTTAATTGAGGGGCTTATTAAACCCTATATGTCCTAGCATGCTATGTTATTGTGGGGATGAGAGCCTGCACCTCTGGCCATCATTTTGGCCTTTTGTAGCTCGGTGGCCTTTTTCAAGGCAAAGGCTTTGGTTCAAGTGATCACCTCCTTGAAACCATCTGGGTGGCTGAGCTCCTTCAGCCTCTCTATATGATGATCTTTGTATACTATGGACTCAAAAACTTGTTGTGTTGGTAGTCCCTTTATGACTGGGTGGTCACTTGGCTGGTCATCTTCGTGCGTTTGCTGGGTCAATTGTACATATCCAGTCTTTGCCAATGCCATAACCAAGGCGGGCTGGGGGTCTTGGTTTGTGCTCTCCATGTGCTGGGCAGAAGAGTCCTCACTGGAAAAATTTGCCAAGGCCCCATTTGCATGCTATACCAGGTGTTCGTTGGCACGCTGTGTCAAAGTGTGGCCATGTCTCCAATTTCTCTGACCACCTCTTTGGCTTGGAGGCCTGGGATTAATTATTATAACGTTTTCACTTGTGCCAATGGTTGGTTCTCCTTCTTTCTCACTCTTGTCCATTGGCATCTCTTTTTCAACTTTATGCACTCTATTTACATTTCGAGCAAAATTAGGGCAGCTTCTCATATTCCACTTTTTGCGTAAAACTCTCTCTGTTTGAGAGCTCAAACTCTACCTTTCTTGTGAGCTCTTTGCTCAGGTCAACCTCCACTGGTGGTCTAGCATAGTTCCATATGCCCCTAAAGGCGGTGAGCTGGTCTTCCATCAAGGGGTTTCCTATTTTCAAGCAGAAGTTAGAGAACACTTGTTCTTTCCATAGATTCACAGGCAATCCTGGAAGTTTACCCAAACTAGCATGTTGGCCATTTCCTCGGCGCCAAATCTGAAAAAACTCAGAATTCACTTTAGGATTAGAGATCTTCCATACAAAAAGTAAGGGAATGAGTAGAGTACTTATTGGAGGTCCTGCTCTGCGTCAAATTTGAAGATAATCCAGGCAGAGTCATGAAAGTTCATGTGGCGCTTAAGCTTCCAAGATTGGCTAGGTTGTACACTATTTGCCTCCTAAGGAACTTTCTCACAAAGCATCCTATGAGGCACCTATCCCATTCTTCGTCATGTTTGAGTGTCTCAACGTTGAAAAACACCTTTCCACACTGTTTACCTCTGTTTTCTTAAGCCTTATGCAGTGGTCTGGTTTCCTATTGCTGGAAAACTAGGAGCTCCAGGGCTCGCTCATCTCAACGTTTGTTGTGGCATATGGAGTGGCTTGGCCAACAGTCAGGGTTGAAGTGTTCTCTTATTGGCTTGACATGCAATGCCCAGGGTGTGCTGTGGCCTTTACAGGCTAAGCCCTTGGTCTACTGGGCGTGCCGGCTAGCGTTGCTAGTATGTAAACCAGCTGTAAGGCGCGTGGTGCACTAGCCGAGGCATGCCTTGAAAGTGACATGGCGCGTACAGCAGCAGAGTTGACTTCAGGCACACCTACCACATCATCTGGCAGACTTGACTTGTCTTCAAGAAGACTGGCGCGTGGCTCCCCAGCCGAGGTTTGGCTGGTAGGGTTTGATAGGCTGGCTATTGGCAGGTTGACTGAGCATATGACATTATGGCGGTCTTTACCTGCTAAGCAAAACTTTGAGTGGGAAGAGGAGTCTTCCAAACCATCCATGGCTGTCGATGAGGGAGGTTTCAGTCCAACCTTACTAGGGCATTTCTCAGAAGAAGAAAGCTCTATTTCTAATGCAACAAGTTCTTCATTTCCATCATCCATTTCCTCATGCTTGGAAGCCTTCATTTTTGTGGCTTATCCTTCTCTATTGCCATTGAACAAAAAGTTGTCATCCTCTTCATCTTCTTCACAAGAAGAGAGAAGTTCCAGTTCAGTGTCCTTGTTACCTTGCTGAGCCAAGGAGTTTTTGACTTCCTTACCTCAGCCTTTGGGGATGGCCATTCTTGCTTGTGCTTGAGATATCAAGGCTACTAGCTTTTGAGCTTTTCTTTTTCTTCATCATCATGGCTGCCCTTGAAGCCCTGGACTGTGTCGTTTTTACTGACTAAAGACGATCGTCGGACCAAAATGATTAAATGGGGGAGGAAGCAATAAAAGAAACCCAGATCTGTAGGAAGTTTGCAAGGATGAAAGGATCTCGGTGTAAGCATTTGCCAAGAACAAGTATTAACTTCTAGAGAGAAGGTGAGAGTTTCTCTCTCTAACTTGTCCGTGACTGACTACCTAGAGCTCTTTATTACAATTTTGGTTTAAATGCAGATTTATATTAACCAAGATATCAAAACATTTGGGGAAGGTGACCCATACAAAGTACCCTATCTATGCGGGCAATAGACTACCTCAATGTCTATCCAACCTAAATAGCTAATACAAAGTAGGCAAGAAGCTACCTTAACAATAGCTATCAAGTGTGGGTACAGCTTAAACACAACCCGATAAACATGGGAACATAATATTTGAATTATATCGCTTGATGAGAATGATGTGCCTTAAAAAATATTCTTGTTCCTGCCGTAACAAACAAAATAGATGATGGCTTCTAGCACAATTTTGGTCGCCTGGGCACGAAAGGATTAGCCCTTTAGTCATTGTTTGCCCTAGGTTAGGACTTGGCTTAGCGAGCCGATGTTAGTTGGCACGCCAACCCTAGTGGCAATGTACATCCGTACTTCTTTCACCGTATTGCATTGGATAAGGGTTTGTTTGCCTATCTCAACATCTTCTGAACAAAGAGAGCAAGTGTTGGCATCCAGATAGGGCAGTCTATCTTTGGTGGGAAGCTTGCCTAAGGCTGCCAGCTAAAGGGTAAGGCATGCTTGCGAGTGAGGGCATAGTCCCAGACCATCTTGTGCTAAGGTTTAGCAGTGGCTTTAGGTCTAAAGTACTCATAGGAGAGTCTTGGATAAAGATCTCCCTCAGGAGCTCAGTGTGCTAGGACCTCCTTGACAGCCTCGAGGGAGCCTTCTTTGCCTATGAGTGTGTCTCGAATGTCCAACAATTTCTTCAAAAGTAGAGAGTCAGCCTTTCTGCCAGGCTTGGTCCAGAAGTTGGCGTATAATTTGTATCAACGGCACATCCACTCAGCCTAAAGTGTGTCCTTTTTATGGCGAATGTCCCAAACGTATTTTTCCAAGAGGGCAATGTTCCATGCCTTGAGATCGATGACTCCCAGCCACCCTTCAACCTTGGGTAGGCACACTTGTCTCCATGCCACCCAAGCTGTCTTTTCAATCGCAATGTTACTTCCCCAAAGAAAGTGTAGACAAATTCTATCCACTTGGGCCATAACCAGGGAGGGAAGTGGTAGCGCACATGACCAAAAATAGTTTACACCTTGTGAGACTGATTTTATTAGCTCAAGCCTGCCAGCATAAGACAATGTTTAGGCGCTCCATAGGCCAACTCTATCCAGAAGCTTGCCAAGGTAGGCAGAATAGTATGATGCTTGGAGCTTGTGACCAGCAATAGCAATCCCCAAGTACCTGAAAGGCATAGACCCAATGGGAAACATGGCAATGGCTCTGAGATTGTCTCCCTCTTCCTCCATTATAGCTAGGTACATATGGGACTTTTCCATGTTTGCCTTTAGGGCAGAACAAGCTCCAAAGGTGCTTAGAGCGTGGCCCAAGGTGATGTTCCCTCTTGAAAAGAGTACAAGGTCATCCGCAAGGCAAAGATGAGTAATACTTTGCCTTCACATTTAGGATGGAACTTGAAGTTCTGATCATGATGTAGCTTCCGAAGGAGTCTTAATAGGTTCTTCATGCAAATGAAAAATAGGAAATGTGAGAGGGGGTCTCCCTATCTGGGGGCCTTTTTCCCTTTAAAGAAGCCATGAGGGATCCCATTAATCGTGATGTAGTAGGAGGCCATGGTGACGCACTCCATGATCCACCGCGCAAGTCTCTTAGGAAAGGCAAGCCCAGTAAGCATTGTGCTTAAAAAGTCCCTGCCTATGGATTTAAAGGCCTTTCTTATGTCCACCTTGAGCATACACTTTGGAGTAGTATGCTTCTTGCCATACTCCTTGGCCATCTCTTAGACTAGGAATACGTTGGAATACAGAGTACATCAGGTGAAGGATCAGAACAGAACCGCATAAAAGAATCTAGTATGTTCAACAGCTGAAATTCTCATTTTGACATTTCATTGAACAGTTTGCTTAATGTGTCGGAACACTTATTCATCAGCTTAATTCTTCTTAGATTTTAGTTAGAATCATCATTTGGTTGTTGTTATGTAATCATGGATAGATTAATCATCATTTTGCTTATTAAAATTAGCTTTAACCGTTAGTTTTTATCTGGCCAAACTAGCAGTTGGGCTATCATTTTCATGGGTCATATAGTCGTTGTACTCATCGTGTATATATGTATACCACTGCTGCAGATTGAATATACAAACGTTTTTTCTCATATTTCAAGTGTTAAACAAGTGATATTTATGCTATTTTCTCTATATGGTATCAGCATTGAGGTGTTGTACGTGAGATCAGAATTCATATTTTTTCCTGTTTACTGTTTATCTCCTTCATCATCATCTCTTCAGCTTTCATGTTTTGTGCCTAAGGGTGAGATATGGAATCAATTGGAAATGAAGCCCCACCCAATCCTAGTCCTGCTGTTATCTCCACGAATTCAATATGAGTAAGTTTAAGTGATAACAATGTTGATTCTACTCTTGTAACCATAACCAATCATAAACTGAATGGGAACAATTATCTGGAATGGTCTTGAGCAGTAAAAATGTTTATCACGAGCAAAGGTTAGGGGGATTACCTTATGCCTGACAGTGAAGTCCCTAATGAGAATGATGCTCAATTCAAAACATGGAATGCTGAAAATTCAATGATCATGTCATCGTTGATTAGGTCAATGACCACTGATATAAGTGATAATTTCAACTTATATGACTCTGCTGCTGAGATTTGGAAGGCAGCTCAAGATATGTATTCTAAGGTTGATAGCATCTCTGAGTCAAGGAGACTCACATGTGAATGTTTACTTTAGACAATTAAAAAGAATTTGTCAACAGATTGATGTTTATTATTCTCATAAATGGCCCAATAGAGAGGCAGACAAGTTGTACAAGAACATTACTGAAACCAGTAGAATCTTCAGATTCTTGGCTAGCCTAAACAAATAATTTGATGCAGTAAGAGGAAGGATTCTTGGCACAAAACCCTCCCTTATATAAACAATGTATTTTCTAAAATAAGGCAAGAAGAGAGCTGAATCAAACTCATGATGAGTTCTGCTTATAGCACTAAAGGTACAACAATGAGTGTTCATGCACCACGGAACACTTAAGATCAAGTTATTGCAAATGTAGTAACTAGAAGATATATTCCTCCCTCTCAAAATGATCACAGAAGAATTGGGAATTCTAATCTGTTTTGTAAATTTTGCAAGAAAACAGGGCATACTGAAGACATGTGCTTTGCCAAGCATGGTAGACCTCCAGCTAGATTTAATGAACAATGGAGAAATCTTGAACCATGGAGGTCTCAGACAGCTAATGCTGGCAAATGGAGGGGAGTCAATCAAAATGTAACTAGCAACTATGTTACTAGACCATCTAATGTCCCAATTCAAAGTCAGCTAGATGCAATCTTCCAGTTCATGAAAAGACATCAGTCTTAGATGCTGCCTCTAGACACCAAACAAGAAGCTATTCAGGCCACTATGGCCAACTATGGTAAGAATTTCAAACTTATCTCTACTTGGATTGTTGATTATGGTGCTACTCATCACATAACATGGAATAAAGAAAAACAAACTAATTATATGATGTTTCATAACCTACAAAGGTTATGGTAGCTAATGGTATAGGAGTTAACATAGTTGGATGTGGAAACATAAAATTAAATGAGAACTTAAAATTAAAGAATATTCTGTTTATACCTTAACTGAGTTTTAACTTAATATTTGTTAACAAACTTGCTGAGGATAATATATGTGAAGTAAGATTCTCACCTTCTAAATGTTATTTTCAGGAGATTATCTCCAAGAAGATGATTGGGAATGCTAACAAGGTCGATGGTCTCTTCCTGCTTCAAGCTGAAGAGTCAAGTCCTCTCAGTAGTCAAATTAGTATAAGATCATGTATGATTGCTAGTAGGAATATTAACAGTATTTTGTTATGGCATAAGAGATTAGGACACCATAACTTCTTGTATCTCAAGAGGCTTATGCCAGGCTTGTTTGTCAATATAAATTAATCTGACTTATTCTATGAAGATTGCTTGTTTGCTAAGAGCTGTGGAACTACTGATCCAAAGAGAGCTCATATAAGTAGTACTCCTTTTAGCCTAATTCACTCTGATGTGTGGGGACCTTCAAAAATAGCCAACATAAATGGTGCTATGTGGTTCATCACATTTGTTGATGACCATACTAGGCTTACCTGGTTATACTTAATGAAACATAAATATGAGTTTAGGATATCCATAAGAAATTCATATGTATGATTCAGACTCAATTTAACACCGCAATAAAAATGTTAGGAACTGACAATGGCCTTGAATATCTTGAATCATCTGTAAAAGAATATCTTAACACTAGAGGAAGCCATCATCAGACTTCCTGTACCTACACTCCACAACAAAATAGAGTTGCAGAAAGGAAGAACAGACATCTCCTTGATGTAACAAAGGCAATTATGATGTCTATGAAGGTACCTAAGCACTACTGGAGTGAGGGTGTACTTACAGCCGCACACCTCATCAACAGGATGCCTTCTAAGATAATAAACTATGTCACCCCTAAAAATGCCATGCCTCGGTATTTTCCCAACTCTAATTTATTTTCAGAACAAACCTATGAAAGTGTTTGGGAGTATTGTGTATAGACATATCCCTGAGCAATTCAGAAGTAAACTAAACGTGAGAGCTGAGAGATGTATCTTTCTTGGATATGCTAATGCTCAAAAAGGATACAAGTGATATTCCCCCAAGGACAAGAAAATGTATGTATCTCTTGATGTTGTATTTGATGAATCTGATGCATTTTATTGTAAAGGTGTCTCTGATTTTAAGTAGGAAAAGGAATGTAACACCTGGGGTATTATTGACCTGCCCAGCATAGGACCTGGAAAAGAGGGAAGTATTTCAGGTGAGGGGGAGAATCAACACTCTCCACAGAGAGACCAAATAAGTTCTGATCACTATGAGACTACACACAGAAATATTGAAGAATCATTAAGTGAATCATCTACCATCAGAAAAGGAGTCAGGGCATGTGTGAAGAAGATGTATCCTATTAGCAATTATGTATCGTATGATTGTCTCCAGGGAAACTGCAAAGTCTTTGTCTCTTCATTCAAGAGGCCTTAACTCAACCTGAGTGGAAGAAAGCTGTGGCTGAGGAAATGGATGCTTTAAACAAAAATGGTACATGGGAAGTTATACCTGCTGAGGATGGGATCAAACAAGTGGGTTGCAAATGGATCTTTTCCATCAAATATAACGCAGATGGATCAATAAACATGTAGGAAAGGTTAGTTGTCAAAGGTTTCACTCAAACCTTTGGAATTGACTATAAAGAAACATATGCACATGTGGCAAAACTAAACACTGTAAGAATACTCTTTTCTCTTGCTGTTATCCTTGACTGGCTGCTCTTCCAACTTGATATTAAGAATGCATTTCTTAATTGTGACTTAGAAGAGGAAGTTCACATGCATATCCTGTAAAGATAAGGGGGTTGAGTGATTTCAAAATAAGTGTCTTGAATGTATACATATATATAAATGTGCATAAATATATATATAAACGTGTACATGAATGCATGATATCTTGCCATTACTTGCCTTATTTAACTTATATATTATGTTGCCGTACTAACGAGCCATGAAGCATTAAAGCTTACATCATATGGCAAACATTTGTTGTGTTTATACTATTTTCAGGTGTCACCATTAATGAACTAAACTAGTTCATTAAGTGAAGTACTTAGTTTGATAAACTAAGTAGTTCGTTAAAGGAAGATTCATTTGGAAAAGGCACAAAGGCAACAAAGCTAAAGAATGAAAGTCTTCTCCTCCTCCCCATATTTAATACACACGCCATATATATATATACACTACATATATTTTAAGATTTTTTAAATAAAGGCACATACACATGTATTCCAACGTACTACCGACACGTTATATATTTTATGTACGTACGTTAACGTCACACCATTATACTTAACTAATATTTATGAGTATATTCAGGTCTTATATCATATGATATAAGATATGGTGATGACAAATCAAATACGACACGATAAAAGGTTCTAAACCGAAATTTGTCGTATCGGGCGAATACCGAAACTTCGCCAACGTGTCACGTGCTTGCCATAAATAAATGGCCAGCGCATATACATCAAAATATGATGTAAATTTCGTGCACATGACATAATAATCAGCCAAAAATACTTTCCATGTTGGCACACACAAATTACTCCACATTAAGGCCAAAATGTGAAGATTCCAAGTTTAATTTTTGTCACATGTTAATGGTACCACTTTAAACCAGCCAAGTGCTGAGATTTAAAGTATATATTATATATATTATGTATAACATAATATATATAACATGTGCAAAAGTTGGAATTTAAATTAGAGAAAAATCGGGTAATCGATAAATATCGAAAATTCGGTTTTCTACGCACATAACATGGAACGTTTTTCTTGTACATCATGTGACACGTATCTAGACACTTTTTACATATGATATACATCTTAAATTGTTCTAGAAAATTAAATTAAGGGCTGATTGGAATATTACATGTGTGTATTATTAAATGTGCACTATTTTACAAAGTTAGCAAAAAAAAATTTCAGCATACTAAGTTTAAGGATGGCCGAAATTATGGCCCTTTGGTGACTACTTATTATTCCATATATGATAAGAGTATTATATGCTAAATAATGATTGAATTATTCTTTGATTTCTTGGATTAAATCAATGTAAAATTAGAAATAATTTGATTCAAAAGTGAATGTTACACATGCTGAAATTTCAGCATGTGCAAAGGAGCTAATGGCCGATTTTTAGCTATTCAATGTGACATATTTTGTCATCTTTTATTAGGAGATTGATTAGAAGAAGATATGGTAAGGTTTTGAATATTATTTAAATAAAATAAATGGTGATATTCTATATATCACATGCTGAAAATATTTCAGCATGTGTACAACATTGTATGGCCGAATTTAAGTGCTAAAATGTGTCCATGTTCATTTCTTATTTGGTAGCAATACTTACCATAACTTGTTGATTCATTTTTATGATGAAAAATCAAAGAATAATTGGTATTATTTTGAAAGAAAAGGAAGAATGCACATGCTGAAAATTCAGCATGGCAAGACACCCTTAATGGCCGATTTTCTCACTAGGATAGGAAGGATTTCTTTGTCTTGCAATTTATG
This sequence comes from Eustoma russellianum, assembly GCA_036186865.1. Taxonomy (NCBI): domain Eukaryota; kingdom Viridiplantae; phylum Streptophyta; class Magnoliopsida; order Gentianales; family Gentianaceae; genus Eustoma; species Eustoma russellianum. The sequence continues at coordinate 12,933,295 of AP025075.1, read as the reverse complement.
GTGTATTTCTTAAATTATGGAATGATTTTGTGATTGATTTTTGGCACATGTTAAAGTTTATATCTCAGATTTTTTCCATGTCATCATGATGACAATGTTGAAGCAATAAGGAGGTGCCAAGTAAGCGGAGACTAAATGATGATCCAATAGGAAGATGCCAAGTAAGCAAGGCAATGTCACAATGATGTCTTACACTCTCTCAAGGACTTAAAAAATAATTTTCAAGAGGGAGACATGCTATAGGGGGACGGCTGCAAGCTTAAAAGGAAAAGAAGAGAGCAAACAAAAACAACAACAAGCATTGCAATTCAAAGAGATCAAATAGCCAAGCTCTTCTTCTCCTACATCTTCTTTCTTTCTCTCTTCTTGAAAATCCTATTGTTTTTCATATCTTTCAATCTTGAATAGGCTTGAGATAAACCACCATTCATATATCTTTGTAAAAGATTGATCAAGGTGTGATCAATCTTCACTCTAGTAAGGTGGTGGTGTTCGTGCGAATTGTACTTACAATACAAGGTTTTTAAAGGGTTGGAGTTAGGTGTAACTCTATCCACCCTGCGGTAAGGTGTACTGCGTGTGTGTGATTAGTGTGAACCAAGGAAGGTGTTCCTTGAAGACTGGAGTAGGTTGTTTATAACCGAACCGGTATAAAATTCTTGGTGCCATTTACTTTCTGCATTTACGTTTCAGTTACTGCACTGTTTATCCTTCTTGTTCGCATCCGTAAAAATAGTAAACGATTTTCAAAAATTACAAAAATTTCCAGAATCATACTTACACGTTCTAGGGTTAATTTGGAACAAGTTTCAACCCTTTTGGACAAGTATAAGTCAATTAAAAATCAAAAGTTCTGAGACTAGTGCAGTCTGATTTTCAGACTTGCAAAGGTTGAGACTTTGATTGTAGTTGACTTACTTCCCAAAAGAATTTTCCAAAACTGTTTCAACCCATTTAAATATAGTATATAAGGAGTTAGTGGTCAAATTTTCAGAGCATTTGGACGTTCACACAAATAGGAATTAATTTTTCAAAACCATCTACCGTTTCTGGCAGATTTGCACAATCTGATTGCCAACGGTTTTTGAAGGGGTTAAAGGTTGAATTTTTATTTGAAATTTTTAGGGGACCCTCATAACATCTGAGGCTAAGTTCTCTCAAAATTTCATAATTTTTGGAGACCTATATCCTGGTTTTAAAAACGTTTTAAAACAGGTCCTGAAAACAGAATCTGTTTTCAGAACTTGAATTGTTCAAGTTTAAAGAAATTTTAAAAACCACACTTTCCGCACCATCTATTCAACTCCCCCCCCTTCTAGTGGTGCCTTGCAGATCCTACAAGTGGTATCAGAGCGCAGGAACACTCACTTCGAGGAATCCAACGATTCAGTGAGATGGCATCCACAAATCTCAAAACCGAGCAAGAAGGTATGTCGAGCCAAAGGCCTCCACTTTTTGACGGTGAGTCGTTTATTCAGTGGAAACTTAGGATGAAGCTTTTTCTTATGGCTATAGATATAGATCTTTGGTCAATCATTGAAGATGGTCCTTATGTCCCATCTAATGTATCCACCGTAGACGGAGTCACTTTAGAGGTTATTATAACTAGACAAGAATATACGAGTGATGACAAAAAGAAATTGAGTATGAATGCTAGGGCTATGCAATTGCTCTTAAACGGATTAAGTAAGAGTGAGTCTAGTTATGTGTCAAACTGTTCGAGTGCACAAGAAATGTGGAGGATTCTAGAAATGAAACACGAAGGCACGAGTCAAGTAAAAGAGTCAAAAATTAACATGCTCATGTCTACACTTGAGTCTTTTAAATTATTGCCCAATGAGTCTATTGTAGATATGGATCTTCGTTTGACTAACATCTACAACTCTCTTGAGTCTCTTGGTAAGGCTTTTACTACGCAGGAAAAGGTACAGAAAGTCCTACGAAGCCTTCCTTCTGAATGGGACCCAAAAGTGACCGCAATAGAAGAGAGCAAGGAAACTAAATCAATAAAGATGGAAGAACTAATCGGATCACTTAAAGTTTATGAAAATAAACACATCATACGGAAATCAGAATCATCTAAACAAGGTAAAGCTATTGCTTTTAAATCAAATGAATACGTCTCCCCTCCCCCCGATCACGTAGATGATAGTGATTCCGAATCGGAAAATGATGACCTAATTCTATTGACTAAAGGACTAAGAAAATTTATGAGAAGGTCATTTAGAAACAAAAACAAGGGCACTACAACTAAGAGAAATAAAAACAAGTCAAATGATAAAGACGTTAAATGTGGCAAACTCGGACACTTATCATATGACTGCCCCAATAAAGAAAAGCAAAATACTAAATACCCTGACAAGGAGCGGACCAAAAATAGACTCGTCTCAGAACCCAAACAAAGGAAGCATGTTCTAAAGGCCGCCGCCTGGAGTGATTCATCAGATTCTGAAACTGAGACCGAAGAGGAGACCGCACAAGTATGCTTTGCCTCCAAAGCATCTAATGAGGTATCATCTGATTCTGACTCTGACTCTGAACCTTCCTATGATGATCTTTTTAGTCAGTATCTAGAATTGCATAAATTCACTAAGACTCTCGCTAAAGAAAAGAAACGATTAATTGAAGACAAGAAACTGTTAGAATCTTCTAACGAGAATCTTGTCGCTCAATTAAGCGATTCAAAGAAAGAGTCATCATGTGTCATTACTACATTAAAAGCAGAGATTTCATCATTAACCTCGCAAAATAATGAAATGAAATCCGAGATTTCAAATTTGAAATCAAGGAATATTGATTTAGAGAAAATGATGAAACAGTTTGTCACAGGGTCCAACATGCTGCATCGCATCATATTATCACAAAAGCATGACAGCGACAAAACTGGACTGGGATACGTTGATACTAATGAAATATCAATCAAACCAACCAAGTTTGTTGTGTCTAAGAAAGTAGACACCCTTAAGCCGCAAGTGGCGTCTAAGATGACGCAGAAAGCGCCCCCTTCCTCAGGCCCCACTTCTTCATATCATGTGAAATATAACTTTGTACCTTATAGATATGAAAAGAAGAGAACAATGCATACACAAAATGCATATCATCTACGCACTACACACACACACACAAGGACATATCAAAAATGTCCTTCATTTAGTGAGTATAGAGGAGTCCTTGGGCAAAGGCCCAAAGTGCATTCACCACATGTCTATTATATCGCACCTTCATCTACATTCTTGTCATTTGATAGACCGGGAAGGATCACCCAAGTATGGGTACCGAAAGGTACCTTTACCAAAAGGTGATTAACTAACTCGAAAGGACCCAAAATTAAAAGGGTACCTAAAGCACCTTTTCACATTGCAGGGAGCCCACACATCGAAAGATACATCTATAAAGTGGTTCCTTGATAGTGGATGCTCGAGACACATGACGGGTGACCCGAGCCTATTCACCAAACTAAAGAAGGTCACAAAAGGCGAATCCGTGACCTTCGGAGACAACAATGAAGGCAAGATCATCGGAAAAGGTACGATTGGTAATCCGAACACACTCCAAATCTCCAACGTATTTTTGGTAAGCAACTTATCCTACAATCTTCTTAGCATTTCTCAGTTTGTTGACAATGGTTTTAATGTGTGTTTTACTCACCCTTATTGCAACATAATAAATAAAAATGGAGAAATCGTTTTAAAAGGAAAACGAGAAGGCAATATTTTTACGCTATCTATGGATGATGTAGTAGATGCTAAAGTTAAGTGTTTTATGTCAAATGAACCCAATGTGAATTTATGGCATAGACGTTTAGGGCACATTGGCATTTCCACACTAGAAAAACTACAACGAAAGAACTTAGTACGGGGATTGCCTACGCTTGATTTAGACAACTTTCAGTTGTGTGAATCTTGCATAAAAGGCAAACAAACACGTGAGTCACTTAAGCCAAAAAATGAAATAAGCACGACTAGAATATTAGAACTATTGCATATCGATTTGTTTGGTCCTAGTCGCACTACAAGCCTTGGTGGGCGTCACTATGCATGCGTAATTGTTGATGACTTTTCTCGTTACACTTGGACTTTATTTCTTGCACATAAGGATGATAGCGCCGTTGAGATTGCTAAATTAATTAAACAACTTGAAAATCAATACGGTGTAAATGTGAAAAGGATAAGAAGCGATAGAGGCGGTGAGTTTAAAAACAAAGAGATGATTTCGTTTTGTGAAGAAAAAGGAATTAAACATGAGTTTTCGCCACCTAAAACTCCACAACTAAATGGAGTAGCAGAAAGAAAGAATTGTACATTACAAGAAATCGCTAGAACTATGCTTTGCGAAAATAAATTGCCTAGATTTCTGTGGGCGGAAGCCGTAAATTGTGCATGCTATATTGTAAATCGCCTATCTATAAGAAAGAAAATAAACAAGACGCCCTATGAGATTTTGAATGATCGCATGCCTAAGATTGACTATTTTCGTGTGTTTGGATGCAAATGTTTTGTCTTGAATACAAAAGATAATTTAGATAAATTTGAATCCAAATCAATTGAGTGCATTTTTGTTGGATATTCTATAAATTCAAAGGCATATAGATGTTATGATCCTCTCACTAGACAAATTATAGAATCTATTCATGTTAAATTCAATGAATTTGGTGAGATTGATAAAGATAAGGAATATGACGATGATTTTGAATTAAAACCCGTTTTATATGAAGATAATGATTCTTTTGATATGCATGATATGAATGAGACACTAGAAATGCATGATCATATAGAAATGCATGATAACTTAGAAAATAATCAACCAAGATGGCATAGAGATCACCCACATGATCTCATCATAGGCGACCTCACTCACGGTGTGCGACCACGTAGAAGAATCACTTCGGATGAAATAAATAAATTTCATGCTATAATTTCTGAATTTGAGCCCAAAAATGTGCATGATGCTTTGAGTGATTCATCTTGGATTGATGCTATGCATGACGAACTTAATCAATTCGTTAGAAATGATGTATGGGATTTAGTGCCACGACCACAAGATAAGACTATTATAGGCACAAAGTGGGTATCTAGGAATAAAATGAATGAAGAAGGAAAGGTTGTTAGAAATAAAGCGACTTGTTGCACAAGGATATAATCAAGAAGAAGGAATCGACTACGATGAAACATTTGCACCCGTAGCACGATTAGAAGCTATACGACTCTTACTTGCTATTGCTTGCATGAAAGATTTTAAATTATATCAAATGGATGTAAAAAGTGCTTTCCTAAACGGATTCATACAAGAAGAAGTATACGTGAAGCAACCACCCGGTTTTGAAGATTTGAAACATCCAGATCACGTGTACAAACTAAAGAAGGCACTATATGGCCTAAAGCAAGCATCGAGAGCATGGTATGATTGTTTTGCTACTTTCCTTTTAGAAAATAATTTTAAACGTGGCACTATAGATAGTACACTATTTTTGAAACAAGAAAAATAAGATTTACTTATTATTCAAATCTACGTAGATGACATTATTTTTGGCTCTACCTCACATAGACTTGTTAAAGATTCTGAAAATTGCATGAAATCTGAATTTGAAATGTCTATGGTTGGTGAACTTAATTATTTTCTTGGCTTGCAGATTAAGCAAACGAGTAACGGAATTCATATAAGCCAAGCGAAATATGTTAATGACATGATCAAAAAGTTTAATTTTGAAAATTTGAAACCATCCCCCACCCCTATGAGTGTCACTACTAAATTAGACAAAGACGAACATGGTAAAGACGTTGATAATGGATTATATCGATCTATGATAGATTCTTTGCTATATTTAACTGCTAGTAGGCCTGACATCATGTTTAGCGTATGCATGTGTGCTCGTTTTCAAAGTCAACCTAAGGTGTCACACTTAAATGCGGTAAAAAGAATATTCCGTTATTTTAAGCACACGCCCACCTTAGGTATTTGGTACGATAAGGATTCTACATTTGACTTACATGCTTACACTGATGCAGATTATGGTGGCTGCAAAATAGATAGAAAAAGCACGAGCGGAACCTGCCAATTTATAAGAAATTCCCTTATTTCATGGTTTTCCAAAAAGCAAGCAAGTGTTGCTTTGTCCACTACTGAGGCGGAGTACATGGCTCTTAGCCTTTGTTGCACACAGTTGTTGTGGATAAAACAACAACTCTCGGACTTTGGAATTACCGTAAATAAAATTCCTATATATTGTGATAGTATGAGTGCAATAAATTTGTCTAAGAACCCCGTGTTACATTCTAAGGCTAAGCATATAGAAGTACGCTATCACTTTCTTCGTGATCACGTTAACAATGGTAATATTGTCATAGATCACGTACGCACAGAAACACAAGTAGCGGATATTTTTACAAAGGCCTTAAATCAAGCCACATATGAATCTCTTCGCTCAAAATTAGGCATGATTCCCGTTGATATGATTTGATTCGACATTATTTGCTTTACTTTCCTTTTTGACAGGCATCTTTTGATTTACTTTCCAAAATAAAGGGGGAGAGAAAAGCATGATTTAAGGGGGAGATAGACACTGATTGATCTTAATTGACACTGATTGATCTTAATTGCACAAATCAAGGGGGAGCCGGATTTGAAATTCGAAATTCAAATTTCAAGTTTGCGCACAATTCAAGGGGGAGAGATAGCATTTAAATCATGTACACAAATTATTTTGAAAATCATCAAAAGGGGGAGATTGTAAAGATAAGGGGGTTTGAGTGATTTCAAAATAAGTGTCTTGAATTTATACATATATATAAACGTGCATAAATATATATATAAACGTGTACATGAATGCATGATATCTTGCCATTACTTGCCTTATTTAACTTATATATTATGTTGCCGTACTAACGAGCCATGAAGCATTAAAGCTTACATCATATGGGAAACATTTGTTGTGTTTATACTATTTTCAGGTGCCACCATTAATGAACTAAACTAGTTCATTAAGTGAAGTACTTAGTTTGATAAACTAAGTAGTTCATTAAAGGAAGATTCATTTGGAAAAGGCACAAAGGCAACAAAGCTAAAGAAGGAAAGTCTTCTCCTCCTCCCCATCTTTAATACACACGCCATATATATATATACACTACATATATTTTCAGATTTTTTAAATAAAAGGCACATACACATGTATTCCAACGTACTACCGACATGTTATATATTTTACGTACGTACGTTAACGTCACACCATTATACTTAACTCATATTTATGAGTATATTCAGGTCTTATATCATATGATATAAGATATGGTGATGACAAATCAAAAACGACACGATAAAAGGTTCTAAACCGAAATTTGTCGTATCGGGCGAATACCGAAACTTCGCCAACGTGTCACGTGCTTGCCATAAATAAATGGCCAGCCCATATACATAAAAATATGATGTAAATTTCGTGCACATGACATAATAATCAGCCAAAAATACTTTCCATGTTGGCACACACAAATTACACCACATTAAGGCCAAAATGTGAAGATTCCAAGTTTAATTTTTGTCACATGTTAATGGTACCACTTTAAACCAGCCAAGTGCTGAGATTTAAAGTATATATTATATATATTATGTTAACATAATATATATAACATGTGCAAAAGTTGGAATTTAAATTAGAGAAAAATCGGGTAATCGATAAATATCGAAAATTCGGTTTTCTACGCACATAACATGGAACGTTTTTCTTGTACATCATGTGACACGTATCTAGACACTTTTTACATATGATATACATCTTAAAGTGTTCTAGAAAATTAAATTAAGGGCTGATTGGAATATTACATGTGTGTATTATTAAATGTGCACTATTTTACAAAGTTAGCAAAAAAAATTTCAGCATACTAAGTTTAAGGATGACCGAAATTATGGCCCTTTGGTGACTACTTATTATTCCATATATGATAAGAGTATTATATGCTAAATAATGATTGAATTATTCTTTTATTTCTTGGATTAAATCAATGTAAAATTGGAAATAATTTGATTCAAAAGTGAATGTTACACATGCTGAAATTTCAGCATGTGCAAAGGAGCTAATGGCCGATTTTTAGCTATTCAATGTGACATATTTTGTCATCGTTTATTAGGAGATTGATTAGAAGAAGATATGGTAAGGTTTTGAATATTATTTAAATAAAATAAATGGTGATATTCTATATATCACATGCTGAAAATATTTCAGCATCTGTACAACATTGTATGGCCGAATTTAAGTGCTAAAATGTGTCCATGTTCATTTCTTATTTGGTAGCAATACTTACCATAACTTGTTGATTCATTTTTATGATGAAAAATCAAAGAATAATTGGTATTATTTTGAAAGAAAAGGAAGAATGCACATGCTGAAAATTCAGCATGGCAAGACACCCATAATGGTCGATTTTCTCACTAGGATAGGAAGGATTTCATTGTCTTGCAATTTACGGTGTATTTCTTAAATTATGGAATGATTTTGTGATTGATTTTTGGCACATGTTAAAGTGTATATCTCAGATTTTTTCCATGTCATCATGATGACAATGTTGAACCAATAAGGAGGTGCCAAGTAAGCGGAGACTAAATGATGATCCAATAGGAAGATGCCAAGTAAGCAAGGCAATGTCACAATGATGTCTTACACTCTCTCAAGGACTTAAAAGATAATTTTCAAGAGGGATACATGCCATAGGGGGGACGGCTGCAAGCTTAAAAAGGAAAAGAAGAGAGCAAACAAAAACAACAACAAGCATTGCAATTCAAAGAGATCAAATAGCCAAGCTCTTCTTCTCCTACATCTTCTTTCTTTCTCTCTTCTTGAAAAGCCTATTGTTTTTCGTATCTTTCAATCTTGAATAGGCTTGAGATAAACCACCATTCATATATCTTTGTAAAAGATTGATCAAGGTGTGATCAATCTTCACTCTAGCAAGGTGGTGGTGTTCGTGCGAATTGTACTTACAATACAAGGTTTGTAAAGGGTTAGAGTTAGGTGTAACTCTATCAACCCTGCGGTAAGGTGTACTGCGTGTGTGTTATTAGTGTGAACCAAGGAAGGTGTTCCTTGAAGACTGGAGTATGTTGTTTATAACCGAACCAGTATAAAATTCTTGGTGCCATTTACTTTCTGCATTTACGTTTCAGTTACTGCACTGTTTATCCTTCTTCTTCGCATCCGTAAAAATAGTAAACGATTTTCAAAAATTACGAAAATTTCCAGAAACATACTTACACATTCTAGGGTTAATTTGGCACAAGTTTCAACCCTTTTGGACAAGTATAAGTCAATTGAACATCAAAAGTTCTGAGACTAGTGCAGTCTGATTTTCAGACTTGCAAAGGTTGAGACTTTGATTGTAGTTGACCTACTTCCCAAACGAATTTTCCAAAACTGTTTCAACCCATTTAAATATAGTATATAAGGAGTTAGTGGTCAAATTTTCAGAGCATTTGGACGTTCACACAAATAGGAATTAATTTTTCAAAACCATCTACCGTTTCTGGCAGATTTGCACAATCTGAGTACCAACGGTTTTTGAAGGAGTTAAAGGTTGAATTTTTATTTGAAATTTTTAGGGGACCCTCATAAAATCTGAGGCTAAGGTCTCTCAAAATTTCATAATTTTTGGAGACCTCTAACCTGGTTTTAAAAACGTTTTAAAACAGGTCCTGAAAACAGAATCTGTTTTCAGAACTTGAATTGTTCAAGTTTAAAGAAATTTTAAAAACCACACTTTCTGCACCATCTATTCAACCCCTCCCCCCTTCTAGTGGTGCCTTGCAGATCCTACATATCCTTCCTAGATTCACTTCTGAATCCAACAAAAACATGGTATGTAGGCTGAAGAAGTCTCTCTATGGATTAAAACAGTCCCCAAGAGCATGGTTCAAAAGGTTTAATTCAATTGTATCCTCAGTGTCTGAGTGATCATACCTTATTTATTAAGTCTATTGATAGAATTAACTACATCATTATTCTTGTATATGTTGATGATATCATTCTTACTGGAAACCATTATAATGGCATACTAGAAACAAATAATGTATCATTAGAGCATTTTGAGGTAAAATACTTAGGACAGATAAGATATTTTTAGGCATGGAAGTCCATATATCATCTAGTGGAATTTATATTTCCCAAAGGAAGTATATATTAGACTTGTTGCAGGACACGGAGATGATCAACTGTAAGCCTGCAAGCACTCCAGTTTAGCATGGGTTCAGGCCAAAGGAGGCATGAAACTCAGGTTACACAGACAAACAGAGGTATCAGAGGTTAACAGGTAAGTTGATATATCTCTCACATACTAGACTAGACATATGTTATGGGGTAAGTTTCATTAGCTAATTCAAGCACAATCCTACTGTTGGACATTATAACTATGCTTTAAGAAGGTTAAGGTATTTAAAATCTTCCCCTGGCTAGGGATTGTTTTACAAAAAAAACACAAGACAGGGTTGTCAAGGTGTTCATTAATGCTGATTAGGCTGGGTCCAAAGCAGATATGAGATCAACCTCTGGCTATGCCTCTTATTTATGGGGAAATCTAGTTAAATAGAGAAGCAAGAAGCAGCATGTTGTATCCAGAAGCAGTGCTGAGGCTGAACTGAGGGCTCAATCTCTTGGCGTATGTGAAGGTCTTTTGATCAACATGGTAATGAAGAACTGAAAGCTGGATATTTAGCTGCCTATACATGTATACTATGACAACATATCTGCAATCCATATCACTGAGAATCCTATGTAGCATGACAAATCTAAACATATTGAGATAAACAGGCAATTCTTGAGGGAAAAGATAGAAAAAAATTGCTCAAACTGCATTTCATCAGATCAAAGGACCATATTGCTGATATGCTAACCAAGCCTGTGAGTGTCCAAATCTCCAAAACATTACTTGACAAGCTAGGTTGTATCTGTTAAGAAATCGGGGTTTGAATTATTTTTAAATGCATAATTTATATGTTACGTGATCTCATAATGCATGATTTATATTTTAAGTGATTTCAAAATGCATACGATATGTATGTGTCGTATATGCTTATATATATTACTGTCATACTAACAAGACATGAAGCGTTAAGTCTTAATCATATGGAAAACATTTTTGTGTCTACAATATTTTCAGGTGACATGTTATATGAACTACATGATCTATATGAAGCACTTATGGAGATATTTGAGAATGTCTATTATTCAACAAATCTCAAAATGGAAAGTTCGTATCTACGTCTCTTCAATACACACTCGGTATATATATCTTATGGACACATGGCATATATCATATGGATACACACGGCATATGTATTTCTTGGAGTCACACGACATATATATATATCTCATGGATATTCACACGACATATATTCTATCTCATGACGACAAGCTATATCTTTCTATCTCGACATTTTGTCAATATGCCATCAACATATGTCAACGACAAGAAACTCATATACACATCATATCCATATCCAAAATATTCTCAAGTCATATATTTCATATCATCAAACTTTAAAAATTATATCGACATGACAAAAGTGCATAAACCAGAAGATGTCATATCATATGACTATCGAGCCATCACCGACACATCATATATTCATCATACAAAAATAGCCGCCATTATACATTCCTAGCACTCAACAAATTCGTGCACTACATGGAGAAATCAATACCAAAGTCACAACAGAAATAAATTTATCAATTATCCATCATCTTCCTTATTTCTCAGAAAATAAAATTCAAAATTGATACACCCCATGACCGAATCTCTTACACACTTTGGATCTAATATTATACATGTTTATATGTATATTACATGTTACATAACATATTTTACATGTCAAAGGGGTTTGCGACAAAACAGAGAAAAACTGAGCAATCAACAGAAGTTGAAATTTGAAGTTCCTACATCATCGTAATTGGAACGTTATTATTACATGTTGTGACATGTATTTATACATGTATTATACAGCCAAAGACTGATCTTGAAAGCTTCTAGAAGACAAAGTAAAATGGTAATGGAAAGTTACCATGATTCATGAAGATTCTACCTCATAACCATGCAAGATTAAATATTCAATCTCAACATTTGAGAGCTGAGAGGGGGCGGCAGTTTTGGCTTAATTGGGAGACTTGGTGGATCTCACATTGTATTATATTTGATAAAGAAGATCCCACAAAATATTCAAGCAATTATGGAATTCAAGATACACAAATTAAGGAGTCAAAAGCTTGTAGAATAATGCTGAACTTTTCAGCATGTTGACTAAATTTTGGGAAAGAATCAAGGGCCAAATTTATTCAATATTATTCAAAGAAGATGCAAGACATCTCTCAAGGGCATTCAAGACAATTCTTGGAGACATTCTCAACCCTAGGGGACGCCACTTTCAGCTATAAAAAGGAGGGAGATGATCAAGCACAAGACAGAAATTCATTGCGAAATTCTACCAAGCGTTTACAAGACTATACTTCATTTTCTATCTTCATCTATTGTATATAGCCTTAAGCCTATCATTCATGTCATATTCTGAATAGGCTTCATATACACCACCATATACGGTTCATTGTTGTACAAGGTTGATTAAGGTGTGATAAAACCTTCATTTTGTTAGGTTGTGCTGGTTGGTGCTGATTGTTGTTGCTTTTTGGTGTAGAACATTGTAAAAGGGTTGGACATTGAAGGAGTTTGTGTATAACTCCAACCACCCTTGTTATAAGGTGACTTTGGTGTTTAGTGAATACCAAATAAAGTGTCCTTGAAGACTGGATTAGGTCATATTGACCGATCCAGTATAAAAATCTTAGTGTTCTTACTTTCAGCATTCTTTACTCTAAGTTTCTATTTTTGCATCGTTTTCATAACCATGGTAAAAATAGCAAACGATTTTCACAAATCATACAACATTGCAGGAACATAGACACAGGTCTTAAGTTTCATTTGCAATATTTCATTGCTTTTGGATAAGTATATGTCATCCAAATGTTTGGAGATCTAAGACTAGTGCAAATCTGTTTTTCAGATTGGCAAAGGTTGATAACATCAATGTGGTTGATATCCTTGCCAAAATAAGTTTTCAAAACTGTTTTAACTGAGTAAACTAGACATCCTAAGGAACCTCTCATAAAAGTTTCAGACCATTTAGAGTTGTCATCTATTAGGAATAAATTTTTCATTATACGGAACAGTTTCTGGCAGGATTGCCATGGTCAGGTCAGAGACATTGTTTCAAAGTCTTAAATTTCGAGTTTTATTTTGAAATTTTTATGACTTATTTATAACATTTGGTAGTACATTGTCACCGAGTTTCACTATTTTTGGAGGTCTATGACTCAGTTATCTAGTAATTTAAGCACGGAGTCTGAAAATAGAATATGTTTTCGGAAGTGAGTAATTGGTCACTAAAAGATTTATAAACCAATTTTTTTTCTGCACTCACTATTCAACCCCCCCTTCTAGTGGTGCTATACAGGTCCAACAAGTGGTATCAGAGCAAGGTTCACTCACAACAAAAAGATATGACAATCTTTGTGAGATGCCATCAACTAGTCACAAAACCGAGTGAGAAGGTATGTCTAGCCAAAGGCCTCCACTCTTCGATGGTGAGTCATTTAATCATTGGAAACTTCGTGTGAAACTTTTTCTTATGGCTACTGATATTGATTTGTGGTCTATAATAGAAAATGGACTGTTTGTTCCATCTAAGATATCCATGATTGACGGTGTTGCTATAGAAGTTACAAAATCTAAAATAGAATATACAGTGATGATAAACAGAGATTAAGTATGAATGCCAAGGCTATGCAACTTCTCCTAAATGGTTTAAGTAAAAGTGAATCAAGTTATGTATCCAATTGTTCTAATGCACAAAATATGTTGAAGAGTTTAGAAATGAAGCATGAAGGAACAAGTCAAGTAAAAGAGTCTAAAATCAATATGCTTATGTCTACTCTTGAATCCTTCAACTTGTTGCCAAATGAATCCATTGTTAATATGGATTTGAGATTAATTAACATCTACAATTCTCTTAAGTCTCTTGGCAAAGCTTTCTCTTCACAGGAAAAAGTACAAAAGGTATTGAGAAGCCTTCCATCCGAATGAGATCCAAAAGTTATCGCAATAGAAGAAATCAAGGAAACCATGTCAATAAAAATGGAAGAATTGATTGTATCGTTAAATGTATATGAAAACAAACTTACTATAAGAAAATCTAAATCAACGTCCAAACAAAGTAAGACAATATCATTTAAATCAAATGAATACGTCTCTACTTCTTGTAATTGCATATATAATAATGACACTGATTCGGACAATGAAGATCTAATTATATTAGCTAAAGGTTTAAGAAAATTTATGAATAAGTCATTTAGAACTAAACATAAGTCTACCTCATCTAAGTCCAATAGAAATAAGAAGAACGATAAAGACATAAAATGCTATGACTGTGGAAGACCAGGAAACATTTCTTATGACTGTCCAAACAAAGACGAACTTGTAAACAAAAACCATGACAAGGAAAGGACACACACTAGACTCGTCTCAAAACCAAAACAAAGGAATAAAAGAAGAGCCTTTAAAGCCTCTGCATGAGTGATTCATCCGATTCAAAAAATGAAGAACCTGAAGAAGAAACGGCTCAAGTTTCCTTTCCTTCATATGATGATTTATTTAGTCTATATTTTGAATTTTCATAAATTTTCAAAAACTATTGCTAAAGAAAAGAAACGTCTAATTGAAGACAAGAAATTGTGACAGTCCTCTAACACAAATCTTGTGTCTCAATTAAACGATTCAAAAGAAGAATCGTCTGGCATGATTAGTTCATTGAAATCTGAAATTAATTCTTTAACATCAAAAAATGTTGAAATAAAAGCCGAGATATTAGATTTAAGATCAAGAAACATTGACTTGGAGAATATGGTTAAACAATTTGATAAAGGAACTTGTATGTTAGATCATCATATTTCTTCTGGAAATCATGACAATGACAAAACTGGATTAAGATATATTAAAGACAGTCTTGTACAAAATAAATCTACAAACTTTGTTTTATCCTCATCTAAACAACATGCATTCAAAACAATTAAAAAGCCTAAGAAGATAACAACACAAACTAACAAGTCACCTGTAACATCTCATCCCATTACCTACTGTTCATCACATTCAAATTATAATTATGTTCCATATAGATATCAAAGGAAGCCATCAATGTATATGCAACATTCATATCGTACAAATGCATCTAGGTTACACACTCTGCCAACAAACTGAAACACTTATCAAAATTATAAGTCATCTTACACTTACAATGGTACATTTGGACATTATAGACAAAATAAAAATGAACACAACATGTACTACATTTCTTCATTCTTTGGAAGACTAAGAAAGGTTACTCAAGTTTGGGTACCAAAAGGTATCCTAACAAAGGTTTAAAATCAATAACCACTAAGAACCCAAAACTAAAGGGTGATTAAATGAGTGTTGTGTTTTGTAGGTATCATACAAGGCAAAAGATATAGGAAACAAGTGGTTTCTTGATAGTGGTTGTTCAAGATATAAGACGGGTGTTCCAACTCTATTTTCAAAGCTAAAGAAGGTTACAAAAGGAGGATCCGTAACCTTTGAAGATAACAATAAAGGCCGGATAATTAGAAAAGGAACAATCGGAAAGCCAAGCACTCTTCAAATCTCCAATGTGTTCCTAGTAAGTAATCTATCATACAACTTGCTTAGCATTTCACAATTCCTTGATAGTGGTTTTGATGTGAGTTTTTCTTATCCATACTGCAATATAGCTAATAAAAATGGAGAAACAGTATTAAAAGGAAAAAGAGAAGGAAATATTTTTACTCTATCTATAGATGACATGTTAAATGGTAAAGTAAAATGTTTTATGTCAAATGAACCAAATGTGAACTTATGGCATAGACGTTTAGGACACATTGGCATCTCAACTCTCGAAAAACTTCAACAAAAGAATCTAGTACGAGGATTGCCTAAACTTGATTTGGACAACTTTAAGTTGTGTGAATCTTGTATTAGAGGGAAACAAACACGTGAATCAATTAAATCAAAAAATGGGATAAGCACATCTAGAGTCTTAGAATTATTACACATTGACTTCTTTGGTCCTAGTCACACTTGAAGTCTTGGTGGGCGACACTATGCATGTGTCATCATTGATGATTCTTCACACTATACATGGACTTTATTTCTTACAAATAAAGATGATAGTGCCATTGAGATTGCCAAATTAATAAAAGAACTTGAAAATGAATATGGTTTAAATGTGAAAAAGATTAGGAGCGATAAAGGAGGCGAATTTAAAAATAAGGATATGATTGCATTTTGCGAAGAAAAAGGTATTAAACATGAGTTTTCACAACCTAGAACACCATAATTAAATGGAGCAGTAGAAAGAAAGAATAGGATACTAAAAGAAATTGCAAGAACCATGCTATGTGAAAATAAACTTCCTAAATTTTTGTGGGCATAAGCTGTAAACTGTACATGTGATATATTCAACCGTTTATCAATTAGAAAGGAAATAAACAAACTCCCTTATGAGATTTTAAATGATCGAATGCCTAAGATTGACTATTTTTGTGTGTTTGGTTGCAAATGTTTTGTATTAAACATAAAAGATAATATAGATAAATTTGAGTCTAAATACATTGAATGCATCTTTGTTGGATATTCCATAAATTCTAAGGCATATAGATGTCCTGATCCTATTACTAGGCAAATCTTAGAATCCATTCATGTGAAATTCAATGAATTTGGTGAACTTGAAATAACTAAAGATTATGATTATGATTTTGAACTAAAACCCGTAGTTGATGATATAAAAGAAGATATAGAACAACATGACACACTAGAAATGCATGATCACTTAGAAATGTATGAGAAATTAGAGAATAATCAATCAAGATGGCATAAGAATCATCCACATGACCTCATCATAGGAGAATATCAAAAGGTGTACGACCACACAGACGAATAGATCAAGATGAAATAAATCAATTCCATGCTATGATTTCGGAAATAGAACCAAAGAATGTGTTTGATGCTTTAAATGATTCTTCTTGGATTGATGCTATGTATGATGACCTAATCAATTTACAAGACATGATGTTTGGGATTTAGTACCTCAACTACAAGATAAAACAATAATAGGTACAAAATGGGTGTTTAGAAACAAAATGAATGAGGATGGTAAAGTGGTTAGTAATAAAGCTAGGCTTGTAGCACAAGGATATAATCAAGAAGAAGGAATAGACTATGATGAAACATTTGCACCCGTAGCAAGTTTAGAAGCTATAAAATTACCACTAGTTGTCCCTTGCATATAGAATTTTAAACCTTACCAAATAGACGTAAAATGTGCAATCTTGAATGGTTTTATACAAGAAGAAGTCTATGTAAAAAAACCACCTGGTTTTGAGGATATGAAATATCCTAATCATGTCTACAAGTTGAAGAAAGCACTATAGGGTTTAAAATAAGCTCCTAGACCTTGGTATGATCGCTTTGTACCTTTCTCTCAGAAAATGATTTTAATAGAGGAACCATCAACATTACGTTGTTCTTAAAACAAAAAAAACGGATTTACTTATTCTTCAAATTTATGTTGATGATATTATTTTTGGATCTCCTTGTGATAAATTAGTAGAAGAATTTGAATATTGCATGAAATCTGAGTTTGAGATGTCGATGGTAGGCGAACAAAATTATTTTCTTGGCTTGCAAATTAAGCAAACTAGTAAAGGAATATACATATAAGCCAAGCAAAATATGTGAATGACATGATTAAGAAGTTTAGCTTTGAGAATTTAAAGCCATCTACCACCCCTATGACTATAGCAACTAAACTTGATAAAGATGAACACGGAAAAGACTTTGACAACAGATTATATAGATCTATGTTTGGTTCTTTGCTTTATCTTACTTCAAGTAGACCTGATATCATGTTTAGTGTTTGTACGTGTGCTAGTTTTTAAAGTAAACCTAAAGTCTGACATTATAATGCTATAAAATGAATATTTTGGTACATTAAGCACTCTCCCACATTAGGTATTTGGTATGATAAAAACTTTGGATTCAATCTACATGCTTATACTGACGCTGATTACGGAGGATGTAAGATAGATAGAAAAAGTACAAGCAGTACATGTCAATTCATTGGAAATTCATTAATATCATGGTGTTCAAAGAAACAAGCTAGTGTAGCATTATCGTCTACTAAGGCGGAATACATGGAACTAAGTCTTTGTTCCACATAGTTATTATGGCTAAAACAACAAATTTCAGACTTTGGAATAACTATAAATAGAATCCCCATATATTGTGATAGTACAAGCGCTATCAACTTATCTAAAAATCGTATTTTACATTCTAAGGCAAAACATATAGATGTAAGATATCACTTTCTTCGTGATCATGTACACAATGGCGATATCATTATACATTACATTCGTACTGAAGAAAAAGTAGCCGATATTTTTACAAAAGCCCTTAATCAAGCCACGTATGAAAATTTACGATATAAATTAGGCATGATTTCTATTAATATGCTATAAATTGTTGCTTTTACTCTAATTATATATTTTGATGTGATTTACAAAATCAAGGGGGAGAAAAAGCATGATTTAGCATGATTTAAAGAATAATTTAAAGGGAGAAAATAAAATGGAAGAAATGCATGATCTAAAGGGATAGATTGACGTAAGGGGGAGTGTTTGAGATTACATTTTGAAATACATCTTATGAATGCAGATTTGTAGGGGGAGTGATTGTGCCACATCTAAATCATGACTAAAGGTTATTTTGAAAATCATCAAAATGGGAAGATTGTTGAGAAGTTAGGGTTTGAATGATTTCCAAATGCATGATTTATACGTTATGTGATTTCATAATGCATGATTTATATGTTATGTGATTTTAAAATGCATATGATATGTGTATGTCGTATATGAATAGATATATTACTATTGTACTAACGAGCCATGAAGCATTAAGGGTTAAATCATTTGGTGCACATTTTTGTGTCAACAATATTTTCAGGTGACATGTTATATGAACTACATGATCTATATTAAGCACTTATGGAGATATTTGAGAATGTCTATTATTCAACAAATCTCAAAATGGAAAGTTCGTATCTACATCTCTTCAATATACACTCGGTATATATATCTTATGGACACACGGCATATATCTTATGGATACACACGGCATATATATTTCTTGAATTCACACGACATATATATATCTCGTGGATATACACACGATATATATTCTATCTCAAGAAGACAAGTTATATCTTTCTATCTCGACATTTCGTCAATATGCCATCAACATATGTCAACAACAAGCAAGTCATATACACATATACATATCCAAAATATTCTCAAGTCATATATTTCATATCATCAAACTTCCAAAATTATATCGACATGACAAAAGTGCGTAAACCGAAAGTTGTCATATTATATGACTATCGAGCCATCACTGACACATCATATATTCATCATACAAAGATGTCCAGCCAATATAAATTCCTAGCACTCAACACTTTGGTGCAATACATGGAGAAATCAATACCAAAGTCACAACACAAATACATATATCACTTATTCATCATCTTCCTTATTTCTCGGAAAATAAAATTCAAAATTGATACACCCCATGACCGAATCTCTTACACACTTTGGATCTAAGATTATACATGTTTATATGTATATTACATGTTACATAACATATTTTACATGTCAAATGGGTTTGCGACAAAACGGAGAAAAACTGAGCAATCAACAGAAGTTGAAATTTGAAGTTCCTACATCATCGTACATGGAATGTTTTTATTATATGTTGCGACATGTATTTATACATGTATTATACAGCCCAAGACAGATCTTGAAAGCTTCTAAAAGTCAAGGTAAAATGGTAATTGAAAGTTATCATGATTCATGAAGATTTTACCTTATTACCATGCAAGATTAAAAATTCAATCTCAGCCTTTGAGAGCTGAGAGGGGGAGGCAGTTTTTGAATAATTTGGAGCCTTGGTGGATCTCACATTGTATTATATTTAATAAAGAAGAACCCACAAAATATTCAAGCAATTATGGAAAGCAAGAAACACAAATTAAGGAGTCAAAAGTTTGTAGAATAATGCTGAACTTTTCAGCATGTTGGCTGAATTTTTGGAAAGAAACAAGGGCCAAAATTATTCAATATTATTCAAAGGAGATTCAAGACTTGTCTCAAGGGCATTCAAGACGATTCTTGGAGACATTGTCAGCCCTAGGGGATTCCACTTTTAGCTATAAAAGGGAGGGAGATGATCAAACACAAGACAAGAACTTCATTGCAAAATTCTACCAAGCGTTTACAAGACTATACTTCATTCTCTATCTTCATCTCCTATATATAGCCTTAAGCTTATCATTCATACATGTCATACTCTGAATAGGCTTCATATATACCACCATATATGGTTGAATGTTGTACAGTATTGATCAAGGTGTGATGAAACCTTGATTTGGTGAGGTGGTGCTGATTGTTGTTGCTTTTTGGTGTAGAACATTGTAAAAGGGTTGGACATTGAAGGAGTTGGTGTATAATTCCAGCCATCCTTGTTCTAAGGTGACTTTGGTGATTAGTGAATACCAAGAAAGGTGTCCTTGAAGACTGGAGTAGGTCACATTGACCGATCCAGTATAAAAATCTTGATGTTCTTACTTTCAGCATTCTTTAGTCTCAGTTTCTGTTTTTGCATTGTATTCATAACCACGGTAGAAATAGCAAACGATTTTCAAAAATAATAAAACTTTTCAGAAACATAGCCACAGGTCTTAAGTTTCATTTGCAACAAGTTTCATTGCATTTGCATAAGTCATCCAAACGTTCGGAGTTCTGAGACTAGTGCAAATATGTTTTTCAGATTGGCAAAAGTTGAGAACATCAATGTGGTTGATATACTTGCCAAAGGAATTTTTCAAAAATGTTCCAACTGAGTAAACTACACATCCTGAGGAACCTCACATAAACGTTTCAGACCATTTAGAGTTGTCATCTATTAGGAATAAATTTTTCATTATAAGGAACAGTTTCTGACAGGATTGACATAGTCAGGTCAGAGACATTGTTTCTGAGTTTTAAACTTTGAGTTTTGATCTGAAATTTTTATGACACATTCATAACATCTGAGAGTATATTGTCACCAAGTTTCACTATTTTTGTAGGTCTATAGCTCAGTCATCTAGTCATTTAAAAGCAGAGTCTGAAAACAGAATCTGTCTTTAGAAGTGAGTAATTGGTCACTAAAATTTTTATAAACCAATTTTTTTCCGCACTCACACAACCCCCCTCTTCTAGTGGTGCTATTTAGGTCCAATAGTATTAACATATACAACTCTAGCTTGAGGGGGAGTGTTGAAATACATAGTACATCAGGGATCAGAACAGAAACACAGAATGGAATCCAATATGTTCAACAGCTGAAATTCTCATTCAGACGTTCATCGAACAGTTTGTCTAATGTGCTGAATGCTTATTCACCAGCTTAATTCTTCTCAGATTTTAGTCAGAATCATCATTTGATTGTATATAGCTGTTATTTAATCATAAGACTACAGATTAATCATCATTTTGATGATTAAAATTTGCTTTAACCGTTAGTTTTTATCAAATCAAACTAGCCATTGTGTTGTCATTGTCGTGGGTCTCTAGACGTTGGTCTCATCGTGTATATATGTATACCATTGCTGCAGATTGAATATAAAAGCGTACTTTCTCCATTTCAAGTGTTAAACAAGTGATATTTGTGCTATTTTCTCTATACAATACATTATACATCATTGATCTTCCTTTAAGGAATCCCGCCTGAGCATGGTCCATGACGTCCCCCATGACAAAGTTAACCTGTTCACCAGGATTTTGGAGATGGCCTTGTATACCAAATTGCAACAGGGTATAGGCCATAATCCTCAATAGTGATATTACTTGCATTGGGTGCAAAGGGCAATCAAGGAGCGATTGAGCAGCTTCAACAGCTTGCCATTCAAAAAGAACTCCTAAATGGACTTTGTAGTATCCTTGTCTGTGCCAGACCTTAATAAAGAATTAGAAAGAGCAACCATCAAGGCCGTGGGTCTTGTTTTGTCATATACTGAAGATGGCTGTTTTTATCTCCTCATCTAAGATAGGTTGGGTTAGATTGTTTGCCTTCAATGGGGATAGCTTAGGCCCAATTGCAATGATCCTCTCTTCCACTTGTAAGTTGCCTAGGGCATGCCTAGCGGTTTGGTGTAGACATGTACAAACTGCCGGGGCACCTGGTCTGGAGAGGTGGACATTGTGCCGTCCTCTAATCGACTGCTGGTGATGAAGCTTCTAGCCTTGTTCCTCCTGAGTAGAGAATGATAGAACTTGGTTTTTCTCACTTGTATGGATATAGTTGCCCTTGGCCAACTGAGCAAAGTATTTCCTCTCAGCCTCCTTCAATTTGAATGTCAATTGCCTTTGAGTTTGGAGCTTGTCTTCCTAGTGTGGGGTTCCCCATTGCTGGCTGGTCGGTCTTGCATCAAATCCAGGTCTTCTACTGCCTTGTCTGTCCTTGAGGAGATATGTGAGAATTCCTTCTTCTTGAGCTTCCTTTGCGGGCCTTAAATTTTTTGCATAGTTGATACACTATTGTACCCTTATGTTAGTAGCCCAGCTTTAGCCAACCAAGGAGGCAAAGGAGCTACGATCTGCCCATATGTTGCAAAACTTGAAGGACAGACGGGGTTTAATGTCTCCTTCTTGTGCACATGAAGGCATGAATAGTGATCTGAGGGCATCCTGGCCCTTGGAAATGAGCCTTTGCAGAGGGGAAGGTTTCTTTAAAATACTGTTTGGCTATAACATGATCTAGATCGGACTTGTTGGTGCCATTATCCCAAGTGTGCATGCAAACTGTATATGACACTTCAACCAAGCCACAAGGCATGAAACAATTTAGTTGGTCTTTGAGTTCATAAAAAGAAATTGGTCTTTTGCCAAACCTTTCTTTTTCATTCAAGACATGGTTAAAGTAACCGAGTACCACCAAGGGGAGGATAGGCGCTGACTTTGACTCTACAGCAAGTCCCATAGAGATCTTCTGTCTACAAGTTTGTTAAGACCACGGTCTAGTGACCAAGCTCTCAACTAGGCAAAATATGGCTTGTGCATCGATGCTAATGATAGTTAATGTAACGAATTTAGGATTCCATACTAAGAGATCTTTGTACTAGGGTGGGAGTCAAAGTAATGTACATGGTCCGAATGCCTAAACTTGTTATGCACGAATTGTTCCAACATTGAGCTATTCAATTTTGTCCCCCGTATACCTGGGCATGCAAGTTATGTTTATGAGCAAAAGCAACCAACCCTTGTTGCTTGAGGGTCTTGTTGCAGCTATGTTGGGGTTGAGGAGCTCGCACCCATGGCCATCACCTTAGCCCTTTGTAGCTTGGCGGTCTTTTTCATTGCGAGGGCTTTGGTTCTGGGGATTACCTCTTTGAAGCTATTCAGATGGCTTAGCTCATTTATCCTCTCAATGTGGTGGTCTTTGTATACTGAGGACTCAAAGACCTGCTGGGTTGGTAATGCCCTTATAGTTGCATAGTCACTTGGCCCGTTATTATCTTGTGCTTGCTCCATCAGCTGAACATATCCTAGCTATGCCAATGCCATGTCCAGGGTAGGTTGGAGGTCATGGCTCGGATCCTATGTGTGTGTGGCAAAGGGAGTGCGCTGGCACTCTGTGCCAAGGCTTCGTTGGCACGGCATGCCAAGTCTTTTGTGGCATCGGTTGCCAAGGCTTCGTTGGCACGTTAAGCCCTGGCTTGGCCAGGTCTCCTTTTCCTCTATCCTCGTTTGCTTGGGGGCCTAGGAGGGATTATTACCACCTTCTCAATTGTGCCTTTCCTGCATCTCTTTCTCATTTTTAGTGGCTGCTCTTGTGCCTCTTTGTATGTTCCATTATTATGCCCAAGCTGCTTACAGCTCGAGTTGGTGCAGCTTCTCATATACTACTTTTTGTGTAATGCTCTCTTTATTAGAGCCCTCAAATTCCACTTATGTTGCGAGCTCTCAACTCAAGTAATCTCTACTAGCACTCTGGCATAGTTCCATAATCCCCTAGAATCTGTGAGATAGTTTGCTATTAAGGGTTGCCTATTTGTGAGCGCAAATCAGATAGCACTAGTTCCTCCCACAAATTCATAGGCAATCCTGGGAAATTCACCTAAACTGGCATATTGGCCATCTCCTCGTCACCAAATCTGAAAACTCTCGGCATTCTCTTTAGGATTGGTGACCTTTCATACACAAAATAGGGTCCCAAGTAGAGTACTACTTGCATGTCCTATATTGTGTCGAATTGGAAGAAAATCTAGCCAAAGGCATAGAAAACTATGCAATTTTAGGCTTACAGGACTTGGCCAGATTGTATGCCGCTTACCTCCCAGGAATTTCCCATAAAGCAACCCACTGGGCAACGTTCCCATTCATCGTTTTCCTTTAATTTTTTAACATTGACAAACACATTTCCACTCTGTTTTAACTCCATTTTCTTCAGCCTGATGCAGTGGTCTGGCTTCATGATGATGGCGAGTAGGCAGCTCTAGGGCTTACTTGCCTCAATTTTGATGTGGCACGTGGAGTTGCTTGGCCATCAGTCGGGGCTAAGTAGTTGTTTCGTTCGCTTGGTGTGCCAATCCAAGGGTGTGTTATGGCCTTGGTAGGCTGAGCCCTTGGTCCATTGAGCGTGTCGACTGGCGTTGCTAGCATGGCAACAAGCTATTGGGCTCGTGGTCCGCCAGCCAAAGCCTCCATTGAAAGTGACTTGGTAGGTGCGGCAGTGACCTTGAATTTAGGCACACCTATCACATAACTTGGCAGACTTCACTTACCTTCTGGAGGACTTGCGTGTGGCTCCCCAACCGAGGTCTGTCTGGCAGGGTTTGCCAAGCTGGCTGCGGATAGGCTGGCAGGGCGTGTCACATCCTGGTGGTCTTTACCCACTGGGTAAAACTTTGGGCAGATAGAGGGATTTTCCAAACCATACATGGCCGCCTGCAATGGAGGTTTCAGGCCAACTTTACCAGGGCATTTATAAGGAGAATAAGGCTCTGGTTCAAGTGCAACAAGTTCTTCATTTCCATCGTCCATTTCCTCATGGTTGGAGGCCTTCCTTGTTGTAGCTTCTTCTTTTATGCTGCCATTGAATGAAAAAATTGACGCCCTCCTCATCTTCTTCAGAAGAAGAAAGAAGTTCCCGCTCAGGGTCATTGTTACCTTACTGAGCCAAGGCGTTTTTCATCTTCCATCCCTCAGCCTGTGGGGGAAGGCCATTCTTCTTGAGGTGTCTAGGCTACAAGATTTTGAGCTTTTCTTCCTCTTCATCATTATGGCTGGACTTGCAGCCCTGGACTATGTCATTTTTGCTGATTAAAGAGGAACATTGGGCCAAAATGGTGAAATTGGGGAGGAAGCAAGAAAAGAAACACGAATCTGTAGGTAGTTTGCAAGGATGAGAGGGTTTCGGTGAAGTATCCACCAAGTTTATGTTTGAACTTCTAAAGAGAAGCCAGAGAGTTTCTCTCTCCAATCTTGTTCGTACTGCTCTTTGTTTTTGGGTTAAAATGCCATTGTTATATTAACCAATGACGCAAATCATCTGTGGATGTTACCAATACAAAGGACCCTATCTACACGGTCAACAGACTGCCTCAATGCCTATCCAATATAAGTAGCTAATACAAAATAAGAAACAGGCTGCCTTAATACATAGCTATCATGTGCGGGTACAACTTAAACATAACCCGATAAACATGAGTACATATTCTATGGATTACATCCCTCGAACTGAATGATATGCTGTCAAAAATATTATGATATGCCCTCAAAAATATTCTTGTTCCTACCTTGCCAAACAAAGTAGACTGTGGCTGCAAGAGTAATTTTTGCAGCCTTTGGCACACAGAGTCTTGCCCTTTAGTCACCGTCTGCCCCTAGTTAGGAATTGGCTCAGCGAGCCAAGGTTGGTTTGCACACCCACCTAAGTGGAAGTGTACATCAAAACCTCTTTCACCACGGTGCATTGGAAGAGGATATGGTCACCCGTCTCAATATTGTTTGAGCAATGAGAGAAAGTGCTGACTTCAAAATAAGTTAGGCTATCTTTGGTGGGCAGCTTGGCCAAGGCTACCATCCAAAGAGTAAAGGCGTTCTTGGGAGTAATGGCATAGTCCCAAACCAACTTGTGCCATAATCTGACTGTGCCTTTGGGCCTAAAATTCTCGTAGGCTAGTCTTGGTCGTAGTTCACTCTCAGGGGCCTGATGTGTTAGGACTTCCTTGGCAGTCTCAAGCGAGCCTTCCTTACGTATGACTATGTCTCTAATATCCAACAACTATTCAAGAGTAGAGAGTCAGTCTTTCTTGTAGGCCTTGTCTAGAGGTTAGCATATAATTTGTACCAGTGGCACATCCATTGTGACATCCGTTGTGCCTAGAGAGTGTCCTCTTGTGATGGATGTCCTATATGTATTTTGCCAAGAGAGAAACGTGTTGGGTGCATCAATTGTCCCGTGGCGTAAGCCGTGTGGGCGTAGGCCGGGTGGGCCAAGTCACAGTCGAATGCCGTGGGCGCTTGTGTGCTGAATGCACTATAAGGCTAGGGTATGCGTATCTCTTGTCACCAATTGGTTTTGGGAGAGTTGGTAGCGCCTGAGGTCCTACAAGTGGTATCAGAGCGAGGTCACGGGTTCGATTCCCAGCAGGAGCAATTGCTGAGGGGGAGATTGTTGGGTGCAGCAATTGTCCCGTGGCGTAGGCCGTGTGGGCGTAGGCTGGGTGGGCCAAGTCACAGTCGAATGCTGTGGGCGCTTGTGTGCTGAATGCACTATAAAGCTAGGGTATGCGCATCTCCTGTTACCAATTGGTTTTGGGAGAGTTGGTAGCGCCTGAGGTCCTACAAAACGTTCCATTCCTTTAAACCAATGACTCCCAGTCCCCCTGCAGCCTTAGAAGCCGCACTTGCCTCCATGCCACCTAAGCATTCTTTCTACTGGCTATAGTACTTTCCCAAGTGAGTGTAAAAAAATTATATCCATCCACGCCTTAACTGAGGAAGGTAGTGAAAAGGAACTTAACCAAAAGCAATTATTACCTTGTATGACTGATTTGATTAGCTCAAGCCAGCTAGTATAGGATAGTGTTGAGGTGCCCCATAGGCCAACTCTTTCCACAAGCTTGCTAACGTCAAAGTAGTGTGTTGCTTAGAGCTTGTGTCCCGCAATAGGAATCCCCATGTAGGTAAAAGCCACAGACCAAGGGGGAGATCAGTGATGACATGTAGATAGTCTCCCTCCACCCACATTCCAGCCAAGGATATTTGGGACTTCTCCATTTTTTCCTTTATGCCAAAACTGGCCCCAAAGGAACTTAGTGCTTCTAATAGCTTTTGCACTGAGGGGATGGTCACTCGTCCAAAGAGTATAAGGTCATTCGCAAGACAAAGATGACTAATCCGATGCTCTTCACATTTGGGATGGAACTTGAAGCAGGGATCATGATGTAACTTCCTAAGGAGTCTTGATAGGTACTCCATGCCAATGACCAAAAAGATAGGAGAGAGGGGGTCTCCTTGCCTATGTCCACTCTTCTCTTTAAAGAATACATAGGGGGCCCACTAATTGCGACTGAGCAGGAGGCAATCATGACACACTCCATGATCCACCCTAAAAATCTGTTGGGAAGGCCAAGCCCAATAAGCATAGCACTTAAGGAGTCCCAACTTATGGAGTCAAAAGCCTTCCGTATATCCACCTTGAGCATATACTTGGGAGTGGTGAGCTTCTTTCCGTACTCCCTGGCAAACTGTTGAACTAGGAATACATTATGCATTATTGATCTTCCTTTAAGGAATCCCGCCTGGGCATCGTCCATGACTTCCCCCAAAACTGAAGTTAGCTTGTTCCCTAGTATTTTGGAGATGGCCCTATATACTACATTGCAACAAGATATAGGCCTGTAGTTCAAAACTCTAGTGACATTCTTTGCCTTGGGGAAAGGGTAATCAGGGCATGATTGAGTTGTTCCAACAGTCTGCCATTCATAAAGAACTCCTGTGTAGCGCCCCGCACCCTAGACCTCGTCTGAATACGGTGCACCCATCGTACTTCACTATGGAGAGTACAAAGCATCATGCATAACATGTAAAAAATCCATAACTTAAGTCATGGACTACCATGTTAACATTTAACAAGGTAGCAAAATTTAGGCAGAATTAAAAACTTCAAAATAAACATGCTTGCCGAAAACATTAAGTCCAAAACATTGGTCCAACAAAACAAGGCAAAACCGAATCGCAAAAGTTCCAAACATAGTTCATAGTACAAACATCATGTTAGCACAAAAGTCCTTAAGCATCGTCTTCTCTCGGCTTCTTGATTATGGATATGGCACTCTCGGTTCATCATCGATCTGCTCAACATTGGCATTCTCGGGTCTAGGGGAAAAATAAAGGTATGAATGATAAAATCACACAGCAGGTATACAATAAACCGTCATGAAATGAGTAAAGAATCATAACATGAATGCAAAACCCCACGAACCAACATTAATTCATACCTGGCCTTTAATCCTTGATTCGCAGAAGATATAGCCTAATCATAACTCAAATAATACTAGTACGGCATAATCATATCACTTCCTAGCTTAACTATTCTAACATGCAAAGTACGCGTGGAATATGCAAGATGCAATGCATGATGTCATGTCGTGGAAAAATCATCATTTGGTCCCATAAAGCAAGCATAAAAGAAAACAGAATGTCAGATCAATTAACCCCGGATCTGAACGGGTCCAGAACATTCCATCAGACCAATTAACCTCAGGTCTAGGACGGGTCAAGAACGTGTCAGCAGGCCGATTAACCCCGGGGCTTGGTCGGGTCCAGAACATATCATCGGACCAATTAACCCTGGGTCCGGAACGGGTCCAGAACTTATCATGTCATCAGACCTATTAACCCTGGGTCTGGATCAGGTTATGAGCATGCTTAGCCGGCAACAAAGTCATAGAGCATTTCTTTTCGAAAATCATGGGACCTTAAATAACTTACTTGCATAAAGAAACTTGCGTACTTGAAAAAGAACTTGCTTGCATAAGGAAAAACATAGAGGAAATCAGATTCATAATGCACATGATCATACATGATACATGGCATGAAATGCGATTAGAGTCATGGCATAAATCATCTTAAAATTTACTTAGGACATGACATAGACATAATCCCCTCGGCTGAAAAACTTTTCAGCAGTTCGCACTTATTTACCTTGGCTCAAAATGTAACCAAGACAACTTATTCCCTGGACCTTTTTATACAGCATGCACATTAGGGTCCTTACTATCAAACATAAAAATTTCGTAAAAATCCAATAAATATAAGGGGTTCAAATTCGGGTTCCAACAAGACATTGCACAGCCCAACTTTCGAATGTGCAGTACCTGTTTCCTTTCGTTTTCATGGCTCTTAATCATCAATAATTCGTATATATCACCTGGAAGGTAAAGCTAACATACTGGGGAATAATTTTCTTGAGCCCAAACACCATCTTCACGCCTAAATAATTAAGGATAAGTCCAAACACTGTGACCCAACATTCTGTCCAGATTTCTTGCAACGTTCATCCGACTGTACTTCAGTAGTTACCCCATCAAATGAATGTTTTTAGCCAATTTCTTTACTTAGACATCTGACCCAATTCTTTAAGTGACTCCCATAAAAATTTCAAGTCAATCCAAGACCTTTAAAGTGGTTAGACAATTATTTTTCCAGAACATATGCGCCCAGAATTCTGTTTTGCACAGATTCATTATGAGGCTCCTTTAGTATTGTAAAACTAGTCTTTTTATCTATTTACCACCACACACAATTAATATACATGATGGCCTACCATCAAACCTAATTTGAGGTTAATTACACAATCACAAGGTTCATTTCAAGGCAAATCATTGCGACACTCAAAACAGTTCTGTTCTGGAAATTTTTCTTTAAACCACTCCTTGTCTTTTGTCACACGTATTATTTTCCCCATCATCCTTTAATCCTACTTATTAACCACAATATCATACAGCCAAAGATATTTATTCTTGGCTTATAAGGTCACTATTACAAATGCACATGGTGATAAAATCAAGCAATCCCACTAACACCAACATCATGACTAGTTTCACTTTTAACCCCTATAGCACAACTTGGAACACA
Source organism: Eustoma russellianum (assembly GCA_036186865.1). Classification (NCBI taxonomy): domain Eukaryota; kingdom Viridiplantae; phylum Streptophyta; class Magnoliopsida; order Gentianales; family Gentianaceae; genus Eustoma; species Eustoma russellianum. The sequence goes on along the minus strand of AP025075.1, from coordinate 12,902,982 downwards.
TAGGCTTCACTTAGCACATGATATCCAAATTTTCCAGCCATAAACCACTATGAGAATAGGTCTTAAAAATGCTCCTAAATAAGGAAAAATAAACACCATTCGTTTCCTATAAAACCCCATTGAGGCCGAAACACACACACACAAACATACTCATCCACAACTCACGATTTGACACTATTCTCAACATAGTTCATCAAGAGTGCATAGACTAACATTCTTAGGGAACATAGTACCTTATTTTAACACCCATTACTACCTTCAAATGTTTTCTAAGGCTGTTTTTCAAAAGACCTGAAAACAGTCCACTTGTCATTTTTGCTATTTCAAGCATTATGGAACATGCAACATATAAGATTCATTCCGTTCCATGTTATGTTACCATGGTAGCCCAAAATATATGAATTATGTACATACTAAACGCTAAAAAGAGGGGTCTTAACATATCCATCAAGTAACATGAGCCAAAGAGTATACTTTCACACTAGTTTTTCATCAAAGTTCACAACTTTACTACTTCATGCTTATCATGTCATCTAAAAATCATACCTTACTATGACTAAACATTCAAGTCATTAACTCCTTACATAAATCATGAAAGTCTAATGTATACTTGCCTTTTTGTTGAGTCCTAATTCCTTCTTAGTTTAGAGTGGATCAAATGGCTTGAGATCTCCTCCTACTTCACCGTGGTGTACACGGTTTTGAATACAAAAATGGAGGTTAGCATTATCCTTAAATCCAAAGGTAAATGAACTCTATTTAAGGTAGAGTTTCTTACCAAAATTTCTTAGTGCTGCAACCTAGCCACCGACTATCACCACTTCTTGAGAGCTTGAAGATATCACCTCCCTTTTCCTTTCTAAGACTCACGGGTTATGGGGTTAGGGAGGCATCCGAATTTATGCTTCATGGGGAGTTAGATTGAACATATAAAGGTTTAAAAATCCTTGCCAATATGGAACTTGTGTTGGAATGGCTCACTTTAGGGACTCCTATGCCAAGGAGTTTGAAGATTCTTCACCTAGGGCACATGCAAGGCCATGGGTTTGTGGGGGAAAATGGAGAACAATGTGAGCTTCACAAGTTGATAATCTAAGATTAATGGAGATGTTTGAAAGACTTGCTTACCTAGCTTGAAGATTGAGAGTTGAAGGAGATGGTCTTGAAGTACTTCTAAGAACACCTTAGCTCAAGAGGTTTCTTAGTACTTGAATCCCTTGAAGTGTTTGTATCTTTCCTTAAGAGGAATTTAGTGGATTGAAGGTGGATGGAATGTAGCTTGTTTGCTATGAGGTTGAAGAAAAATCTATGGAGGCTTCAAAGGGGGTGGGCGGCTGGATGGTTCAAGAGGAGGGAGAGGAAGACTCTTCAATGGTTCTTGAACATAATCATGTAGTGAGTTGAATGTGGGTTGGCTACTTAATAGATGTTAAACTTTTGATGGTTAATCAATGAAAGGTTCTTTTTTAGTTGGTTAGTTGGATCAATAAAGGTAGAGGGTTCTAGACCCTTAAGCGTCTACTGATTTTATTTATTATTTTTATTTTTTGAAATTTAGGGAGGGCATAATTGGTATTTCGCCATGAAGCATTATCCATACTTATCATTTAGATATTTACTTATGGAATATTATTTATCTTAAGGAACCTATAAAAGGAAGAAAATAAATAAAATGTAGAAAATTGAAATTGACAAATAGGACTTTTTATTAAATCACTTCATATACATCGGGGGTACATAGTAGTTTGAGGATGGGCACAACATCCCCCCCTTTAACATAAGTTTCGTCCTCGAAACTTAAGAGACTAGCCAAAAAGGTGTGGGTATTGATTCCTCATGTTTTCCTCAGTCTCCCAAGTGGCTTCATCTCCAGAATGACGTTTCCACTGAACTTTCACCATAGGTATGGATCTCTTCCTCAACTTCTTCTTTTTCCAATCGATGATCTTTAAGGGCTCTTCCACATAAGATGTATCTTCTTCAATCTTCAACTTCTGATCTTCAAGAATGTGGCTGGGATCATAAACATACCAAAAAAGTTGGGAGACGTGGACCACATCGTGCGACTGGGACAGTGATGGGGGCAATGCCAAGCGATACGCGACTTCGCCAACTCTCTCCAGAATTTCATATGGTCCAATGAATCTTGGTCTCAACTTCCCTTTAATGCCAAATTTCTTAACTCCCTTAGATGGAGAGACCTTTAAGAAAACTTTTTCTCCTTCTTGAAATTCTAAGGGTCTTCGTCTTTCATCAGCCCAAATCTTACTATCTTGTCCCGCCTTCGATCTTTGCTTGACGATCTTTACCTTTTCTCGAGTTTGCTCAACAAGGTCGGGTCCCACATATATCTTGTCTCCAATTTCGTCCCAATAGAGTGGGGACTGACATTTCCTCCCGTACAAGGCTTCATAGGGTGCCATCCCAATGGATCTATGGAAGTTGTTATTATAGGAAAACTCAACCAGCTTAAGGCTCTTATCCCAGCTTCCTCCAAAATCAAGAGTGCAAGCATGAAGCATGTCTTCAAGCGTTTGGATCGTCCTTTCTAATTGACCGTTAGTCTGAGAATGGAAAGCAGAAATCATCCTAATTTCAGTGCCCATTGCCTTTTGAAAGGATGTCCCAAATCTAGAGGTACTACGGGGGTCACGATCATAAACAATACTTATAGGCACACCATGCAAGCAAACAATCTGATCAATATACATAGAAGCTAACTTCTCCATAGATGCCTTAATCGACATGTCCATAAAATGAGCAGACTTGGTCAGACGGTCCACAACGACCCATATAGCATCATTTCCATACATGGTTCTCGGTAGATCGGTCACGAAGTCCAAGGTGACGTGGTCCCACTTCCATTCAGGAACTTCTAAAGGTTGTAGTAACCCAGCGGGTCTTTGGTGTTCAGCTTTTATCCTCTGACAACAAGGCATCGGTCAACAAATTCAGCTATTTGGTTCTTCATGCCGTGCCACCAAAACCTCTGTTTGAGGTCCTGATACATCTTGTTAGCTCCAGGGTGAATAGATAAGCGCGAGTTATGAGCTTCCATCAAGACTTCATCCTTAATCTCCTTGTTCTCAGGTACACATAAACGTCCTCTGTACCATAAACTGACATTACTACGAGCTTCAAAATCATTCAATGGCTTATCTTTCATCCTATCCTTGATCTTTATTAGGGCTTCATCAGTTCCTTGAGCTTCCTTGATTCTATCAATCAGTGAAGGGATAAGGGCCAATTTGGCGAGAACTTCATCTACGGAGTCAACTTCTTCAAGGCCAAATTCTTCCATGTCTCGCTGAAGAGGTGGTTGACGTGGGTGGCTTGTCTTTCGATTCAACGCATCAGCAACTTTATTAGCTTTCCCAGGGTAGTATTGAATTGAGAGGTCATAATCTTTAATCAACTCAAGCCATCTGCACTGCCGCATATTCAGTTCTTTCTGTGGAAAGAGATACTTTAGGCTTTTGTGATCCGTAAAGATCTCACATTTCTCACCATATAAGTAATGCCTCCATATCTTTAAAGCGAATACTACTGTGGCAAGCTCAAGATCATGAATGGGGTATTTTTGCTCGAATGGCTTCAATTGTCGGGATGCGTAGGCTATTACTCTATCCTTCTTCATAAGAACGCATCCAAGACCGTTCTGTGAGGCATCACTATACACAACATATTTTCTGCCAGGAATGGGCTGAGCCAAAATAGCGACGGATGTCAACTTCGCTTTTAACTCAGAAAAGCTCCTTTCACAATCAGTATTCCAGTCAAACTTTGTTTTCTTTTGTGTCAATCTGGTGAGAGAAACATCTATCCTCGAGAATCTTTCAACAAACTTTCGATAATACCCTGCCAGTCCAAGGAAGCTTCTCACCTCTGTAACATTAGTTGGCATGGGCCATTCTGTAATGGCCTAAATTTTCTTTGGATCCACAGAAATCCCATCTTCTGATATGACATGGCCAAGAAATGATACACTATGCAGCCAGAACTCGCATTTGCTAAACTTTGCATATAAGTGTGTTTCTCTTAAAATATTCAAAACCGTTCTCAAATGGGCTGCTTGGGTTTCTTCGTCTGGTGAATAGATCAAGATATCATCTATGAAGACCACTAAGAACTTGTCTAACTGATCCTGAAAGACTCGATTCCATGAGATCCATAAAAGCGGCAGTGGAGTTGGTCGAACCGAATGGCATGACAAGGAATTCGGTAGTGTACATAGCGTGTCTAAAAGCAGTCTTAGGGACGTCTTCAACCTTAATCTTCATTTGGAAATATCCAGATCGCAGGTCTATCTTACTGAAAACCCGAGATCCCTGCATTAAGATACTTTAGATAGAGTTTCGGAAAATTTAAACTTAGTTGAAATAAGACTCACTAATTACATACCCTAAGTTGATCAAATAAATAGTCGATCCGGGGCAGTGGGTACTTATTCTTTATGGTGATTTTGTTAAGTTCCCGGTAATTGATGCATAAACACATGCTTCCATCTTTCTTCTTTACGAATAGCACAGGGGCACCCCACGGCGAAACACTGGGGCGAATAAGCTTTTTCTCTAACAGCTCATGCAACTGCTCCTTTAGTTCTTTTAGTTCCGCAGGTGCCATCTAATATGGGGCTTTCGATATGGGTTCTGCTCCTGGAACAAGATTTACTTCGAAGGCAATTTCGCGGTCGGGAGGCAGCCCGGGTAATTCATCGGGAAAAACATCAAGGTATTCATTAACAACCAGAATTTGGGCAAGGGTGGGACTCGCTTGCTCAGCACTTAGGACATAGACAAAGAATCCTTCATGGCCTTTCTTCAATGCTCGACTGACACAAGCCGCATTAACATAAACCTTCTTGGATGGTTCTTTAACTTGGCTCCTCCTTGGAATGATACTTCATCTCGAACAGGGTCCTTGATTATAACTTGCCTACTCCGACAATCAATGTGAGCATGGTTCTTCGAGAGCCAATCCATTCCAAGAATTAAATCGAAACCACTCATGGATATGGGAATTAAATCGGCTTCAAACCGCTGATCATCAAACTCGAGCGTGCAATTTATAAAGATATGATGAGAGACAAGCACCTGATCGCCGACTGCTTGTACTCTATAGGGTGATTCTAATCGGACTGAGTTATGATCGATATTCTTAGTAAACTTTCTGGAGATAAATGAGTGGCTGGCGCCACTGTGAACAACACATTCGCAGGTATGCTATATACTAAGATAGTTCCTGAATCATGCATATTTAACTAAGTAACAGCATAGGCATGCATAAGAAAAACATATTTAAGGCATAAAAATTTAAACCATAGCAGTCACTACATCTGCCGTCTCCTCAACGTCTGCATTTGTTATAACGTGCACCCTTGCATTTGCACGCGGTCGTTGGTTCCTTGGCGGTTGTTGCTGCTGCTGGGCTCCTCTTTCTGGACAATCCCTAATCAGGTGGCCATCCTTGTCGCATCCGAAACACTGTCCAGTCTTCCATCGACACTCACCATATGTCTCTTCTGGCACTGAGGGCACACTGGTATAGCTGGCTACTGGAGTGGAGCTTGATTCTTTTGCTGATTAGCTTGATGCTGCTGGTGGCGCTGATTCTGACCCTATGATCTCCCTTGACGAACAGATCCTCTAAAATTCTTCTTGGCTACCTTCCTGAACTTCTCATTTCCAGTCACTTGCCTTTCCCTTTTCTGTCCCACATTGCCTCGACGGATAATATCTTTCTTGATCCTATAACAGGCGTCCAAAAGGGCTCCAAAATTTTTAGGATTTTCATTTACCAACCATGTTCTAATCTGTGGGTTCAACCCTCTTTCAAATTTCAGTATTTTTGTCTCTTCATCTTTCATGGTAGATGGCTGAAATCTCCCTAATGCAATGAACTTGTTTGCATAATCTGCAACGGTCATACCAGGCTCTTGCTTCAGTGATTCAAACTCATGCCGCTTCTGCAACTTCACCGATGGAGGAATGTAGAACTTATGGAATTCTTGCAGGAATCTTTCCCAAGCAATTGGTCTTGGCAAGGGGTGTAAGTTAGTCTTCCACCACTGATTCGCTTCACTTAACAGAAAGGGCCTCACAGCTTGAGCTTTCATCTCATCAAGGGTTTGGATTAGCTCAAAACAGTTGTCGACCTCATCTAACCACTTCTCAGCTATGTCTGGATCTGGCTTTCCCTCGAATGGTGGCACATTTGCACTTTTCAGCTTCTCAAAATAATACTGAGCATCTCTCACTGGCTCACGTGGCTGGGGCGGAGCATTCTAATGGATTAGGCCTTGACCTATCTATGTGACCACCTAGCAAAAGGCCTGAAGGCGTTAACATCAGGGATCACTGGAGGAATAGGTGCCTGCGGTGGTGGAGGTGGATTATTCTGTACAGCAGGATTCTGATCATGTTGTGGTGGCGGCGGGACATGAGCCGGTGAAGGAGGAACAGGGCCTTGTGGCTGAGGAGGGACTGGCTCCTGCACATCTAGTCGAGCCCTAGGAGTCTGCCTCGAGGTCGGGCCATCTGCACTATGGAGTGTCAAAATTTATGCAAATGTTGGGATAAAACCAGATTATTTTGGCTAAAGATTATAACTCTCAAAAGAAATTCAAATGAGAAAGCAAGCAAACCTTGTTACTTGAGGGGCTTGTTGCAGCCCTGGATGTTCTAGTTTCCTATGTTTATGTTGGGGTTGAGGAGCTCGCACCCTGGCCGTTACCTTCGCCTTTTGTAGCTTGGCAGCCTTTTTTAAGGCAATGGCTTTGGTTCTGGTGATTACCTCTTTGAAGCCATCAAGTTGACTTCGCTCCTTCGTTCTCTCAATGTGGTGGTCTTTATATACTGAGAACTCAAAGACCTGCTGGGTTAGTAAGCCCCTATAGCTGTGCAATCACCTGGCCTGTCATCATCCTGTGTTTGCTCCATTAGTCAAACATATCTTGGTCGGGCTAATGTCATGAGCAAGGCAAGCTGGAGGTCTTGTCTTTGGTCCTCTGTGTGTGTGGCAGGGGGTGCAATGGCAAGACTTTGTTGGCACGGTGTGCCAAGCCTCCATTGGCATGGGTTTCCAAGGTTTCATTGGCACCTTGCTCCTTGGCCAAGCCAGGTCCCCTCCTCTTCTGTCCTGGTTTGCTTGGGGGCTTGGGGGCATTATTACCACCTTCTCAATTGTGCCTTCCCCTGCTTCTCTTTCTTTGTCATTTTCCAATGGCTGCTCTTCTGCCTCTTTTTGTGATCCATTGTTTTGGCCAAGCAGCTTGCACCTTGAGCAGAATTGAGGTAGCTTCTCATGTTCTACCTTTTGTGTAACACTCTCTCCATTAGAGAGCTGAAATTCCACTTCTTTTGTGATCTCTTGACTCAGGTCAATCTCTACTAGCGCTTCTGCATAATTCCATGTTACCCTGGAAGTTGTGAGCTGGTCTGCCATCAAGGAGTTGGCTATTTGTGAGCACAAGTTGGACAACACTTGTTCCACAAATTCACAGGTAGTCCTTGAAAATTTATCCATCATGGCACATGCCATCTCCCAGGCACTAAATCCAAAAAACCTCGGCATTCTATTTAGGATTACTGACCTTCCATACACAAAATAAGGGACTGAGTAGAACATTTCTTGCAGGTCCTGTATCATGTCGAATTTGAAGATAATCCAGCCAAAGACATCGAAGTCTATTGATGCTTAGGCTTCCAGGACTTGGCCAAGTTGTATACCATCCACCTCCCAGGGAACTTTCCCAAAAAAGCAACCTACCAGGCAACGTTCTCATTCATTTCATGCTTTAATGATTCAATGACAAAACCTTTCGACTCTGTTTTGCCTATATTTTCTTAAGCCTCATGCAGTGGTCTGGCTTCCTGTTGTTGTCAAATGAGGAGCTCTAGGGCTTGCTCGCCTCACCAGTCGTTATGGCATGTGGAGGTGCTTGGCCAACAGTTAGGGCTGAGGTGTGGTCTGGTTGCCTTGGCATGCCAAGCCCAGGGTACACTGTGGCCTTGGCAGGCTGAGCCCTTGGTCCGCTGAGCATGTCGACTGGTGTTGCCGGCATGCCAACCAGCTATTGGGCGCTTGGCGCACCAGCCAAGGCCTATCTTGAAAGCGACACGACAGGGACGACCTCAGAGCTGACTTCAGGCACAGCTGCCCTACCAGTAGGCTGACTTGACATGGCTTTTGGAGGACTGTCGCGTGGCTCCCCATCCGAGGTCTGGCTGCCTGGGTTTTCCAGGCTGGCAGTAGGCAGGCTGAAAGGGCATATAACAATCAGACGGTCTTTGCCTGCTGGGTGAACCTCTGGATGGGAAGAAGAGTTTTCCAAACCATCCATGACCGCTGGCAAAGGAGGTTCCAGGGCAATCTTACCAGGGCACTTTTGAGGATAACAAGGCTCTATTTCCAGAGCAACAAGTTCTTCATCTCCATCGACGATCTCCTCATGGTTGGATGTCTTCATTATTGCAGCTTCATCTTCTGTGCTACCATTGAACGAAATGTTATCGTCCTCTTCATCTTCTTCAAAAGAAGGGAGATGTTCCAGCTTAACGTCCTTTTTTCCATTCTGAGCCAAGGGATTTTTCATCTTCCTTACCTCAACCTTTGAGGGAAGGCCATTTTTCTAGAGCTTGAGCTGTCGAGCCTACCAGCTTTGGAGCATTTCTGCTTCTTCATCTTGGCTACCTTTGTAGCCCTAGACCTTATCATTTTGGCCAACCATGGAGGAACGTTGGATAAAAATGGTGGAATGCAGGAGGAAACAACAAAAGAAACAGAAATCTACATGAAATGTGCAAGAATGATGAGGTCTTGGCGTAAGCATCTGCCAAGAACAAGTTTTAACTTCTAGGGAGAAGTAAATAGTTTCTCTCTCTCGCTGGACTGAGAGCTCTTTATTTTTGGGCTAAAATGCAAATGTTATATTAACCAATTAAGCAAAACATCTGAGGATGTGAGCCATACAAAGGACCCTATCTACGCAGGCAACAGACTGCCTTTGCCTATCCAACATAGGTAGCTAATAAAAAATAGGCAACACGCTGCCTTAGTACATATCTATAAAGTGTGGGTACTACACAAACATAACTCTATAAACATGGGTACATACTCTATGAATTACATCCCTCAACGTGAATGATGTGCCTTCAAAAATATTCTTGTTCCTACCCTGCCAAACAAAAGTAGACTGTGGCTGCAAGCACAATTTTGGCTACCTTAGCGCTCAGAGTCTTTCTTTTTGGTTAAAATGCAAATGTTATATTAACCAAGATATGAAAACATCATGGGGATGTGACCCAAACAAAGGATCCTATCTATGCGGGTAACAGACTGCCTCAACGCATATCCATCATAAATAGCTAATACAAAGTAGGCAACAAGCTGTCTTAGATAATAGCTATCAATTGTGGGTACAACTTGAACATAACCTAATGAACATGGGTTCATACTCTATGAATTACATCCCTTGATGAGAATGATGTGCCTTCAAAAATATTTTTGTTCCGGGCCTCCAAATAAAATAGACTGTGGCTACTAGCGTAATGTTTTTTGCCTTGTCATGTAAGGATTTTCCCTTTAGTCGCCTTCTGCCAAAGGTTAGGACTTGGCTTCGCATGTCTAGGTTAGTTGGCGCGACAAGCCAAGTGGCAATGTACATCCCTACTTTTTTCACTCTAATGCATTGGAAGAGTGTATGTTCTCCCGTCTCAACATATTCTGAATAAAGAGAGAAAGTGTTGACATCCAGATAGGGTAGCCTATCCTTGGTGGGCAGCTTGCCCAAGGCTGCCATCTAGAGGTTAAAGGCATGTTTGGGAGTGAGGGAATGATTCGAGACCATCCTGTGCAAGGTCTGGCTGTGCCTCTTGATATGAAGTACTCATAAGTGAGTCTTGGTTGTAGTTCTCCCTCAGGGGCCCAGAGTGCTAGGAACTCCTTGGCAGCCTCTAGGGAGCCTTTCTTGCTTATGAGTGTCTTGAATGTCCAGCAATTACTTCAAAATTGGAGAGACAGCCTCTCTGGCAGGCTTGGTGCAGAATTTGACATATAATTTGTACCAGTGGCACATCCAGTGAGCCCAAAGAGCATCCTTTTTGTGGTGGATGTCCCAAACATGTTCTGCCAAGAGGGCAACATTCCATGCCTTCAATTCAATGACTTATAGCCCACTTCAGCCTTGTGTCGGCACACTTGTCTCAACACTACCCAAGCTTTCTTTTTTACTGGCAATGCTACTCCCCAAAGAAAGTGTAGGCAAATTCTATCCACTTCGGCCATAACTAAAATTATAGAGGAATTAACTAAAAACAATTTATACCTTATAAGACTGATTTGATTAGCTCAATCCTGCCAGCAAAGGATAGTGTTGAGGTGCTCCATAGGCCCACCATTTCTACAAGCTTGCCAAGGTAATCAGAGTAGCGTGTTGCTTGGAGCTTGTGGCAAGCAATAGGATCCTCAAGTATCTGAAGGGCATAAACACAAAGGGGAAGTTGTTGATGAGTCTGAGACTGTCTCCCTCCTACCTAATTCCAGTCAAGGATATGGGGGACTTCTCCATGTTTTCCTTTAGGCCAGAACAGGCTCCAAAGGTACTTAGTGCCTCACTAGCTTTTGCATCAAGGGGATGGCCCCTCTTGTAAAGAGAATAAGGTCATCCGCAAAGCAAAGATGAGCAATCCTCTGTTCTTCACATTTTGGATGGGACTTGACGTTGCGATCATCATGTAGCTTCCTAAGGAGTCTTGGTAGATACTCCATGCCAATGAAAAATAGAAAAGGAGAGAGGGGGTCTCCTTGCCTGAGTATCCTCTTCCCTTTAGAGAACCATAGGGAGCCCCGTTGATTGCAACTGAGTAGGAGGCAGTCGTGACACACTCCATGATCCACCCTACAAATCTGTTTGGAATGCCTAGCCGATCACCATGGCACTCAAGATGCCCCAACTTATGTAGGCAAAGGCCTTCCTTATATCCACCAAGAGCATACACTTGGGAGTGGTGTGCCTTACTCCCTAGCCAACTCTTGAAGAAGGAATATATTAGCATCATTGATCATCCTTTAAGAAATCCCAAATAAGCATGGTCCATGACTTCCTCTAGAACTGAGGTTTGCCTGTTCACCCGTATTTTGGGGATGGTTTTATATACCACATTGCAATAAGATATAGGCATGCAGTCATCAACTCTATTAATATTCCTTGCTTTGGGGACAAAGGCAATCAAACATGATTGAACTGCTTCAACAGCCTGCCATTCATTAAGAACTGGTGGATGGCCTTTATTGTGTCTTTGCCAATTATGTGCCAGCCCTTAATAAAGAACTAAGAATGTGGGAAATCGGAGACCTAATCACATTAGGGTAAACCAATTTAAAACGGAGAAAATCAAACTTTTTTGTGATGAAGATTAAACTGCAATCAAGATGAAAGATTTGAACTTTAACATTTAAATAGAAACAATTCATGACTCCAACACAAGTCACACAATAACACTTGAATCAATTGAATAACTGGACAACTTGAACACTTGAACACAATCAACAACAACAATACTTGAACAATGATCACTTTATTCACAGAATAAATCACTTTAATCACTTGCACACGCAGGTGCTGACTTATACAATCTTAACTCAACAATATTCATCACAATCTATTCTCCTGGGAGAACAACTTAAACACTAATTTGTGGAATGAGGGATATATATACACATACGAGAATAGGGAAGAAGGCCTTCCCTTCAATGCATGCAACAGTCGGATACCAAATCCAGCCATTGGTTATATTCTTTAGAGTCTCATTTGGTAGCATAATATGATGATGATTATACAGGCGCAGAAGTGAAGTAATGGAGTAGGTTGGCATAGCAGGAAAGTCTTCAAAGATGTAAGCAGAGAAAACAGTTGTAAAGAGAAATGCTGATGTGATTTAACCATTACACAAAGGAGTCCCTCATTAAATTTTATGCAGCCGGGTTACCGGTCATTAAGTGGATCTAGGTCACCAGGTGCTGACCCGGTTCATTTCTCAACACTCTCCCTCAAACTTAGTGCATAGGAAATGCAACTAAGTTTGCAATGTTTGCAATGAGATATTCATGAATGAGGGGAGCCTTCAGTTAGTCAGGAAAACTTCTTCAATCATACTGGAACAGCTGAGTCCTTCAGATCCTTCCTTCTTTGGAACACAATGTTACTCCGTAAAAGATGTCCACCCTTGATGAGTGATTGGTTTGTAACAAACCTGCAGTAATAGAAAGAATAATAAGTTTTTTGTATACCATAATATAATTGAGTTACCTGTTTGGAGCTCAATGAGAGATCATGAGTCCATTGGATGTCCTGGCAGAACATAGGCCATGCTCCAAGTGTCTTCGAGACACTCCTGGTGTCATACCCCGTGATTTTTGGGTCCAACGTGGAATAAGTATAATAAAACTTAAAATACAATTTTAGTAATTATATAGGTTATGAGACTTAGTTAAGTAAAACATAGAAAATAAAAGAAAGGATTAAAAGTGAGAATCAAGAAAATTAGGCAAAAGTACCAAAATGCCCTCCCCACTTAAGTGATGGGGGAGTTACACAATTAGTATAACTCCCCAAAAGAGGGAGGAGCCGTGGGTTATAGCACAAAGAGAGGGGGAAATCGCCTAGAAAGAAAAGGGAAGGAGAAGAGAGAAAGAAGAAGAAGAGAAGAAGAAAAGGAAGGAAGAAGGCCGCTCTAGGTTCAATCCTTACCAAAATTCTGCAGTACGCTTGTAAGCTTATCTAGATTCCAAGGAAAGTAATCTTTCTATACGCTTTACGCAAATTTTGTTACTTTAGGCCCTATGTTCTTACAAAGAGAAAACTTGGATCACACATTAGTAGTTTTGACTTGTCTATGTTAAATGCTTTACTATATGTAATTGTTGTTGCTAGTTGCATAAAGTCTTGTTCTTTGGGCCATATTTCTGAAAATAGTTATGTGGTGCTTTGTTGTTTGTCAAGCATGCCCATGAAAGTGTATATTTGATGTGCTTATTTTCTTGTTCTATTCTCATGTTGATTGTCTACACTTAGACGTTTGGGAGTAAGTGCAGGGAATTGAAGGATGAGTGATGGCATTGTTGTAGACTTGTTGTGTTGGGAATGCTGATGATATCTTCTGAAGGTTGTGAATGATTGAAGGTTAAGAGGGGATATTGTTAGACATAACTAATCATCAATTCATGATTAGATGTGTGTTAAGTATGATGAATCTAGATGGTAAGATGGATCTTGAGAGGTTTAACATGAAAGGGTTGAAGGAGGAGGATGATGGGAGGAAGTTACTGCAGAAAAACTGCAGTTTGGCATCGTCAGAACACTTCGAACGCCTACATTAGGCGCTTCAAGTCACATTAGGTGCCTAATGTAGCGTTCAATGTGTCCTGAAGCATTCCCGTACAGAAAAACTGCATTTTAGAACCGTCAGAACACTTCGAACACCTACATTAGGCGCTCTATGTCACATTAGGCGCCTAATGTAGCGTTCAATGTGTCCTGAATCATCCCCGAACACTTCGAACACCTACATTAGGCGCTCTATGTCACATTAGGCGCCTAATGTAGCGTTCAATGTCATATTAGGCGCTTCATGTAGGCGTTCAATGTCTACGGCACATCCCCGAACACTTCGAACGCCTAGTATAGGCGCTCTATGTCACTTTAGGCGCCTCATGTGGCGTTCCAAGTATACTGGAAGTCTTTTTGACCCTTTAGGTGCCCCATGTAAGTGTAGCAACTTTATACACTTCCTTTGAACATAAAATGCAAAGGCATTTGAGGTGTAATTGAGGAATAGATGGTAAGATTGACTAAGAAAGAATAAGATTGAATCCCAAGCGAATTAGTGAGACGAACGGACTTGGAAAGATACAAACAGGGAGTGTTTGAGGTGCAAGACTGTATACTTGATATGTAAGATGTGTGTGTGAGATACCTTTATTATCTTCCATTGCTCATAAATTACAAAGTGTTTTGAAAGTGTGCTAGAGTTGTAAACATTAAGTGTGAATGAGTAGGGTTAAGTATGAATTCGAAGTGGATTCGTGATACGAAAGGGCATGAAGTGGTATGAATGAGGTGTGATGGATATATGGGGCCGTGGACCTTTCAGCACGGATATATGATATATGTAATGGGGCCGTGGACCTTTCAGCACGGATATATGATATATGTAATGGGGCCGTGGACCTTTCAGCACAGGGTATAAAGTTATATGTTATGGGGCCGTGGACCTTTCAGCACGGGGTATAAAGTTCTGTTTGCTGTGGACTGATCACCCACAGGGTATAAAGTTCTGCTACGCGAAGAATACGATATGTAAAGTGATGAAATGTTTTGTGAAATGACATGCATGACATGTTTATGAAAGAAGACATATGCATGGGTGTTGTGTGTGATTTTAAAGAAGAACATGCATCATGGTACACGAAGCATAAGACTTGACATGCAAGAAACGTGGCTAGTGTATGACTTGCTTATGTGATACGTTGTTTTAATACATGTTGGTTCTCGTACCTGTGTACATATATGTGCTTTATCTGTTTTGAGGAATTCTTATTATGATGCTATTTGTTAACCCTAGCACTTTATTTTTGGGCAATGTTCTATACACTGGTGACTCGTCGTGTGTGATTCCGTAAGGTGTATAGACGGGTTACTTGCTGGCGATAATTTCGCTAAGAACAGTTACTCTATTCCTTTTTCAGGTGAGCCTGAATATGAGTTGATATTTATCGAAGACGACGGCGAGTGGGCTCAATGGGATGATGGACATGGGAATAGATAGATGCTGGACTGTTTTCTTTAAGTTTGGAAACTCATTGTTATTATGTTGTTCTAAAACTTATGTTGGCTAGATGAACAAACACCTTTTATTTCCGCTGCAGTTTCTTGTTGTATTATCAACGATGAAGGTTTAAATTTTATGACATTTCTGCTGGTTTTTATCTTACATTATGAAGGATATACGCTTGATCCGCTTTGACGCTTCGTAGTTCTCATAGTAGACTACGGCGGGTGCACTGGTTCCGATGACGGTATCGGGCCGGGGCGCTACAGGTTGTATCAGAGACTAGGCTTCAGATCTATCTCGGAAACTTAGGTTCATGATCTTATAGCAAATTAAGATGTGATTTTCCCTTAAGTATGACCCTTAGGTATAAGTGATGATTTCCTAGAGTATAAGTGTGATCTGGGTTGGGTGTGTGCGAGCGCGTATATCATTTAGATTTCTATAATAATTTAAATTGTCAGACCCCATTGATCTCTTGGATACAACTTTGTGATGCCAATTTGAAGTATTACGGGCCCAAGACAGCGATCTGCGACAAGATAAGGGCGTTTGACGGGCTAAAACAGAGTCGGATGATAATGTCAGAGTATGCCGACCATGTCCATGCTTTGGGTAAGTTCGCTCCTGCGATTATGCCTGATAATCGCTTAAAGATGACAAAGTTCGAACGAGGTTTGGACTCAAGAATCCAGTCAGCAATTGTAAACGCATTGATGAGAACATACGAGGACATGATGGACGCATGTTTTCACGTCGAGAGTGATTTCTGCAGAGTGGCGGTAAGAAAGGCTGATGCAGGATACTCCGACAAAGGTAAGAGGTTAAGAGAAGAGATTTGAGTTGGTGGCAGGCCAGGACGTTGGATCAAGGTTCTGAAGAGAGGCTCGGTTGAGAAAATTTCATAGACCCCCACAACAGAATTTAGTTGTACAGCAGGTTAAAAGAGTTTGCCGCACTTCAATAAAGGTCATGTCGGCGAATGTAGGAAGTTGGAAAGAGCATGTTATCGATGCGGACAGGTGGGAAACCTTATTCGAGATTGCTCAGAGACGAGAAAGAATGCTCTGGGAGAAGTCGCTCAGCAGCCGAGGACGAATGTCCGCGTTAATGTCATGATTGCCATGGATATTTGGAAGTCGCCGATGTGGTATGATGTATAATTTTAGTGAACAAGATATTCACCAATGTACTTTTGATAGCGGCGTGAACCCCTCTTTTGTGGCAAAGGGATTTGTTAAGCGCCTTTGTGGTTCACTAGAATAGTTGGAGATTCCGTACTGTGTCCAAGCGTCCAAGACCAAATTATGATTCCACATTAACATTGACTATCGATTAAAACAAGTAACAGTTAAGAACTCTGAGATAAAAGATATAACCTTCCAAGGGGATTACTGTTGATTCGAAGGAAGTTGAAGTTATTACCGAGTGGTCTGGACCCACGAATGACACTGAAGTGCAACGTTTCTTGGGTCTAGCTAGTTATTATAGGAAGTTTGTCGAGGGACTTTCGACAATAGCGAAGCCCTCAGTCGGCTTACTCAAAAGAAGTCCAAGTTTGAGTGAACGGCAGAATGCGAGAAAAGCTTCACGGAGCTTAAGAGGAGGTTAACCATAGCTCCAGTATTGGCTCAACCTTCTGGTACTGATGGGTTTGTGATATGTAGTGATGTGTCGAAAAACAGTCTAGGTACGTAAACTGTAGCGTAAGTTATGACTTTCCATCCAAATTGAGTTTAGTTGATACTTCACTTGTAGACTGTGTTTTGATGCAATACGAACGAGTTATCGTGTATGCCTCAGGATAGCTAAACATGAGACAGCTAAGAGGGTTGGAACTACAAAAGGACTACGGCTTAACCATTAACTACCATCCAGGAAGAGCTAATAAAGTGGCCAATGTATTAAACGGAAAATCTAACCATGCGCGACAGTCACCACTTGAGAGAGGAATAGAAGAATTTAACTTGGTTTCTGTTGACTCTATAGTAATGTTTTCGCATCATTGACTGTCACCCCGAGTTTGATGGATTGGTTGAAAGAAGATCGAAAGAAGAATAGGACTGTGGGTGATATTTTTGGGAAACTGAGGTATAGTCAGATTGATGGATTTCAGACCAAGGTGGACATGAACTTATGTTAGAGGAAAAATGTGTGTACATGATTTAGATGAGCTAAGGAAAGAAATTTTGCAAGGGGGCTTACAGCTCAAGGTTATCAATAAATCATGGTAGCACCAGAATGTACAAGGATTGCTAACAATATTATTGGTGGTGTAAGATGAAGGGACACATTGCGGAGTTCATTAGGAGAGGTCTGGTGTGTCAGTAAGTTGAGACTGAACACCAAGAATCTAGTGGATTAGTGATACCGTTGGAGCTTCCAGGGTAGAGATAGGAACTTATTACTATGGACTTTGTGGTTGATTACCGAAAACAAGAAGTGGATATAACATGATTTTGGTGATTGTGGATCGATCGACCAATCTGCACATTTTCTATCGGTCTCGAGGGAAGTATTTCTCGGAAGTTGGTAAGTTTAGATATGGACAACATTGTCAGCCTACAGGGTGTTCCAATAAGTATAGTGTCTTACCGAGATCAACGGTTCACTTCCAAGCTCTAGATAGTATTCTAGAGAGCCCTGGGTAAGGAGTTAAGGATGAGTACATCCTATCACCCTCAGACATGGACAGTCTGAACGGACTACGCATACCCTAAAAGACATGTTAAAAGCTGGTGTCCTAGATTTCAAAAGGAGTTGGGGATGTAATGGTGAAGTTAATGGAATTCTATCATAATAACAGTCACCACAGTGCAATTGATATGGCTCCTTTTGAAGATTTATATGGAAAGAAGTGTAGCTTCCCCGTTTATTGGGATGAATTCGGTGGGAGGACCATCATCGAACATGAATGACTCGAGAAGACATTAGGAAGCGCGAGAATCACTCGAGAGAGACTCAAGTCGGCTCAGGACCGCAACAAAAGTTAGACGGATTCTAAATGACGACCTTTGGAGTTTAAGGTAGGTGGAAAGGTTTATTTGAGAATATCACCTAAAAAAAGGGTACTATGATATTGGAGTGAAGGGCGATTTAAGTCCCCGTTCTATTGGTCCGTATGAGATACTTGAGAAGATGGGAGTTTTGGCATATGAGTTGGCGTTACCTCCGGTATTGGTGCAAGTCCAAAAGGTATTTCATATACCTTAGTTAAGGAAGTACGTGACAGGTCCGATCAGTGTGCTCGAAGCACAACCTTTGGAACTCAATAGTGAGGTTATATATGAAAAGATACCTGTGAGGATCGTAGAACGAAAGGACCAAGTGTTGAAGAAAAGAGTGATCTCTTATGTGAAGGTCCAGTGGAACAATCACATGAAACGGAAAGCTACTTGGAAACTTGAAGAGCGGATGCGGGAGAAGTATCCTCAATTCTTCAATTAAGATACACAAGTTTCGAGGACGAAACTTTTTGTAAGGGGGTGGAATGTCATACCCCGTGATTTTCGGGTCCAACGTGGAATAAGTATAATAAAACTAAAAATATAATTTTAGTAATTATATAGGTTATGAGACTTAGTTATGTAAAACATAGAAAATAAAAGAAAGGATTAAAAGTGAGAATCAAGAAAATTAGGCAAAAGTACCAAAATGCCCTCTCCACTTAAGTGATGGGGGAGTTACACAATTAGTATAACTCCCCAAAGGAGGGAGGAGCCGTGGGTTATAGCACAAAGAGAGGGGGAAACCGCCTAGAAAGAAAAGGGAAGGAGAAGAGAGAAAGAAGAAGAAGAGAAGAAGAAAAGGAAGGAAGAAGGCCGCTCTAGGTTCAATCCTTACCAAAATCCTGCAGTACGCTTGTAAGCTTATCTAGATTCCAAGGCAAGTAATCTTTCTATACGCTTTACGCAAATTTTGTTACTTTAGGCCCTATGTTCTTACAAAGAGAAAACTTGGATCACACATTAGTAGTTTTGACTTGTCTATGTTAAATGCTTTACTATATGTAATTGTTGTTGCTAGTTGCATAAAGTCTTGTTCTTTGGGCCATATTTCTGAAAATAGTTATGTGGTACTTTGTTGTTTGTCAAGCATGCCCATGAAAGTGTATATTTGATGTGCTTATTGTCTTGTTCTATTCTCATGTTGATTGTCTACACTTAGACGTTTGGGAGTAAGTGCAGGGAATTGAAGGATGAGTGATGGCATTGTTGTAGACTTGTTGTGTTGGGAATGCTGATGATATCTTCTGAAGGTTGTGAATGATTGAAGGTTAAGAGGGGATATTGTTAGACATAACTAAGCATCAATTCATGATTAGATGTGTGTTAAGTATGATGAATCTAGATGGTAAGATGGATCTTGAGAGGTTTAACATGAAAGGGTTGAAGGAGGAGGATGATGGGAGGAAGTTACTGCAGAAAAACTGCAGTTTGGCATCGTCAGAACACTTCGAACGCCTACATTAGGCGCTTCAAGTCACATTAGGCGCCTAATGTAGCGTTCAATGTGTCCTGAAGCATTCCCGTACAGAAAAACTGCATTTTAGAACCGTCAGAACACTTCGAACACCTACATTAGGCGCTCTATGTCACATTAGGCGCCTAATGTAGCGTTCAATGTGTCTTGAATCATCCCCGAACACTTCAAACACCTACATTAGGCGCTCTATGTCACATTAGGCGCCTAATGTAGCGTTCAATGTCACATTAGGCGCTTTATGTAGGCGTTCAATGTCTACGGCACATCCCCGAACACTTCGAACGCCTAGTATAGGCGCTCTATGTCACTTTAGGCGCCTTATGTGGCGTTCCAAGTATACTGGAAGTCTTTTTGACCCTTTAGGTGCCCTATGTAAGTGTAGCAACTTTATACACTTCCTTTGAACATAAAATGCAAAGGTATTTGAGGTGTAATTGAGGAATAGATGGTAAGATTGACTAAGAAAGAATAAGATTGAATCCCAAGCGAATTAGTGAGACGAACGGACTTGGAAAGATACAAACAGGGAGTGTTTGAGGTGCAAGACTGTATACTTGATATGTAAGATGTGTGTGTGAGATACCTTTATTATCTTCCATTGCTCATAAATTACAAAGTGTTTTGAAAGTGTGCTAGAGTTGTAAACATTAAGTGTGAATGAGTAGGGTTAAGTATGAATTCGAAGTGGATTCGTGATACGAAAGGGCATGAAGTGGTATGAATGAGGTGTATTTGAGTAGTAAACGTTAAGTGGGAATGAGTAAAGTTAGGTATGAATCCAAAGTGAGTTAGTAATATGAAAGAGCACAAAATGGTAAGAAAAGGGTGTGTTTGAGGAAGTATGAACAAGCAAGGTTAAGTATGAACTCGAGATGATTTCGTAATACGAAGGGACATGAAATGATACGAGCAGAATGTGATAGGGGTTCAGGACTTTGTACTTGATATGTAATGTGTGTGTGCATGTTTACACGTTTGATATGATGTTACATGAGCATTCTGCATCATGACATGGGCACTTGCATTTGATTTGAGAATTGTTTTGCGAAAGAACATGTGTTTACAAGAAAAGTTTGAAGTTTTCGAAAGACAAGATGGCTGCTGGTTGATCGCAGGGTATAAAAGTCACGCCTGCGAAAGCAGGGTATAAAAGCGTGATCTGTGAATCAACAGCAGGGTATAAAGTATTTTATGGGGCCGTGGACCTATCAGCACGGAAAATAAAGTTATTTTATGGGGCCGTGGACCTATCAGCACGGAAAATAAAGTTATTTTATGGGGCCATGGACCTTTCAGCACGGATATATGATATATGTAATGGGGCCGTGGACCTTTCAGCACGGATATATGATATATGTAATGGGGTCGTGGACCTTTCAGCACGGGGTATAAAGTTATATGTTATGGGGCCGTGGACCTTTCAGCACGGGGTATAAAGTTCTGTTTGCTGTGGACTGATCACCCACAGGGTATAAAGTTCTGCTACGCGAAGAATACGATATGTAAAGTGATGAAATGTTTTGTGAAATGACATGCATGACATGTTTATGAAAGAAGACATATGCATGGGTGTTGTGTGTGATTTTAAAGAAGAACATGCATCATGGTAGACGAAGCATAAGACTTGACATGCAAGAAACGTGGCTAGTGTATGACTTGCTTATGTGATACGTTGTTTTAATACATGTTGGTTCTCGTACCTGTGTACATATATGTGCTTTATCTGTTTTGAGGAATTCTTATTATGATGCTATTTGTTAACCCGAGCACTTTATTTTTGGGCAATGTTCTATACACTGGTGACTCGTCGTGTGTGATTCCGTAAGGTGTATAGACGGGTTACTTGCTGGCGATAATTTCGCTAAGAACAGTTACTCTATTCCTTTTTCAGGTGAGCCTGAATATGAGTTGATATTTATCGAAGACGACGGCGAGTGGGCTCAATAGGATGATGGACATGGGAATAGATAGATGCTGGACTGCTTTCTTTAAGTTTGGAAACTCATTGTTATTATGTTGTTCTAAAACTTAGGTTGGCTAGATGAACAAACACCTTTTATTTCCGTTGCAGTTTCTGGTTGTATTATCGACGACGAAGGTTTAAATTTTATGACGTTTCCGCTGGTTTTTATCTTACATTATGAAGGATGTACGCTTGATCCGCTTTGACGCTTCGTAGTTCTCATAGTAGACTACGGCGGGTGCACTGGTTCCGATGACGGTATCGGGCCGGGGCGCTACACCTGGTCCTGGAGAGGTGATAATGTCTGCAGTCTTGGATACATCCTCCTCCGATTAGAGCCATATTGTATTCCCTGCACTGAATGCCTTTAGTGTTCCTTCTAGATCTGAGCCTGCAAGAATGGTTAGTAGAAATAAAAGAAACTCCATCTGTCCCTGCAATCAAATTAGTTCACCTGCAGCCCAAGGCCCTTTCATGTAAGAGCTCTTGGAAAGGTTAGTTAAAAAATAAACATCTTAAAGAGAGAGATAAGAGTAGTCATGTATATATCTGAGTATTATTTCCTACAACATCAATGTTAGACATAACACAATTTTGATTACAGTTGAATAGCATTCCTCCAGAGAATGGAAAAAAAGGTTAGTATAAAGTTGCTGCATCTGCAAGAAACTAGTGACAAACATCCTGCAAGTCATGTTAGTACAAAACGTTCCAGCAAATTGCACCACCTGCACGTAATATTATTCTCTCCTGCATATCAAAGGTTAGTAGAAGCATCCTTGGTCCTGCTACTATGAGTTGGGTTCTCATGCAAAAATGATGACACCTGCAGCCAATTAGCCTTCCCTTTGGAGGAATACAGCCTGAATTAGTTAGTGTGAGAGGAGGTCTCATGTCCCTTTCAAGGGATAAAAATGGTTCCTATAGAAAATTGTTAGTATAATTACTCCATGCCAGTGCATACCTGCATATAAATATTGAACCCTGCATTCCAGTGTTTTTCCAATGAGAGAGACACTTGGAAGTATGTTAGTAGACAACATATTTATATAAAACAAGATATAATCAGGAGATATGAAGTGAGACTGAATTGGCAGATAGGTTAGCAATTCATAGGGGAAACATGATCAAGGGCACATAATTAACTTACTGGAGAACATATACTAGTCTTGACATGATGAAGCACAATGCACAAACATACTTATCATGAAGGGACGAAAACAATATAAAGAAACAAATAATGACTATGATCAATACATATGGAAGACATAATTAACAATTTAAATATAGATATATCCCAGAAAAAAAGATATGCATCATACAGAGCAGGAGACAACAAGAGACCAAAAGAAAACAGATAGGAAAGGAATGAGATCACATGTGCATAAGGCAAAGAAGCCAACATGATATAATAAAGGTGAGACAATGAATATCACATCAAATAGGTTAAATAATTATCAACAAGTTCTAGTTACCTATAAACAATACTATATGTTAACATGAGACAGGATTCCTAGATGCCCTGAGACTTCTCAGGAACAATCACACCTTTCGGACATGATAAACCTAGAATGAACACATTTCCAAGACTATCCCTTTTTCATGGTTGACTAGAAAAACACTTACTGTGCTCCCCCTGAAGCATAGTGTGTTGGAGAATTGGAAATGGAAAAAGTTTGGATGGCAAGTGGGTTTGTCAAAAGTTGACAACCACCATATTTTGAGCTTAATTATGATTAGTGTTCGTTAATCAAAAACAGAAACTAAAAATTTCTAAATTATCTACGTAACGAGTAGATGATTTTAGGCTTTTGAATCACTCGATTCCGATACCGGGTGAATGAGAAATTAATGCTCAAAGTTGGAGTAAAATTGGGTGGAAATTGGAAAAATTGGTGATGTGGCCTCTTGAGGAGTGAACACATCACCAATTTGCTTGTATACCACATTGCCCACTTGAGATAGAAAGGCCACCATATATAGTTCAAGTTGGAGCTTTCTAAAATGTGCCCTTGGGCATGAGAAGTTTTTGACGGAGTCAGGATGCAGCTCAGGCAAGGTTCACCACACGCGCGCCGCCGCCGCCCGTCCATCTGGCTCGGCTCGGCTTGGCTCGGGCTCGTGGCTCGCCCGCTCGGTTCTTATCTTTTTGGATAAATTTTCTTTTAAATTTTTCCAGAAAAATAATTACTTGATCCTACGGTCTACGATTTATCTGCGGTGATCCAACGCTCCAGATCAAATCTGATCCTGCGGTTCAGCGCGGTTGCTGATCCTACGTCTCAGATTTGATCTTATCTTCGGTTTACTGCTCTAATCCATTGGTCCAGTTTCGTTCTGACCATAAACTGTCTTCAACTTCCTTTAACCCCCCTCCATCTATACATTCGTTGCCATGCATGCGTTCTGAAGCACTGATTTTCAGTACTGCAATCCTCTCCTTTCCCTAAGACATTCTGCATTCCATTACGATAAAGTCCACTTTCCACTCGAGAAAACAGAACACCTTTAACAGGTTCGTCGATGTTCCTACGCTGTAGTGCCGCTCGTATGAACTGAAACCGTTGTATCCTGGGAGACATTTGCTATGTCCGGATGGGCACACAATACCGAAGCATTTCGTCTTAAGGACAGAGTCGTTGACTCGCCTCGGTTTGCATACTGTCGTTTTGTTTGCTGTACACGTTCTGTCCAAACTGCATGCTGTGAATATACTCGTCATATTGGTTTACCTTTGTTGTCTATTTGCATGTTTACTGCATCAGTATTTATTAATATATGTTGTTTGCTATCTACAGAGTTTAATGAATTTGTTTTATAGTATGGAATATTGTAATTTATAACATTCATAACATTCTTAAGAAGAAATCTAATTATTTATTCTGTACTATTCTGTTTGTAAATCAGTGTATACTGATTCAGTTTGCCGTTTCTGCTTTAACAGAAAACTGAAATATGGAAGGAGAAAGTTCCAACTCGTTCAACGGTGTGCATTTGGGCATTTCTGAGGAACAGAACAATGCTGTTCCTGTTGCACCCGCTGCTCCAGTCACTGCTCATGTTCCTGCTGTTGGACAGGTTGAAAAGCCAGAGAAGTTTGGAGGAAGTTACTTCAAACGCTGGCAGCAGAAGATGCTGTTCTTCTTGACCACGTTGGGTTTGGCTAAGATGCTGACTGAGGATCCTCTAGAGGTGGTGCCGGTGGAAGACCAGAATGTGAACATGCAAAACAATGTGATTGCTGAAGCGTGGAGTTACAACAATTATGTTTGTTTGAGTCACATTTTAAGTTGTTTGGATAACTCATTGTATGGATTGTATTCTACTTATAAAACTGCGAAATCCTTATGGCAGGTGTTAGACAAAAAGTACCGCACTGAGGATGCCGGTACTAAAAAATTTATTATTGGAAAATTTCTTGATTTTCAGATGGCAGATTCCAGGACTGTTGTTTCTCAGATTGAGGAACTTCAGATGCTTGTTGCTGAGATGAAAGAGGAGGGTATGACCCTCAGTGAATCTCTTCTTGTTGCTGCTGTGATTGAGAAGCTTCCTCTTTCGTGGAGGGAATTCCGAAGCTATCTCAAGCACAAGAGAAAGGAAATGCCTTTGGAAGACTTGATTGTCCGACTCCGTATAAAGGAAGACAATCGAAGGGCAGACAAGAAACCGTCTTCCAGTTCTGGCCATGCCAAAGCTCACGTTGCAGAGGCGACGAAAAAGAAGAAAGGAAATTCTGTCGGAGTGAACGCGAAGGGCAAGAAAGTTGCCAAAAAGTTCACTGGAAAATGTTACAATTGTGGGATTCAGGGGCATCACAGTGTTGACTGCAGGAAGCCCAAGAAAAGGTGAGAGAAAGCCAAAGCCAACCTTGTAAGTGCAATGGATGATTTGGACTTGTGTGCTGTTGTTTCTGAATGTAATGCTGTAGGTAATCCTAGCCAGTGGTGGGTGGACACTGGAGCCACTAGACACGTTTGTGCAAACAGGGGAATGTTCAAGGAATATGCTCCTGCGAAAGACAATGAAAGGCTGTACATGGGAAACAAAGATAGCTCAAAGATTGAAGGTTCGGGCAAAGTGATTCTGAAGATGACCTCCGGAAAAGAATTGACATTGCATGATGTGTTGCATGTTCCCGACATCCGCAAGAACTTAGCCTCTGGTGCTTTACTAGTCAGGCATGGATTTAGGCTAGTATTTGATTGTAACAAATGTATTCTGACTAAGAATGGTGTATTTCTGAGGAAGGGATACCTGATGGACAATATGTTTAAACTTAGTGTTATAACTGCTGTACCAAAGAAGACTATGCCCGATGAGGCTAATAAGACTGCTTCTACTTCCGCTTACATGCTTGAGTCTTCATGTTTATGGCATTTACGTTTGGGTCATGTTAATTATAAGTCATTGCAAAGAATGATTAATCTCGACTTATTACCCAAACTAAGTTTCAATAATGAAAAGTGCCAAGTCTTTGTTGAAGCAAAAATGGCTAAGTTACCATTTCCCTCAATCGAAAGAAACACTGAAGTGTTAGATTTAATTCACACAGATGTTTGTGATTTAAGGTTTGTGCAAACAAGAAGCGGTAAAAAGTACTTTGTGACGTTTGTTGACGATTGCACTCGATACGGTTACGTTTATTTGCTAAGTAGCAAAGATGAGGCCTTAGATGCTTTTAAAGATTATAAAAATGAAGTTGAGAATCAACTTAGCAAACGAATTAAGTCAATTCGTAGTAATAGAGGTGGCGAATACGATGCACCGTTTAATGAATTTTTTTTCAGAACACAGCATTATTCATCAGAATAGTAGCCATCAGGGTAAAGGGCCTTGTCATATCCTGTACTGAAGATGGTTGGTTTGATCTCCTCATCTAAGACAGGCTAGTTCAGGTTGGCTGCCTCCAATGGAGATAACTTAGGCCCAAGGTCAATGATCCTACCTTGCACTTGCTTAGTTGCCTGGGGAGTGCCTTGCAATCTGGTGCAGAAATGTACAAACTACTGGGCCACCTGGTCTAGGGAGGTGGACATCGTGCCATCCTCCAATTGAATGCTGATGATGGAGCTTCTAGCCTTATTTCTCCTTAAATGTGAGTGATAGAACTTGTTGTTTCTATCAATCAGGTGGATATAGTTTCCCTTGGCCAACAGAGCCATGTATTACCTCTTAGCCTCCTAGTTGAATGCCAACTACCTTTGAGCTTGAAGCATGTCCTTCCCGAGTGGGGTTCCACATTGCTGGCTAGATGGATCTTGCATCAACTCCAGCTCTTCTACTGTCATATTTTCCCTTGAAGAAATATTAGAGTATTCCTTCAAATAAGCTCCTTTAACGGGCCTTTGAGGGTCTTCAATTTTTTGCAAAGTTGGTACATTACTCTGCCC
The DNA here is from genome assembly GCA_036186865.1 of Eustoma russellianum. Taxonomy (NCBI): domain Eukaryota; kingdom Viridiplantae; phylum Streptophyta; class Magnoliopsida; order Gentianales; family Gentianaceae; genus Eustoma; species Eustoma russellianum. Next base: position 12,876,313 of record AP025075.1, on the reverse strand, counting down.
TTCATGTTGGTGGCCCAGCTTTGCGCAACCAAGGAGAGAAAGGAGCTATGATCTGCCCACATGTTGTAGAACTTGATGGGGAGGGTAGGTCTTGGGCCTCCTACTTGCAATCTTAGAAGGCATAAGAGTGATCTGAGAGGCATCCTGACACCTGGAAGTGAGCCTTTACCAAGGGGAAGGTTGCCACAAAATGGTTCTTGGCCATCACATAATCGAGCTTGGACTTGATGGTGCCATCATCCCAAGTGTATGTGCTACCTGTATAGGACACTTCAAGCAAGACACAATGTAAGAAATAGTTTAGTAGGTCTTTAAGTTCATAGAAAGAAATTGTCCTGCCTCCAATCCTTTCCCGTTCATTCAAGTCACAGTTGAAGTCGCCAAGGACCGCTCAGGGGTAGTATAGGCGCTGGCTTTGGCACTCCAGCAGGTCCCATAGGGGTCTTCTGTCCACAAGTTGGTTAATGGCATAACAAACCTGAGATGTAAAGATTGTTTAGTAACTAGGCTCTCAACTAGATAAAATCGGCCTGTGCATCGATGCTAATGGTAGTCAATCTGACAAAATTAAGATTCCATAGTAAGAGATCCCTGTACTAGGGTGGGAGCAAAAGTTATGTACATGCTTCCAATGCCTAAACTTGTCGTGTACAAATAGTGCCAACATTTACCTATTCCATTTTGTCTATAGTATACCTAGGACATGCAAGTTATGTTTATGTGCAAAAGCAAGCAAAGCTTGTTTCTTGAGGGGCATCTTGCAGGCCCCAATATTCCAACTTCCTATGCTCACATGGGGGTTGAGGAGCTCGCACCCTTGCCATCACATTGGCCCTTTCTAGCTTGGCAGCCTTTTTCGGGAGAAGGGCTCTGGTTCTGGAGATTACCGCTTTGAAGTCATCCGGTTGACTTAGCTCTGTCATCCTCTCAATACGATGGTCTTTGTTTACTAAGGACTCAAGGACCTGCTGGGTTGGCAATCCCTCCATAGTTGCGCAATCCCCTGGCCCACCTTTGTCTTGTGTTTGCTCCATCAGTTGAACATATGCTTGCTTGGCCAATGCCATGACCAAGGAAGGTTGAAGGTCTTGGCTTGGATCCTTCGTGTGTGTGGCAGCGGGTGCACTGGCACACTGAGCGAAGGCTTCATTGGCATATCGTGCCAAGACTTCATTGCTTTCTTTTTTGGTTAAAATATAAATATATTAACCAACAGAATCAAAGCATCAGAGGGGATGCAAGCCATACAATAACCCTAATCAATAAGCCAACAAGTCAGGTTATGTATGCTAATCAAAATAATGTAAAACCTGGCTAGACAGTGGGCAACAAGCTGCCCATGTCTAGTTAACGAGGGTATAACTTGTACATAATTCTGAATACATGCATGCATATTCTATGAATTACATCCTTAAATACAAAAGATAATCCTTAAAAAATCTTTCTGTTCCTAGCTTTCCATATGAAGTACACAGTAGCAGCCAAGGAAATCTTGAAAGCCTTACCTCTCAATCGTTTCCTTTTGAGCCTCATGGCTCCCTAAACCAGCAACCTGGGGAGAGAGTGGAGTCCTCCTTGTATTGCTAGCCATGTTGAGATTTATTGCCATACTTCCTTTGTCTCTGAGCAGGAGAAAAACAAATGTTGCATGGTTTCTATAGCCGCAGAACACAGGGTGCAGGTTTTTTCGTCCAAGAATCCAAGTCTTGCCTTAGTAGGTATCATTTCTAGACCAGCTAGCCATAATGAGAATGAGTGTTTGGGTGCGATACTATCGTCCCAAATAATCTTGACCCAGTTGATCGTAGTTCTTTTGTTTCTGAAGTAGTTATAAGCCTGTTGAGTTTGTAATGCCCCGTTTGTTGTCCTAGAAGTGAGCATTGTAATGGCAGAAAGAGAAGAACCCACATTAGCCAGTAACATGTCCCTGATAACCATCTATTTCTTTGCTCTGACCTTTGTTGCTTTCATATTTTTTTTGTTAAAATGCAAATATATTAACCAGGAGAATCAAGGCATCAGAGCGGACGCAACACATACAATAGCCCTAATCAACAAGCCAACATGCTGGCTTATGTGCGCTAATCAGAATAATGTAATGTTTGGCTAGATAGTGGGCAATAGGCAACCCATGTCTAATAAATGAGGGATAACGTGTACATAATTATGAATACATGCATGCATATTCTATGACTTACGTCGCTAGATACAAAAGATAATCCTTCAAAAAGATTTCTGTTCCTATCTTGCTATATGAAGAACATAATAACAGCCAAGGAAATCTTGGCAGCCTTTGGTCTCAATTCTTTCCATTTGAGCTTCCTGGGACTCTGAACCAGCAACTTGGGGAGAGAGTGGAGTCCTCTTGGCAGTGCTAGCCTTGTTGAGATGGAGGGCCATACCTTCTTTATCTATAAGCAGGAGAGAAACAAATTTTGCTTGGTGTGATAGCATTGTCCCAAACAATCTTGGCCCAGTTGATCCTGGTGCTTCTACTTCCGAGGTAGTTATAAGCGTGTTGAATTTTTAATGCCCCATCAGTTGTCCTAAAATTGAGCACCGTTGTGGTAGAAAGAGAAGAACCCTATTAGCCAGTAACGTTTTCCTAATCTCCTTCAATTTCTTTAGCAGGGGGAGTTTGACTTGTGCCCCTCCCTTGACGAAGATGAATTGTATAACATGTATTTGTGGTTATCCATTTCACCCACAGAGTGTCGTTTTTATGGGGTATGTCCCATAAATGCTTAGACAGGAGTGCCAGGTTCCATGACTTGATCTCCAAGACACCCAGACCACCTCAGACCTTGGCTTACAGACCTGAGACTATGAAACTGAAGCCTTTTTAGCCCCAAGTGTGGAATTCCTCCTAACAAAGTGTAGGCAAATTTTCTTAATCAGATCCCTCACTGAGGTAGGTAAAGGCAATGCACTCATCCAGAAGCAACTAACTCCCTGCAGTGCTGATCTAATCAATTCCAATCTTCCAGTATAGGAAAGTTCTGCTACATTCTAAAGACTAGCTTTATCCATCAGTTTGTTTATGAAGGCAGAGTAGTATGTTCCCTACAGCCTGTGACTTGCTATTGGTATCTCCAGATATCCAAAAGGCATACTACCTTCGGCAAAGCAAGTTGTAGGTTGCATTCAGTCAACGCCTTCCCTTAGTCCAGTATGGAAAAAATGAGACTTGGTCACGCTGGCCCTGAGTTTTAAGCATTCCCCAAAGACTGAAAGTGCAGTCATGAGTTTCTGAACATAGTAATAGCTCCACTAGAAAACATGATGAGATCATCAACAAAGAAAAGGTGAGTGATGTGTTGCTCAACAAAGTTCCAGTGGAAGCGAAACTCCCTGTCATAGTCCAGCTGCCTAAGGATGGAGAGTTAATCCATACCAATGACAAATAGAAAGGGAGACAAGGGGTCTCCTTGTCTCTTTTCCCCTCAAAGAAGCCAAAAGGGGTACCATTAATGGAGACAAAATAGGCAGTTGTAGACACACATTCCATGATCCAAGATGCAAAGATGTCAAGGAAGCCAGACCAATAAGCATATCTTGGAGAAAGGCCTAGCTGGTGAAGTCAAAGGCTTTCCAAATATCCAACTTAAGCATGCACTTAGGAGCAGTACGTTTCTTCCCATACTCCCTGATCAGCTCCTTAACCAAGAAAACATTCTCTATCATAGCTACCTTCAAGAAGCTAGTTTGTGCAACGTCCATAATGCCTTGCATAACAGAAGCAAGTCTTGTGACCAGTACCTTAGGGATGACCTTATAGACCACATTGTACCAGAGATAGGCCTATTGTCTTCTACCAAACTAACATGAGTAGTTTTAGGCACCAATGCGATAATGACATGATTCAGCTATTTCAAGAGGACACTAGTGCTGAAAAATTCCTGCTATAAGGTCAGGGCCAACTATCTCCCCGGCCCAGATGAAGAAGTATGAGGAATATCCATCAGGTCTTGGAGCCTTGGCTTTCCCAATAGGCAAGAGAGCTGATTTGATCTCTTCCATTAATACTGGCAAAGTAAGAGTATTTTAGCATCGAGTGGGGAACATATGACCTTTCAACACCTTTGGACAGATGCTTTGGACAGTTTGGTCAATGACCAAAAGATCAGTGAAGAACTGGACAAGTTGTTGGCTAGCTCGTTCAATTGAGATGTACATGATACCATCTACCAGCTGAACCTTAGTGATACCATTTCTAGCCATGTTCCTTTTATGTATATAATAAAAGAACTTAGTGTTCCTGTCACTCAGGTGGAGATAGTTACCTTTGGCCAACTGGGAGAAGTATTTCCTTTCATCTTCTAGTAGGTCGAAGGCAAGGTGTCTTTGATCCTGTAATCTGGTCTTCCATTCAAGAGAACCCCAGTGATCATAAGGATGCTCTTGCATATGTTCTAGGTCTTTTACTGTTTTTTCAGCCCTGTCTTATATATGAGAGAAGGCTTTCCTGGTAAGCTCCTTAGTAGGGGATTTCAGGTCTTTGAGCTTCTTAAATAACTGATACATAGCTGAGCCACAGAATTTGTGACTCTTGGGCTGCCTCACCAGTGACAGAAGTCATCATAATCAGTCCACATGTTGAAGAATTTAAAATAAGTCCTTGGAGGAAGGCTAAAACCAGTTAGCTTGAGTATACATGAAGAGTGATCAGATAGACATCCTACGGGTAAGTAATGTGCCTTTGCTAAGGAAACTTCTGGGTAGGGGATGTCAGACATGATTCTGGTCAAGCCTAGACTTGACAGTCCCATTATCCTAGGTATGCAAGCAGCTAGAGCATGAAACCTCACTGAGGATATAGTTAAAGTCTCCTACGATAAGCCAGGGAGCTGATTGACCATGGCTGTGATCGAAGATAAGACTCCACAAGCTTCTCCAGTCCACAAGTTTCTTAAACACATAAACAAAGGTAGCCAACAGGTTGAGACTAGATACTAGAGAGGAAACTTCACAATGAGTAGCCTGGGCATCTATAGTAATAGACTGCACAGCTACTACAGCAAGGTTCCATCACACTAGAATCCTTTTGTCGGCATAGGAAACAAAATTATGTACAAATTCCCAGTTGTTACACTTTTGCTATAGGAGCAGAAACATTCTGCTATTTAATTTAGTTTCTAGGACAGCAAAAATGTCTACTTTGTGCTTTTTCATGAAACTATATAGACCATTTTGTTTTAGAGTCTTGTTGCAACCTCTAATATTCCAAACACCAATGATCATAAAAGTAGTTAAATAGTTCCCCTTCCCCTGCCCTTGCTATGCACAACTTTAAGGCTTTTTTCATAGTAAGAGCCTTGGTTCTGGTCATTACTTCACTGAAGCCATCATTTTTGGAGAGACTTGAGCCTGTCTACATGGTGATCAATGTAGACATCACCTTGTTGCTGTGTAGGCAGGTGTTGTCTATGTCCAAAATGCCCAACCTGGGGTCCTGTCTAGACTATGTCAAGGTGCCTTCTATTAGCTGAGCAAAACCAGGATGGGAAGTTGCAATGACAAGCTCAGGACAGTGGACTTGTGAATTCTCCAAGCTGGGAGAAGGTTACTCATGTGCAGAGGCAGGAGGTTTGTCTGGTTTGGCTTGAGTGACCTTCTTGTCACTCCTTTTGGTAGTCTTCTTAGTTGGAGGAGGAGGGGGAAAAGTGTGACTGGCTTGAATGGGCCAGCTACAGGCATGTGCTCTGCACCCTCAGGATCAACTTGATGTGGGGTCTGTTTGTGACTGCTAACATTGTGTCTGAATCGCTTGCACTCCTTGCTGAACATTGGGATCCTTTCATAGTCAACCTTTTGAACTATTGCAGTGCCATTGGACATAACCAACTCCATGTCAGCCATCAGTCCTTTACTCATGGCCGCTTCCACTAGAGCTCTAGCATAATTCCAAGTGTTCCTTTTGGCAATAAGCTGATCAGCATAGTGGGGGGCTACTCAACAATGAGCATATACAAGACAGGTCATAATCCACCTACAAGGAGACTGGTAGATTAGGAAATTTAATCCAGACAGAAACCTGTGCCATCTCTATATCCCCAAATGTGAAAACTAGGGCATCTTTTTGAGAATCAAGAATCTGTCTAAGACAAAATAAGGCCCTGCACACAAGACCTCCTCCATTTCCTTGGCTGATTCAAACTTAAAAATGATCTAGTTAGAGGCATGAAAATCAACCTTATGCTTAACCTTCCATGTTTTTGATTAGACTAAGGATGTCCTACCTGCAAAAAACCTTCCAACAAAATAGCCAACAAACATCTTTTATTTTCATCATTAACTTGCAGTTCATCAACATTGGTATGCACTTTTCTTGGTGAAATAACATCAACCTTCTTGATTTTAAGGCAGTGTTTGGGCTTTGTATTATTGTCAAAGAGTGAATTCCAATCTTAGCCTTAAATTGAGGACGACTGAGGAAGTGTTTGAGGGAAGCTTTGGAGGCTTGAAAGCTTCCCACCAAGGGCGCAGGTCCATCAGTTGAAGTGGCTTGGCCGGGTGGTAGGTTGGTGTGAGTTGGGCCAGCTTGCATATGGTTACTGGATGAGGGAAATACATATGGAATTTTCCCACTTGTTGGGTCAGCTTGTGCTCGTGAGAGGGGACAAAGGGGACACTGGTAGTTGGTTGATGGACAGGAGTTGTCACACCAGGATGGTCTTTGCTTGCTAGTCCAAAGTTTAGGCAGGCTAATTCATCTTCTTCTGGCTCTGCCTCCAGAAAATTCTTGCTGGAAGAATAGGTAACATCCTCAGCTGAAGCTCCTGCTTCTACATTTCTAGAACAACCACGGGTGGATGAGGAAGCATTTGCATCAGCAGCTACCTTCCCACCCTTGTGAGGCTTGGTTGTTGAGCCTTCATCATCGGAACTACCATGGAATGAGAAAGAACCACTTGAAACTGAGATGGATTCTTCCTGTAACTGGCTAGAATTTGTTGGCTTCTTGGCATCATAAGAACTCTGTCCCAAGTCCTTGTCTGATGCAGCATCCTCAGTTGTTGGCTTCTACTGCTTCTTCACTGCCATTCTTGGAGACATGTAGCTCATACTGGAGCTGGTGGCCATGCTGTTGATTCTCTAAGAATCACGCTTCAATCTCAAAGCAGTCTTAGCAGCCTTAGTTATTGTCATTTGTACAACAAAGCAAGAAAGACAAAGAACAAACTAAATGTTGCAAGAGAACGGTAAGAATCAGTGATGAGGAGGAAGAATGGAGGGTGTATCCGGGTAGAATGATGAAGAACAAGGGGGTTGGGAGTGATTTTCTTCCTAGAAAGAAGGCAGAGAGTATCTCTCGCTATACCACACCATGACTAACTCAGAGCTCTTTCTTACCTTTGCTGCTTTTTTTTTTGGGTTAAAATCCAAATGTTATATTAACCAATGTAGAAAAATATCTAGGAGATATGACCCATACAGATAACCTTATCTACACAGCTAACAGGTTGCCAAAGCATTTATCCTACATAAGTAGCAAATACAAAGTGGTCAACTAATACAAATATATCAAATTTGGATATAACTTATATATAACCCGATAAACATGGAACAAACTATATAAATTATATCCCTCGATGTGAATGATATGTCTTCAAAAATACTCTTTTTTCTGTTGCCAAAAATGGTAAATTGTGGCTGCAAAGGCAATTTTGACCGTGCCTTTGCCCCTAAAGTAATCATAGGCTAGTCTTGGCTGTAATTCTCCCTTAGTGGCCCAATCTGTTAGGACCTCCTTTGCTGCCCCAAGTGAGCCTTCATTATGGATGAGTGCGTCTCTAATATCAAACAATTTATTCAAGAGAGTGGAGTCAGTCTTTCAAGCAAGCCTGGTCCAGAAGTTAGCATATAATTTGTACCAAAGGAACATCTATTACACACAGAGAGTATCATTCTTATGATGGATGTCCATAATGTACTTTCCCAAGAGGGCAATTTCCCATTCCTTTAAGTCAATGGCACCCAACCCCCCTTCAGCATTGGGAAGGCACACTTGTCTCCATGCCACCCAGGCCTTCTTTTTGCTTGCAGTATTACTTTCCGAAAGGAAGTGTAAACAAATTCTATCCACCTGCACCATAACTAAGGACAGTAGTGGTAAGGCACTTAACCAAAAGTTGTTGATACCTTGTATGACTGATTTGATTAGGTCAAGCCTGCCACCATAGGATAGTGCTGACGTGGTCCATAGACCAACCCTTTCAACCAGCATGGCAAGGTAGTAAGAATAATGTGTTACTTCAAGCTTATGACCAGCTTTGGGGATCCCCAAGTACATAAAAGACATAGATCAACGGGGGAAGTAGGTGATGACACTCAAATTATCTCCCCCCTCCACCATTCAAACCAAGTAAATGTGGGCCTTATCCAGTTTTGCCTTTAGTCCAAGACAGTCCCCAAAGGTTTTTTGTGCTTCCAATAGCTTTTGCACTGAGTGAGTAGTCCCACGTGGAAAGAGTATTAGGTCATCTAAAAAACAGGGATGAGTGATCCACTGCTCTTCATATTTGGGGTGGAATTGGAAGCTAGGGTCATGATGTAGCTTCTTAAAGAGTCTCGAGAGGTACTTCATTCCAATGAAAAATATGAAAGGGGAGAATGGGTCACCTTGCCTAAGTCCTCTCTTCCCCTTAAAGAATCCATATGGGACCCCATTGACCGCAACTAAGGAGGCAATCGTGCCACACTCCATGATCCACCCTACAAATCAATTTGGGAAGCCAAACCCAAGCAACATATTATTTAAGTAGCCCTAATTTTTAGAATCAAAAGCCATCCTTATCTCAACCTTTAGCATATACTTGGGAGTGGTGCTTCTTGCCATACTCCTTGGCCAACTCTTGAACTAGGAATACATTATGCATCATTGATCTTCCTTTAAAGAATCTTGCATGATCATGGTCCAGGATTTCCCCAAAACTGAAGTTAGCTTTTTCACCAGTATTTTTGAAATGGGCTTGTATATCATGTTGCAACAAGAAATGGGTCTGTAATCCTCAACTCTAGTGACCTTCCTTTTTGTAAGGACAAGGTCAATCAGTGCATGATTGAGTTGCTTCAATAGCCTACCATTCATGAAGAACTCCTGGATGGCCTTTGTGGTGTCCTTGCCAATTGCATGCCAAGCCTTAATAAATAACTAGGAGGAGTAACCATCATGGCCAAGGGCCTTGTCATGGTCTATACTAAAGATGGCCGCCTTGATCTCCTCGTCTAAGATAGGCTAGGTCAGGTTGGCTGCCCTCAGTGGTGATAACTTAGGCCCAAGGTCAATGATCTTGGCATTCACTTGTTGAGTTGCTTAGGGTGTGCCTAGCAGTCTCGTGTGGAATTGAACAAACTGCTAAGCCACCAGGTCCAGGGAAGTGCACATCGTGCCATCCTCCAATTAGATGCTGGTTGAGCAATGAGTGATAGAATTTTGTGTTTCTATCACTGAGGTGAATATAGTTGCCTTTGGCTAATTGAGAAAAGTATTTCCTGTCAGCCTCCTTCAAGTTAACTGCCAACTGCCTTTTGGCTTGAAGCTTGTCCTTTCAGTGTGGGTTCCCCATTGTTGACTTGCTACACCCACATGTTGTAGAGCTTGAATGGATGGTAGGTTTGGGGCCTCCTTCTAGCAATCTTAGAAGACATGGGGAGTAATTCAAGAGACATCTGACACCCGAACGTGAGCCTTTGCCAAGGAGAAGACTTCTACAAAGTTGTCGTTGGCCATCGCACGATCTAGCTTTGACTTGATGGTGCCATCATCCCTAGTGTATGTGCAACTAGTATATGACACTTCAAGAAAGACACAATGCAAGAAATGCTTTAGCTGGTCTTCGAGTTCATAGAAAGAAACTGCGCTGCCTCCAATACTTTCGCCTTTGCTTAAGACACAATTAAAGTCACCAAGGGCTGCCTAGGGGAGGATAGGCCCTTGCTTTTGCTCTCCAGCATGTCCCATGGGGGTCTTCTGTCTGCAAGTTTGTTAAAGGCATATACAAACGTGACATATAAAGACTGTCTAGTAACCAGGCTCTCAACTAGACAGAATATTTCCTGTGCATCAATGTTAACAAAAATTAATCTAACAAAATTGTGATTCTAGACTATAGGATCCTTTTATGAGGGTGGGAGTCAAATTTGTGTACATGCTCCCAATTCCTAAACTTATTGTGTACAATATGTGCCAACATTGAGCTATACAATTTGTGTCTAGTATACCTAGGACATGCAAGTTGCGTTTATGTTCAAAAGCAAGCAAAGATATGTTCAAAAGCAAGCAAAGACATGCAAGTTGCGTTTATGCAAGTTGGGTTTATGTTAAACAACTTGAAAATCAATACGGTGTCAATGTGAAAAAGATAAGAAGCGATAGAGGAGGTGAATTTAAAAACAAAGATATGATTTCATTTTGCGAAGAAAAGGGAATCAAGCATGAGTTTTCACCACCTAGAACTCCACAATTAAATGGAGTAGTAGAAAGAAAGAATCGAACATTACAAGAAATCGCTAGGACTATGTTATGCGAAAATAAATTGCCTAGATTTCTGTGGGCGGAAGCCGTAAATTGTGCATGCTATATAGTAAATCGCCTATCTATAAGAAAGAAAATAAACAAGACGCCTTATGAGATATTGAATGATCGCATGCCTAAGATTGACTATTTTCGTGTGTTTGGATGCAAGTGTTTTGTTTTGAATACAAAAGATAATTTAGATAAATTTGAATCCAAATCAATTGAATGCATCTTTGTTGGTTATTCTATAAATTCAAAAGCGTATAGATGTTATGATCCTCTCACTAGACAAATCATATAATCTATTCATGTGAAATTCAATGAATTTGGTGAGATTGATGAAGATAAAGAATATGACGATGACTTTGAATTGAAACCCGTGCTGAATGAAGATGATGGTACATTTGATATGCATGACATGAATGACACACTAGAAATACATGATCACGTAGAAATACATGATAACATAGAAAATAATCAACCAAGATGGCATAGAGATCACCCACATGATCTCATCATAGGTGACCTCATTCACGGTGTGCGACCACGTAGAAGAATTACTTCGGATGAAATAAATGAATTTCATGCTATGATTTCTGAAATTGAACCTAAAAATGTGCATGATGCTTTGAGTGATTCGTCTTGGATTGATGCCATGCATGATGAGCTTAATCAATTTGTTAGAAACGATGTATGGGATTTAGTGCCACGACCACAAGATAAGACTATAATAGACACAAAGTGGGTGTTTAGGAATAAAATGAATGAAGAAGGAAAGGTCGTTAGGAATAAAGCTAGACTTGTAGCACAAGGCTATAATCAAGAAGAAGGAATTGACTACCACGAAACATTTGCACCCGTAGCACGTTTAGAAGTTATACGACTATTACTTGCTATTGCTTGCATGAAATATTTCAAATTGTATCAAATGGACGTAAAAAGTGCATTCCTAAATGGATTTATACAAGAAGAAGTATACGTGAAGCAACCACCCGGTTTTGAAGATTTGAAACATCCCGATCATGTGTACAAACTAAAGAAGGCACTATACGGACTAAAGCAAGCGCCGAGAGCATGGTATGATCGCTTTGCTACCTTCCTTTTAGAAAATAATTTTAAACGAGGTACTATAGATAGTACACTATTTTTGAAACAAGACAAATCGGATTTACTTATTATTCAAATCTATGTTGATGACATTATTTTCGGTTCTACCTCACATAGACTTGTTGAAGATTTTGAAAATTGCATGAAATCCGAATTTGAAATGTCTATGGTTGGCGAACTTAACTATTTTCTTGGCTTGCAGATTAAGCAAACGAATAAAGGGATTCACATAAGTCAAGCAAAATATGTTAATGACATGATTAAAAAGTTCAACTTTGAAAATTTGAAACCATCCCCCACCCCTATGAGTGTCACCCACTAAATTGGACAAAGATGAACATGGTAAAGACTTTGATAATGGCTTATATAGATCTATGATTGGTTTTTTGCTATATTTAACTGCCAGTAGGCCTGATATAATGTTCGGTGTATGCATGTGTGCACGTTTTCAAAGTCAACCTAAGGTGTCTCATTATAATGCGGTAAAAAGAATCTTTCGCTATATTAAGCACACGCCCACCTTAGGAATTTGGTACGATAAGGATTCTGAATTTAACCTACATGCTTATACTGATGCAGATTATGGTGGCTGCAAAATAGATAGAAAGAGCACGAGTGGGACTTGCCAATTTTTAGGAAACTCACTCATTTCATGTTTTTCCAAAAAGCAAGCAAGCGTTGATTTGTCCACTACTGAGGCTGAGTACATGGCACTTAGCCTTTCCTGCACACAGTTGTTATGGATAAAACAACAACTCTCGGACTTTGGAATTACCGTAAATAGAATCCATATATACTGTGATAGTATGAGTGCCATTAATATGTCTAAAAACCCCGTACTACACTCTAAGGCCAAGCACATAGAAGTACGTTATCACTTTCTTCGTGATCACGTAAACAATGGTGATATAGTCATAGATCACGTACGCACAGAAGCACAAGTAGCGGATATCTTTACCAAAGCCTTAAATCAAGCCACGTATGAATCTCTTCGTTCTAAATTAGGCATGATTTCAGTTGATATGATTTGATTTGACGTAATTTGATTTTCTTTCCTTATTCACAGGTATCTTTTGATTTACTTTTCAAAATAAAGGGGGAGAGAAAGCATGATTTAAGGGGGAGAGAGAGATACTAATTAATACTGATTGCATAAATCAAGGGGGAGCAGATTCAAAATTTAAATTTCAAATTTTGAATTTATGCATAATTGAAGGGGGAGCGATAGGATTTAAATCATGTGCATAAGTTATTTTGAAAATCATCAAAAGGGGGAGATTGTAGAGAAAAAGGGGTTTGAGTGATTTCAAAATATGTGATTTAAATGAGAATGACAATAAAACGTGCATGATATAAACAAACGTGTGCATGATATTGCTTATTACTTGCCTTATTTAGCTCATATATAATGTTGCCGTACTAACGAGCCATGAAGCGTTAAAGCTTACATCATATGGCAAACATTTGTTGTGTTTACGCTATTTTCAAGTGTCACCATTAATGAACTAAACTAGTTCATTAAGTGAAGTACTTAGTTAATTAAACTAAGTAGTTCATTAAAGGAAGCTACATTAATATACATGGCCATATACATATATAAATATATATTTTCAGATTTTTTTAAAAGGCACATACACATGTATTCTAATGTACTACCGACACGTTATATATTTTACGTACGTACGTTAACGTCACACCATCATACTTAACTCATATTTATGAATATATTCAGGTCTTATATCATATGATATAAGTCATGGTGATGACAAATTAAATACGACACGTTAAAAGGTTCTAAACCAAAAATTATCGTATCGGGCGAATACCGAAACTTTGCCAACGTGTCACGTACTTGCCATAAATAGATGTCCAGCCCCTACTGTGGCGCCCCGCACCCCGGCCCTGCCGAAGTCGGTGCACCCGCCGTACTTCACTAAGGAGAGAACTAGGCGTCGTCTCATACGTATCATGATCCATGGTATAATGCATGGATTTTCGCGCTTACACGCAGATAAGTATGCGAAACCGTGGCAGAATTTAAAACTTCAAATTAAACACATCCACACGATCATTCATAGTTTACATCCCAAATCAAAAGTATCGAAAATCACAAAATAAATGTTTTCCATTCCAAGTACTTCATCAGTCATCAATCATAGCTGGCCAGTCATGTCTCCTAAACTCGTCCACTGCTCGCTGCGCTCATTGATAGGGGAACCCTAGGCTCATCCTCAATCCGCTCTACTGTATTCCCTGCAGCCTCTGGGAGGAAAAATAGGGGGGTGAGTGATAAAGTCACCAGCAAGTACACCATAAACAATCATGCATTAAATGGAAAGTACACCCAAGAACCAAATCCCCAAAAATTTGGTCTCTTACCATCATACCTGTCTTTCCATTCAAATGCCACCAAGGGAATATAATCATCACTTAATCATAAAGGGAATAAGATCATAGCTTACATAACAATAACAATAAGATCGTAACTTAGGTAACGAAAGATAACAAGGTCATAACCTAAGTAACATTACATCTAGCATTTAGCTAGCATCTCACCCTTCCGTCAATAGCCACTAAGGCAACAAACTCATAACTTAGTCACAAAGCACGTAAAGACACAACTCATTGCATATAGACTCGACATCATGCTCATGACCATATGCAATGCGTATGATTATGCAAATGCAGTGCATAATGAAAACATGAAAATCTTTTCTTTCATTCATTCTTCCAAATCGTATTCGTCATAAAACAAGGAGTAGAGAGCCTTCAGATCTATTACATCCAGATCTGAAAACGGTCTTACTTTCATAGGTCTATCATCTCCGGGCCTGGACGGTCTTTCCTTCAGATCTATCATATCCGGATCTGAAAACGGTCTACTGTTTCTTCTTGTCGGGTCTATTATATCCGGGCCCACACGGCCTGCTGTTTCTCTTCGTCGGGTCTATTATATCCGGGCCCACACGACCTTCTGTTTCTCTTCGTCGGGTCTATTATATCCGGGCCCGCACGGCCTACTGTCAGATCACTTAACCCTGATCTGGTGGGTTCATACTGGCCAAGTTCATACTCACACACGGTACCAGTGGGGAATCATTCTTTTCAAAAATCATCTCTTGAAAATGCTTTTCATCTTTCTTTCTCATAAAAGACATGCTGTAAATCATGTACGTGAAGATGATGCAATGCATGACATGCATTATGCGACTCGTAAACAAATGCATCATAACATGCATGCACGGACTTGTCTTTTAAACTGAAAAAAACCTGTCCAGCAATCACATTCTTGTTCATACAGCCTCGTGCTCATCATTTCGTGTTCATATTCATAAACCCACGTCATACATATGCATAATGAAGGTTTAGACACATACTATAAAAATTTCGTAACATTCAGAAATGTCTAACGACCTCAAAACACCATACTATCATCAAAGGTACTGCTGAAATCAGCAGGGCAGTACCGTCTTGCCACAGTTTTGTGGGTCATAAAACCTTATTCATTTTGATCCATCACCTAGAAAACATATCTTACACACCAAGGAACAATATTCATAAGGCTAAACATCACATTTAAGCTTAAATGAACAAGATCAAAGCCTTACAACTTATGACAATAAACTGTCCTGTTTTCCAGTTTTGTACACTAACTTCAACTCAGTTGTTAACCATCAAAATGGTAGTTTCATACTGGTTTCTTTACATGAACATGTACATCTATGCCTTAGGTAATTACCATAAAAATTCCAAGGCATTCCAATAAGTTTAAGGGGGTCATCTAGTTACTTTCCCAAAATGGGTACATGCAGATCCTGGAATGAGCAGTTATATCACGAATTGAATTGTGACCAAACCACAACTCCTTTTACCAAAGTTCCAACTCACAGATGTCATACACACATAAAACTGTCATCATGTCAAAAATTAGCTCATTTGCGCATTCCTAAGGTTCATTTTCAAGCCACACAACTTACTACTCAAAACTGTCCTGTTCCAGCAACTCTGTTTGAGCAGTTTCACCAAAATTTTCATTAATAATAATTCGCTACTCCTTTTTATCACTTCTCACATTTCATATACACATAAGGCTATCACCATACCAAAAATTAGCCAATTTGAACACTCCTAAGATTCATGTTCACGTCGTTCAACATAACACATAAATTTGTCCAGTTCCAGTACTTCTGTTTGACCACTTCTTACTAAAAACTTCATTAAGGACAAACCACAACTCCTTTTATTGAAATTCCAACTCACACATTTCATATACATATGAGGATAACATTACACCAAAAATTAGCCAATTTTAATACTCCTAAGATTCATTTTCAGGCCATCCAAAACGTCACACTGTTCTGCCCAGTTCCAGTAATTTCTTCTTGAGCAGTTTAACCAAAAGATTTATTAAAAATAAACCATAACTCTTTTTACTGCAATTCCAACTCTCACTTTCACTACACACACAAAGATAGTGTCATGTCAAAATTTAGCTTAATTTAACACTTCTAAGGTTCTTTCTCAAGTCACACAATCAGCAACACAAATCTGCCAGCTCCAGTAGTTTCAGCACTTCTTCACCTTTTTATTGTTCAAGCATTCTTCAACCAACTTCATTCATTAAGGTGACTTACTAAACATCAAATACACATTTAAACATAGTTATCTAAGGTATCTTAACTCATTTTAGGCTACACACAACTCATACCAACAGTCTTGCCATTTACGCTTAGAACATGTCACTTTTCATACCAACACTTTTCTTTACATCAACTAAGTTCATGTCTTGTTCTTAGAATCTTCAACTAAGATCCATAACTTAAAAATGGCTAGTCATTTGAGCATACACTTCACAAATAAGGCAAGATTGGCTAGAGTATACTTGCCTCTTTGAACCTTAGAGTGGTGTGTTCTTAAATAGAGAAACATTAGTTACTATCTTAATAGCCCATGGTTTTGAGAGGAGGAAGAAGAATGAACATTAGTTACTATCTTAATAGAGAAACAACTTCATTGGGAATATGATTTTCTTACCAAGATGAAACTTGAATGGGGCTTGAAATGGATTTCAACCACCAAGATGTTAGATCCTCCTAGTGGCTTGACAATTCTTCTCCTAAAAATCATCTTGGGTGTCACGTTTTTTGGGCAAGACAAGAGATACCCCTATGAGTTTCATTCTTTGAAACATGGAATTCACTTAGAACACTTAGCATGTACTTACCTAGATGAGTTCTTGAGGCTTGAAGGTCTTGGTTTTGTTGGCTTCAACTAGCCGTGTTCTACAATGGAGAAAGTAGGGGAGTCTCCTTGCTCCATTGTGACTTCTTGAGAGTGGTGTGTTCTTAAAATTGCTTGGAGGAATTTTCTTCCCTGGGTAGGAAGGTGCCGTGGGTTTTTGGGTGTTAAGGGGAGAGAATTTTCCATAATTTAGTTAGGTTAACTAGGATTACTTAGCCTTAGTTACTTTTATCCAACTATGGTTACTTTAGTTCAACTATAGTTACTTTATGTAAACTATAGTTACTTTATGTCAACTATAGTTACTTTATGCCAACTATAGTTACTTTATGTCAACTATAGTTACTTTATGTCAACTATAGTTACTTTATGGCTACCTAGGTTAATTTGCCCAGCTAGAGTTATTTTCTTAACCTTGTAGTAACATTATGTAACCATGGTAATCTTTCTTGGTCAACCATGGGGGGGGGCAGTTTTGACTCCTTGGGGGGAAAACTTTACCATGCTTAATTTCTCTCCAAATGAGTTTAATAAGAAGCCATGTGGATATTTGCCTCCTTTTTAATTATTCTCCTTTTCTTGTTTTAAAATAAAATTAGGAAATTCTTAATTTCTCATGGCTAAAGGGCCGAAATTTAGTAGTAGTTGGGGGAAAAATTGTCCACTACTTGCAACTCCTTAACTTCCTTTTGGCTTATTTTGAGAAGGCCCTTAAGATTATCATCTCTTATAATTTTGGGAAAACCCTTTAAGGCCCTTTCTAAACCTTGTGGCCGAAATTTTCTTAAGCTTTTGGGAATGAATTGGCCACTTCATATAGTCCCTAACTCACACTTGAACTGCTTATATCATTTGCTTATCATTCAAAAATAAAAGAATCACTAAGGAATCTTAGTGAAAGACGCTTGAAGGTTACCATTTTATTAATTCACTTATATGAGTCTTCAAGTACGATATGACTTTTCAGCGGGGTACAACACCTACACTTCAAAAATGCTCAAAATTTTCGTGCTAATGGTGATATTATCAGCCATAAAATCATTCCATGTTGGCACACACGAATCACCCCACATTAAGGCCAAATTGTGGAGATTCCAATTTTAATTTTATCACATGTAATGGCGCCACTTTAGACCAGCCAAGTGCTGAGAATTAAAGTTTATATTATATATATTATGTGTAACATAATATATATAACATGTGCAAAAGTTGGAATTTAATTAGAGAAAAATCGGGTAATCGACAAATATCGAAAATTCGGTTTTCTGTGTACACAACACATGGAACATTTATGGCACATCATATGACACGTATCTAGACACTTTTTACATATGTCATACATCTTAAAGTGTTCTAGAAAATTAAATTAAGGGCTGATTGGAATATAACATGTGTGTATTATTAAATGTGCACTATTTTACAAAGTTAGCAAATATAAAGTTCAGCACATGTATATACACTTGTGCACGCCACCTACAGCTGAGATGGAGTATATGTGGAGCCTTTTTGGCACATTGATTGGTCAAAAATCAATCATACAATGTTGGTGATTTAAAGAAAGAAGCTACAAATGGTAAGGTTTCAAACTTTGTCTCATTTAAAACACATGCTAAAAATTTCAGCATGTGTAAGTATAGTTGGCCGATCTTTTCTAGTTAAAAAGCATATATTTTGTGTCTTGAATTATGTGGATGATTGGAAGAATAAATGGAAGAAATTTGAATGAAATACAAAGCCATAAATTGTGATATCTTCAATATCACATATGCTGAAATTTTTCAGCATGTGTATGATGTATCTTGGCCGTTTTTATGACCATGTGGTGGTCCAAAAATTTCATTTCCAATTTGATAAGGATATTTGCTATCAATTGATGATTTATTTTAAAAAAAAATCAAAGAAAAATGGAAGTTATTTGAATTATCTCACTAAGTAACACATGCTGAAATTTCAGCATGTTAACTTCATAATGGCCGATTTTTGTACCTATTTTATGGAGAAATTATTTTGCTTAATTTATGTGACAATCTTGTGGATTATAGAAATTATTCTATGTTGATTTTTGGCACATGTTTTGAGTGAAATATTCAGATTTTCCAAGTCATCAAATGATGACAACATTCAACCTATCATGAAGTGCCAAGTAAGCAAAGCTTAAATGATCACCCAATGAGAAGGTGCCAAGTAAGCAAGATCATGTCACAATGATGTCTTACATTCTCCCAAGGACTTAGAAGACAATTTTCAAGAGGGGAGACACCAAGGGGGACGGCTAGAAGGCATTAAAAGGAAAGAAGATGAGCAAAAACAAAAGAAAACAACAAGCATTACAATCTTGAGATCAAAAACACCTAGCCTCTCTTCTTCTACATTCTCTTCCTTTCTTTCTTCTTGAAAGCCTTTTGTACTTATATTCCTATCTTTGAATAGGCTTGTATTATACCACCACATACTCTTTATCTTTGTAAAAGATTGATCAAGGTGTGATCAATCTTCAATCTTGCTAGGTGGTGTTTTTCGTGCGAATTGTATTCATCGTACAAGGTTTGTAAAGGGTTGGAGTTGGTGTGTAACTCCATCAACCCTGTGGTAAGGTGTATTGCGTGTGTGTGACTAGTGCGAACCAAGGAAGGTGTTCCATGAAGACGGGAGTAGGTTGTTTATAACCGAACCAGTATAAAAATCTTGGTGTCATTTACTTTCAGCATTTATATTCTGTTTCTGCACTGTTTAATCTTTTTGTTTGCGTTCGTAAAAATAGTAAACGACTTTCAAAAAGTACGAAAATTTTCAGAAAAAAAGTCACACGTCTTAGGGTTAATTTGGCATAAGTTTCATCCCTTTTGGATAAGTATAAGTCATTCAAACATCAAAAGATCTGAGACTAGTGCAGTCTGATTTTCAGGCTTGCAAAGGTTGAGACTTTGAGTGTATTTGACTAACTTCCTGAAGGAATTTTTCAAAACTGTTTCAACCTTTTTAAATAAAATATATAAGGGGTTAGTGGTTAAATTTTCAGAGCATTTGGAGTTGTGTACAAATAGAAATTAATTTTTCAAAACAGTATACCGTTTCTGACAGTTTCGCGCAATCTGACCACCAACGATTTTTGAAGGGGTTAAAGGTTGAATTTAAATTTGAAATTTTTAGGAGACCCTCATAACATCTGAGGCTAAGTTCTCTCAAAATTTCAGAATTTTTGGAGACCTATAACCTTGTTTTAAAAACGTTTTAAAACTGGTCTTGAAAACATAATCTGTTTTCAGAAGTTGAGTTGTTTAGTTTTAAACAAATTTTAAAAACCACACTTTCCGCACCACCTATTCAACCCCCCCTTATAGTGGTGCCTTGCAGATCCTACATTTTTGAATAACTAAGAGCTCTTTCTTGCCTCCATTGCTTTCTTTTTGGTTGAAATGTATAGGTTATATTAACCAATATAGCAAAACATCTAGGGGAAGTACTACACAAAGGACCCTATCTACGCAGGCAACAGGTTGCCTCAGCTTCTGTCCTACACAAGTAGCTAATATAAAGTGGTCATCTAATACCTAGCTATCAAATGTGGATATAACTTATATATAACCTGATAAACATGGGTACATACTCTTTGAGTTACATCCCATGATGAGAATAATACGCCTTCAAAAATACTCTTGTTTCTGCCTTACCAAACATGGTAGCATACAGAGTCTTGCCCTTTAGCAGCCTTCCGCTCAAGGATAGGACTTTGCTCAGCGTGCCGAGGTTAGTTCGCACGCCAAACCAAGTAGCAACGTACTTTTATACTTCTTTCACGATGCACTAAAAGAGGACATGATCGCCCCTATCAGGGTTTCCCTAACACAGAGAGCAAGTGTTGTGGCCTAGGTATGTTAGCCTTGCCTTGTTTGGGAGCTTGGTAAGGGCTGCCATCCAAAGGGTGAAATCATGCTTGGGGGTAATGGGATAGTCCCAAACCAACCTGTGCCATTCTTTGACCATGCCTTTGGACCTACAATACTCATAGGCTAGTCTTGGCCGTAATTCTCCCTCAGGGGGCCAGTGTGTTAGGACTTCCTTGGCTGCCTCAAGTGAGCCTTCCTTACAGATGAGTGTGTCCCTAATATCCAACTTCTTTAAGATAGGGGAGTCAGTTTTTCTAGTGGGCCAGGTCTAGAAGTTAGCATATAGTTTGTACCAATGACACATCCATTGCACCCAGAGAGTATCCTCCTTGTGATGGATGTCCCATGTGTACTTTGTCAAGAGGACAACGTTCCATGCCTTTAAGTCAATGACACCTAGCACCCCTTCAGCCTTGGGAACACACGCTTGTCTCCATGCAACCCAGGCCTTTTTTTTGCTGGCAGTATTTCTTACCCAAAAGAAGTGTAAACAAATTCTATCCACCTATGCCATAACTAAGGAGGGCAGTGGTACGGCACTCAACCAACAGCAGTCGATACATTGTATGACTGATTTGATTAGCTGAAGCCTGCCAGCATAGGATAGTGTTGAGGTGCTCCATTAGCCAACCCTATCCACCAGCTTGCGAAGGTAGTCAGAGTACTATGTTGCTTGAGAGTTATGATAAGCTATGGGGATCCCTAAATACCTAAAAGGCATAGATCCAAGGGAGAAGTTGGTGAATGCACACAAATTATCTCCCTCTTCCCCATTCCATTCAAGTAAATGTGGGGCTTCACCATGTTTGCCTTTACTCAGAACAACCCCCAAAGGGTTTTAGTGCTTCTAACAGCTCTTGCACCAAGGGTATAGGCCCACATGCAAATAGTAGAAGGTCATCTGCAAAACAGAGATGTGTGATCTGTTGCTCTTCATGTTTCTGGAGAAATTTGAAGCTAGACTCATAGTGTAGCTTCCTAAGTATTCTTGAAAGATACTCCATGCCAATGACAAACATGATAGAGAAGAGGGGGTCACCCTACATGAGTCCCCTCTTTCCTTTAAAGAATCCACAAGGAACCCCATTAATTACATTTGAGTAGGAGGCAGTCGTGACACACTCCATGATCCACTCTACAAATATGTTTGGAAAGCCAAGCCCAATCAACATGTCCTTTAGGAAGTCCCAACTTATAGAGCCAAAATCTTTCCTTATGTCCACCTTGAGCAAGCACTTGGGAGTGGTGCGCTTCTTGCCATACTCCCTGGGCAACTATTGGACAAGGAATATGTTGTGTATCATTGACCATCCCTTAAGGAATTCTACTTGAGCATGGTCCATGACTTCCCCTAAAATTGAAGTTAGCTTGTTCACAGTATTTTGGGGATAGGCTTGTATATCACATTACAACAAGAAATGGGCATGTAATCGTCGACTCTATTCACATTCCTTGCCTTGGGGATAAGGCAATCAAGGCATGATTGAGTTGCTTCAATAGCCTGCCATTCACAAAGAATTTCTGGGTGGCCTTTGTGGTGTCCTTGCCAATTACATGCCAAGCTTTAATAAAGAGCTGGGAGGAGTAGCCATTTGATCGGGGACTTGTCATACCCTATATTAAAGATGGATGCTTTGATCTCCTCATCTAAGATAGGCTGGGTCAGGTTAGCTTCCTTCAGTGGTGATAACTTAGGCCCAAGGTCTATGACCTTGCCATTCACTTGTTGAGCTGCCTGGGGTGTGCCTAGCAGTTTAGTGTAGAATTATTTAGACTGCTAGGCCACCTGCTCCAAGGAAGTGGACATCGTGCCATCTTCTTGGATGCTGGTGATGGAGCTTCTAGCCGTGTTTCTCTTGGAAATGAGTGATAGAACTTGGTGTTTTCTATCATGGAGGTGGATATAGTTGCCTTTGGCCAATTGAACAAAGTGTGTCCTATCAGCCTCCCTCAAGTTGAATGCCAGCTGCCTTTGGGCTTGAAGCTTGTCCTTCTAGTGTGGGGTTCCCCATTGTTGGCTGGCTGGATCTTGCATTAAGTCCAACTCTTTCTCTGCCCTGTCTGCCCTTGAAGAAATATAGGAGAATTCCTTCTTGTTGAGCTCCCTTGGTAGACTTTTGAGCGCTTTCAGCTTTTTCCAAAGTTCGCACATTTCCTTGCCCCTTATGTTGGTAGCCCAAGTTTGTTCAACCAAGGAGATAAAGGAGCTATGATCCATCCACATGTTGTAGAACTTGAAGGGGAGGGTAGGTTTGGGGCCTCTTTATTGCAAGCTTAGGAGACATAAGGGGTGATATAAGAGGCGTTCTAACACTTGCAAGTGAGCCTTTGCCGAGGGAAGACTTCTACAAGGTTGTTGTTGGCCATCACATGACCTAGCCATGACATGATGGTGCCATCATCCCAAGTGTACATGCAACCTGTGTATGACACTTCAAGTAAACCATGATGCAAGAAATAATTTAGTTAGTCTTTGAGCTAATACAAATAAACTGCCATGTCCCCAAGCCTTTTCCCTTCGTTCAAGACACACTTAAAGTCACTAAGGGCCGCTCAAGGGGATGATAGGCCTTGGCTTTGGCTCTCCAGCCAGTCCCATAGGGGTATTCTATCCACAAGTTTGTTTAAGGCATATAGAAACATGACATATAAAGACTGTCTAGTAACCAAGCTCTCAATTTGACAAAAGATGGCCTGTGCATCGATGCTCACGAAAGTTAATCTAACAAAATTAGGATTCCATACTATGAGGATCCTTTTACGAGGGTGGGTGTCAAATTTGTGTACATGCTCCCAATGCCTAAACTTGTTGTGTACAAAATGTGCCAACATTGAGCTATTCAATTTTGTCTGTAGTATACCTAGGACATGCAAGTTGTGTTTATTTGCAAAAACAAGCAAATCTTGTTGCTTAAGGGGCTTGTTCCTGCCGCAGATGTTCCACCTTCCTATGTTCAACCCCTGGTCGTCACCTTGGCCCTATGTAGCTTGGTGGGCTTTTTCAAGGCTAGGGCTTTGGTTCTGATGATTATCACTTTGAAGCCATCCGGTTGACTTAGTCCTTTCATTCTCTTAATGTGATGATCTTTGTATACTGAGGACTCAAGGACCATTTGAGTTCGTAGTCCCCGTACGGTGCTCAATCGTCTAGCGCATCACTATCCTGTGTTTGATCCATCAATTAGACATAACCTGGCTGGGCCAGTGCCATGACCAAGGCAGGCTGGAGGTCTTGGTTTGGGTCCTCCACCTGTGTGGCAGGGGGAAGAACTGGCACGCTGGGCCAAGGCATCACTGGCATGGCACACCAAGCTCTGTTGGCATGGCTTGCCAAGGCTTCGTTGGCAAGTTGCACCCTTGTTTCGCCAGGTCCCTGCCTCCTCTACCCTCTTTTGCTTGGGGCCTTGGGGGATTATTACCCTTTTCTCACTTATGTCTACCCCTTTTCTCATTCTTTCTCATTTTCCAACGGTTGAACTTCTGCCTCTTTATGTTCTCAGTGGGACAGCCTTTCATATTCTGATTTTTGTGTAAATCTCTCACCATTAAAGAGGTCAAATTTCACTTCTTTTGTGAGCTTTTGACTCAAGTCAACCTCTACCTACGCTCTGACGTAGTTCCATGTCCCTTTGGTGACTGTGAGTTGGTTCGCAATTAAGGGGTTGCCTATTATTTAGCACAAGTCAGATAACACTTGTTCCTCACAAAAATTCATGGGCAGTCATAGGAAATTTACCCATACTGGTACATGGGCCATCTCCTCAGCCCCAAACCTAACGAACCTCAGAATCCGCTTTAGTATTACTGACCTCCCATACATAAAATAGGGACCTGAGTAAAGCACTGCCTGTAGGTCCTTTACTGGGTCAAACATAAAAATTATCATCCATGACACAGAAGTCTGTATAATTTTTAGGCTTCCAGGATTGGGCTAAGTTGTATACCATCTATCTCCTCGGGAACTTTCCCACAAAGTACCCCACCAGGCAATGCACCCATTCGTCGTCATATTTTAATGTTTCAACATGAAAAAATACCTTATCACTCTATTTGACCTTGGTTTTTTTGAGCCTCATGCAGTGGTCAGGCTTCCGGTTCTTGGCAAACAGGGAGATCCAGGGCTTGCTTGACCTAGTGTTCATTGTGGCACGCAGAGTTGCTTGGCCAACTGCTGGGTTCAAGATGTTGGCTGGTTGTCTCACACATCAAGCCCAAGGTGCGCTATGCCCTTGGCATGCTGTTTCATTGGTCCGCTGATTGTGAAGGTTGGTGTTACTGAAGTGCCAACAAGCTACCGGGTGTGTGGAGTGCCAGCCGAGGTCGGCTTTGAAAGTAACTTGGCAGTGACGTCGGAGTTGACTTCAGGCATACCTGTCACATTAACAGGCAGAGTGGACTTGCTTTTCAGTCCAACCTTATTAGGGCTTTTCCTGGACGAAGGGGATTATTTTTCCAAGGCAACAGGCTCCTCATCTGCATCATCCATTTTTTCCTAGTTGGAGGACTGCCTTGTTTTAGTTTCTTCTTTTATATTTTTATTGAACAAATAATTAAAGTCTTTTCATCTTCTTCTGAGGATGAGAGGAATTCTAGCTCAGCATCCTTTTTACCTTGCTGGCAAAGGCGTTGTTCATCTTTCTTCCCTTAGCTTTGGGGCAAGTCCGATTTTGCTAGAGGACGAGGTGTCCAAGCTACTAGCTTCCTTTTTCGCTAAAACACAAATGTTATATTAATCAATGTAGCGAAACATCTGAGGAATGTGATCCATACAAAAGTCCCTATCTACACGGGCAACAGACTGCCTCAACGTTAATCATACATAAGTAGCAGGTACAAAGTGATCAACTAGTACATAGCTATCAAATGCATGTATAACTCATACATAACCCGATAAACATGGGTACATATTCTATGAATTACATCCCTGGATGAGAATGATATGCGTTGAAGAATACTCTTGTTTCTGCCTTGCCAAACATGTTAGACAATGGGTGCATGGGCAATTTTGCCTGCCTTGGAATGCAAGACCTTGCCCTTTAGCCGCCTTCGGTCCCAAAATAGGACTTGACTTAGGGGCCGAGGTTAGTTGGCACACCAAGACAAGTAGCAATGCACTTCCATACTTCATACACCTTGGTTCACCAGAAGAGAATATGGTCGTCTGTCTTAAGATACCCTGAACATAGAGACAAGTGGTGTCATCTGGGTAAGTTAGCCTGGCCCTGGTTGGGATTTTGGCAAGGGCTGACATCGAAAGGGTGAAAGCATGCTTGGGGGTAATGGCATACTCCCACACCAGCCTATGCCATGCTTAACCATGCCTTTGGGTCTAAAGTACTCATAGGCTGGTTTTGGCTGTAATTCTTTCTTAGGGGCCTAGTTTGCTAGGACTACTTTGGCTGCCTCAAGTGAACCTTCCTTATCGATGAATGTGTCCCTAATATCCAACAAATTCTTCAAGAGAGGGGAGTCTGCCCTGCTGGCAGGCCTGGTCAAAAAGTTAGCATATGGTTTGTACCAATGGCACATCTATTGCACCCAGAGAGTATCCTTCTTGTGGTGGATGTCCCATGCATATTTTGCCAAAAAGGGCAACATTCCATTCCTTTAAGTCAATGACACCATAGTCCACCTTCAGCCTTGGGAAGGCACATTTTTCTCCAGGCCTTCTTCTTGCTGGTAGTGCAACTTCCCAAAAGGAAATGTATACAAATTTTGTCCACCTGCGTCATAACTGAGGAGGGTAGTGGTAGGGCACATAACAAAAAACAGTTGATACTTTGAATGACTGATTTGATTAGCTCAAGTCTACCAGCATAGGAGAGTGTTGAGGTGCTCCATAGACTAACCCTTTCCACCAGCTTTCCAAGTTAGTAAGAATAATGTGTTACTTGAAGCTTATGACTAGCTATGGCGATCCCTAAATATCAAAAGGGCATACATCCTAGGAGGAAGTATGTAAGGGCACGCAAGTTATCTCCCTCCTACCCTAAAGTTGCCAGGTAGACATGTGTTTACTCCATATTTGCCTTTAGCCCTAAAGACTGCCTAGAAGTTTTGTGTGCTTCTGACAATTTTTGCACTGAGGGAGTGGTCCCACGTGCAAAGAATATATGGTCATTCGCAAAATAGAGATGGGTGATCCGTTGCTCTTCACATTTTTGGTAAAATTTGAAGCTAGGATCATGGTGTAGCTTCCTGAGGAGTCTTGAAAGATACTCCATGCTAATGAGAAATAGAAAGGGGGAGAGGGCGTCACCCTGTCTGAGTCCCCTCTTCCCTTTAAAGAATCCATAAGGAACCCCATTAATTATGGCTGAGCAGGAGCCAGTCGTGACACACTCCATGATCAAACCTACAAATTTGTTTGGAAGGCCAAGCCAGTCAACAAGACATTTAGGAAGTCCCAACTTATAGACCCAAAAGCCTTCCTTATGTCCACCTTGAGCAATCAATTGGGAGTGGTGCCCTTCTTTCCATACTCCTTGGCCAACTCTTGGACAAGGAATATGTTATGCATCATTAACCTTCCTTTACGGAATTCCGCTTAAGTATGGTCCATGACATCCCCCAAAATTGGAGTTATATTGCTTACCAATATTTTGGATCTTGCCCTACATATCACATTGCAACGCGAAATGGGCCTTTAATCCTCAACTCTAGTGACATTCCTGGCCATGACGATAAGGGTAATCAGGGAATGATTGAATTGCTTTAATAGCTTGCGAATCTCGATAAACTCCTGGATAGCCTTTGTGATATCCTTGCCAATTACGTTCCAAGCATTAATAATGAACTAGGAGGAGTAGCCATCAGGGCTAGGAGCCTTGTCATAGCTTATACTGAAGATGGGTGCTTTGATATCCTCACTAAGATAGGTTGTGTCAGGTTGGCTTCCTTCAGTGGTGATAGCTTAAGTCCAAGGTCAATGACCTTGCCATCCACTTGTTGACCTATTTGGGGTGTGCCTAGCAGTTTGGTGTAATAATGTACAAACTGCTGGGCTACCTGGTCCAATAAGGTGGACATCGTGCCATTTTCCAAATTAGATTCTTGTGATGAATCTTCTAGCATTGTTCTTCCTAATCAATGAGTGATAGAACTTGGTGTTTCTATCACTGAGGTTGATATACTTTCCCTTGGCTAATTGGGTAAAAATTTTCTTCTCGGCTTCCTTCAAGTTGAATGTCAATTGTCTTTGGGTTTGGAGTTTGTCCTTCTAGTGTGGGGATCTCCATTGCTGGCAGGCTGGATTGTGCATCAACTCCAACTCCTCCTCTGTCCTATCTGCCTTGAAGAGATATGTTGAAACTCCTTCTTTTTAAGCTCATTTAGCGGTCCTTTGAGGGCTTTTAGCTTTTTACAAAGTTGATACATGGCTTTGCTTGTATGCTGGTAGCCCATGTTTTGTTCAAACAAGGGGATGAAGGAGCTATGATCCACCCACATAATGCAGAACTCGAAAGGGAGGGAAGGTTTGGGGCCTCCGTCTTGCAAGCTTAGGAGACATGGGGAGTGATCTAAGAGACAACGTGACAACTGTAAGTGAGCCTTTGCCATGGGGAAGGCTCCAACAAAGTGGTTGTTGGCTATGTCGTGATCTAGATAGGACTTGATGGTGGCATCATCCCAGTGTATATGCAACCTGTGAAAGACACTTCAAACAAGCAACAATGCAAAAATAATTTACTTGATCTTTAAGTTCATATTAAGGAACTGCCCTACCTCCGAGCCTTCCTCCTTCGTTCAGGACACAGTTAAAGTCACTAAGGACCACCCAGGGGGAGGATAGGCCTTAGCTTTGGCTCTCCAGCATGTCCCTCAGGGGTCCTCTGTCTACAAGTTTGTTAAAGGCATATACAAATGTGACATATAAGGACTATCTACAAAATTAGGATTCCAAACTATGAGGATCCTTTTACTAAGGTGGGATTCAAAGTCATGTCCGTGCTCTCAATGCCTAAACTTGTCGTGTGAAAAATGCACCAACATTGAGCGATTCAATTTTGTGTCTAGTATACCTAGGACATGCAAGTTGTGTTTATGAGCAAAAGAAAGCAAACCTTGTTGCTTGAGTGGCTTGTTGTAGCCCTGGATGTTCTAGCTTCATATGTTCGTGTGGGTGTTGAGGAGCTTGCACCCCTTGGCATCACCTTGGCTCTATGCAACTTGGCGGCCCTTTTCCAGACTAGGGCTTTGGTTCTGGTGATTACCTCTTTGAAGCAGACTTTGCTCTTTCATCCTCTCAATGTGGTGGTGTTTGTATACCGAAGACTCAAAGACTTTCTGAGTTGGTAGTCCCCCTATGGTACTGTAATCGCCTGGCCTATCACTATCCTGTGTTTGCTCCATTAGTTGGACATAATCTGGCTGGGCCAGTGCCATGACCAAGGCAGGTTAGAGGTCTAGTCTTGGGTCCTCCGTGTATATGGCAGGGGAAGCACTGGCATGCTATGCCAAGGCATCATTGGCATGGTGCGCCAAGCCCATGTTGGCGTGGTGCGCCAAGCCCATGTTGGCATGGCTTGCCAAGGCTTTGTTGGCACGTTGTGTGCTGGCTAGGCCAGGTCCTTGCCTCCTCGGTCCTCTTTTTCTTGGGGGCGTGGGGGGATTATTACTACCTTCTCACTTATACCTTCCCCCTTTTTCCTTCTTTCTCATTTTCCAACAGTTGGTCTTCTGCCTCCTTGTGCGCTCTGTTATTATGCAAGCTGTTTACACCTCGAGCAGAATGGGGACAGCCTCTCATATTGTACTTTTTGTGTAAATATTTCACCATTGGTGAGCTCAAAATCCACTTCTTTTAAGAGCTCTTGTCCCAGGTCGACATCTACTAGGGCTCTGGCGTAGTTCCATGTTCCCTTGGTGGCTGTGAGTTGATCCAGCATTAGGAGGCTGCTAATTTGTGAGCACAAGTCAGACATCACTTGTTCGTACCACAATTCATAGGCATTCTAGGAAATTTACCCATACTAGCACATAGGCCATCTCCTCAGCACCAAACCTAAAAAACCCAGCATCTTCTTTAGTATTAGTGACCTCCCATACACAAAATATGAACCTGAGTAG
This sequence comes from Eustoma russellianum, assembly GCA_036186865.1. Lineage (NCBI taxonomy): Eukaryota > Viridiplantae > Streptophyta > Magnoliopsida > Gentianales > Gentianaceae > Eustoma > Eustoma russellianum. Next base: position 12,846,490 of record AP025075.1, on the reverse strand, counting down.
AGCACTGCTTGCAGGTCCTATGTAGTGTCAAATTTGAAAATAATCCACCAAGAGGCATGGAAGTCTATGCAGTGTTTTGGATTTAAGGACTTGGCTAGATTATATACCGCCTGCCTCCTGGGGAAGTTTCCAACAAACCACCCACAAGGAAGCGCTCCCATTCATCATCATGTTTTAATAAACACTAACGAATACCTTGCCACTCTTTAGCTCTATTTTCTGGAGCCTCATGCAGTGGTTAGGCTTCCTGTTGTTTGCAAACAAGGATCTCCAAGGCTTTCCCACCAGAGTGTTCATTGAGGCACACTGGGTTGCTTGGCCATCAGTTGGGTTTGAGGTGTGGGCTGGTTGGCTTGGTGTGCAAAGCCTAAGGTACGGTATGCCTTCGGCAAGTAGAGTCCTTGGCTGCAGGCCGAGGTAGCCTTTGAAATTTAAGCGTGATAGGGACATATCATTGCAATTGTTGGTCTTCAACGAGTAATTCTTAGTAAGTGCGAGTCATCAGCTCGCGTTGACCACGTTCCTACATTTTATACATACCACATGTCACTTCTATCAATTGAATGGTCTAGTGAAGTTCTCAGATCATGGTGACATTAGCGGTTCGCTGCCCCTGACATCACGAGAAGTCCACTAAACCTTATCTTTTAGAGGAAGACGAAGTCATAAAAAGGTTTTCATAGGAGAACCTATAGAAGGGTCATTTTCGAATCCCACGAAGCAGATGACCAGTGAAAACATTATTCAACGCAAGGGTGTCAGTCCATGGAAACCACAGGCCTCGGTCGTCCAGCGTGCTAAACTCTAAACCCGGTGCTGTAAAGTGCCAAGGAAAACCAAAAAAGAGACAGCTCGCCCTCTCGATGCCCTGTGCGTTGTGTGCTCTTGAGGATCACAGGCGCCCATTATAACAACATACGACTCTCGGTAATGGATATCTTGGCCCTCGCATCGATGAAGAACATAGAGAACTACTATGCTTGGTGTGAATTGCAGAATCTTATGAACTATCGAGTCTTTGAATGCAAGTTGCAGACAAATCCATCAGGTCAAGGGCACGTCTGCCTGGACATCATGCATCACGTCTCCCCTAACTCCCATGCACCGTATGTTTTAAGCAATCGTTGGGAGTGGATAGTGGCCTCCCATGCATGCATGCAGCTGGCCTAAATGCAAGTCCCTTGCGATGGACACGACAATAAGTGATGGTTGATTGCCTCAAGCGAGTGTTGTCGTCGCAGCCCCATAGAAAGGAGGAGACAGTCTTGATCATGTAGAACATATCGGCATGACGCACATCACGACCACGACCCTTGGTCTGAAGGGACTACCTGCTAACAAGACCTAGTAACAGCGAGCAAGCTGGGAACATCCAAAGCTTAAAATCAGTCGACTTTGTCGTCTGAATTGTAGCCTAAAAAAGTTTCCTCAGTGGCAGACTGGGCCGAAGTCCCTTGGAATGTGGTGTCAGAGGGTGACAAACTTGTCGTGCTCGGACCCTGTAGCACCACAAGGCGCTGTCAACGTTCCAGGTTGTTTGAGAATGCAGCACTAAAAGGGCTTTAAATTCTGTCCAATGCCAAATACTCATGAGCGATTGATAGCAAACAAGTACCACTTGGGAAAGATGAAAAGGGTTGAAAAGAGTGTCAAAGAGTGCCTAAAATTGTCGGTGGGAAGCGGATGGGGGATGGTGATGCTCCCTGGTTGGATTTGGAACGGTGACAAGCCGATTCGCCGATTGACTCAGAGCGCAGACCAGCAGGATTAGGGTAGTAGCGCAAGCCCAGGCTGTAGATGTTCCTGTGGAGGTGTTGTTGCCTCGATCTTGGTGGCATCTACACGCTCTTGGTGGTGGCATGTGGACTCCCTATTTGACCAATCTTGAAACACAGACCAAGGAGTCTAACATTTGTGCAAGTCTGCGATTTGCACCACGAACCGACCTTCATTGTTTGAGAAAGGTTTGAGTGAGTGCATACCTATCGGGACCCGAAAGAATGCGTAACAACTCACCTTCCGAATAAACTAGCCCCAAAAATAGATGGTGCTTAAGCACGTGATCTATACCTAGCCATCGGAGCAAGTGTCGGGCATTGATGAGAAGGATGGCGTGGCGGTCATTACAAAAATTAGGACACGATCCCGAGTGGAGCAGCCATCGTGTGAACTTTGCAGTAGTAGCAAATATTCAAATGAGGATTTTGAAGGCCAAAGAGGGAAAAGGTTCCATGTGAACGACACTAGCACATGGGTTAGTGGATCCTAAAGGTTAGGGTAAGCCTGACAGATATCGCATTTACTGCGTGCTTTGAAATGGAATCGGGTTGAAATTCCTGAACTGGGAAGTGGTTGTAGGACCTATATATCACCAATAGAAGGGGTGTTGAATAGTGAGTGCGGAAAATTCGGTTTTAAATCTTTTTAGACCAAATAACTCACTTCTGAAAACAATTTCTATTTTTAGATACTGATTTGAATTAACTCGCTGACCAGGCTGTAGACCTCCAAAAATTGTGACATTTGGTGATAATGTGCTCCCAAATGATATGAATGTCTCACAAAAATTTCAGATTAAAATTCTAAGTGTAACTCCTCGAAACACCATTTTTCCACAGATTGTGTCAATCTGGCAGAAACTGTGCTGCGAAATGCAAATTTTATTGCTATTACTTGACAACTCTAAATGACCTGAAACTTTTATGGTATGACCGTCAAGATGTTTAATTTAATGGGTTAAAACAGTTTTTCAAAATTCTCTTGGTAAGTATGTCAACCACGTTGATGTTATCAACCTTTGCAGATCTGAGAATCAGATTGCACTAGTCTAAGATCTATGAAAGTTTGGCTTACTTATACTTATCCAATTCTGCTAAAATTTGTGATTTTGGAAAATTATTTCTATTTTTCCGGTGAGTATGAAAACGATGCATAAAACTGAAAACTGAAAGTAAACGTGCTGACAGTAAATAACAGCGAGAGTTTTATACTGGTTCGGTTAAATCAACCTACTTCAGTATTCGAGGATGCCTTTCTTGGTATTCACTAATGAAAAATAGCACCTTGACACAAGGGTGACTGAAGTTATACACAAACTCCACCTTTTTGCAATCAAACAAACAAACACAACGACACAAACACCACCACCGAACAAATGAAGGTTTGATCACACCTTGATCAACCATGTACAAGAAATAAACGTATGTGGGTTGTATGAACAAAGCCTATATAGTATATGGAATATAAGAATGATAGGCTTGAGGCTAAGAGCAAGAGAGAAGAATAAGAGAAGAAGAGAATAGTCTTGCTTGATCTTTAATGAATATGAACTTTGGCTTCGTCTTTCTTGAACCATCTTGCCCCCTTTTTATAGTTGGTTGGGCGCCCTCTAGGGTTGTAGTCTTCCTTGTAAATTTTCTTGAATACCCTTGGAAGATTACTTTGTATAAAGGGTGAAACACCCTTACTTACTTGGCGCAATACAATTGGACGAATGACTTGTCTTCGCCTAGTTGTCACTTCTTGATAGGCCATTGGTTATCCACCTAGGCACTCCATAAATATCTGGAAATTCAATCAAAAAATTCTGAAACACTTGCTTAAAATCAATGTTGTTAATTACTAATTAATCATGATATGATTCTCCCATAATTTTTGAAGAAAATTGGTGCAAGATTCAATGTAAAAATCACATGTGGCTTATCTTCCACCAATCGAATTGCCAAACAAGCTCCACCTAGGCTCTAAGAAGTTGAAATAGGCGTGTTGTAGGATCTGCAAGGCACCACTAGAAGAGGGGAGGGGGGGTTGAATAGTGGGTGCGGAAAATGTGGTTTTTAAAATTGTTTTAAACCAAAAACCCAATTTCTGAAAACAGTTTCTGTTTTCAGGACCAGTTTTGAAACGTTTTGAAAACTAGGTTGAAGGCCTTCAAAAATTCTGAAATTTGAAGAGAACTTAGTCTCAGATGTTCTGAGTATCTCCTAAAAATTTCAGATTGCAATTCAACCTCTAACCCCTTGAAAAATCGTTGGTGGTCAGATTGCACAAATCTGCCAGAAACGGTAGTCTGACTTGAAAAATTAATTCCTATTTATCCGTAACTCCAAATGCTCTAAAAATTTAATGAATAACCCCTTATTAGTTGTATTTAATTGGGTTGAAACATTTTTGAAAAATTCTTTTGGGTAGATAGTCAAATACGTTCAAAGTCTCAACCTTTGCAAGCCTGAAAATCAGACTGCACTAGTCTCAGAACTTTGGGAATTTGGATGACTTATACTTGCCCAAAAGGGTTGAAACTTGTGCCAAAAGAACCTTACGACGTGTGGCTATGATTCTGGAAAGTTTTGTGATTTTTGAAATTCGTTTACTATTTTTACCAACGTGATTAAAACGATAAACAGTGCTGAAACTAAAAGTAAGTGCTGAAAGTAAATAACACCAGGAATTTTATACTGGTTCGGTTAAAACAATCTACTCCAGTCTTCGAGGACACCTTCTTCGGTTAGCACTAATCACAAAACACAAAATAGCACCTTACCACAGGGTTGATCGAGTTACACACCAACTCCAACCCTTTACAAACCTTGTATGAGAATACAATGATCACGAACACCACCACCTTGCAAGTGCAAGATTGATCACACGTTGATCAATCTTTTACAACAATAAAGAGAGTATGTTGTGGTCTATATGAAGCCTATTCAAATATATGAATATGAGTACAATAGGCTTTTAGAGAGAAGAAAGAAAGAAGTGTAGAGAGAAGAGGCTAGAAACGTTTTTGATCCTTCAATTTGCAAGACTTGTTCTTATCTTTTGTTTGCTCTCTTCTTTCCTTTTTATCACCGTATGGACGCCCACTATAGCCCTCCTCTTCCTCTTGAAAATTATCTTCTAAGTTCTTGGAAGAGTGTATTGCATCATTGTGACATGTTCTTGCTTACTTGGCACCTCCTCATTGGATGATCATTAAGCTCTTGCTTACTTGTTACTCATTGATTGGATGGAGGTTGTCATCATTTGATGACTAGATAAATCTGAAATTAAACCTCAAAAAGCATGTGCCAATTAGCCATAAACTTATTACCATAAATCACATAATCATCCCACACAATTAGCAAGCCAAATAACTCCAATATACCTTATGAAAATCGGCCATTAACACTCTCCACATGCTGAAATTTCAGCATGTGTAACATTTACACATTAATTCAAATTATTGCCAAGTTTGCTTTGATTTATTCCTTGAAAATAAAGAAGAAATCAATCACCATTTAGTACATAACATACTACCAATTTTGGAATAAAAATTGATCACCAATGCAGCCTAGAATTCGGCCAACATACATTACACACATGCTGAAATTTTCAGCATGTGTGATACTTGAAAATATCACTTTATTTATTTCCATAAAATATTCAAAAAATTGCCATAACATATTTAAATTAATCGACATAATTCAAGATAGTAAATTATGTCATTATTGAGTGAGAAAATCGGCCAGCCATGCACACATGCTGAAATTTTCAGCTTGTGTTACAAATGTGACATAAGTTTGAAATGTTACCTTGTGTAGCTCCTTTCTTTATGTCACCAATATTGAATGCTTCATTCTTGCCCAATCAAGATGCCAACAAAGCTCCACATATGCTCAAATAAGGCTGGTATAGGCATGTGATTAAAAATATACATGTGCTTAATTTTATTTTTGCAAACTTTGTAAAATAGTGCACATATAATTATACACATATGGTATATTCTAATCAGTCCTTAATTGATTTTTCTAGAACATTTTAGAATGTATGAAGTATGTAAAAAGTGTCTAGATACATGTTATATGCTATGCCAAAAATGTTCCATGTGTCGTGTACGTAGAAAACCAAATTTTTGACGTTTATCGATTACCCGATTTTTCTCTAATTAAATTCCAAATTTTTGCACATGTTATATATATTATGTTATGTTACACATAATATACATAAATTAAACTTTAATATTCAGCACTTAGGCTGATCTAAAGTGGTGCCCAAACATGTGTCAAAATTGAAATTGGAATCTCCACAATTTGGCTTTAATTGAGGGTGATTTGTGTGTGCCAACATGGAATGATTTTATGGCTGCACATACCATGTAATCCAAAAAATTTGTGGCCATTTTTGAAGTGTAGGTTCTGGCCACCTATATATGGCAAGTACGTGACACGTTGACGAAGTTTCGGTATTCGCCCGATACGATAATTTTTGGTTTAGAACCTTTTAACGTGTTGTAATAAATTTGTCATCACCATGACTTATATCATATGATACAAGACCTGAATATACTCATAAATATGAGTTAATTATAGTGGTGTGACGTTAACGTACATTCGCAAAATATATAACGTGTCGGTAGTACGTT
>AP025075.1:12744800-12840077 GCA_036186865.1 Eustoma russellianum | reverse complement strand
CCGATACGATAATTTTTGGTTTAGAACCTTTTAACGTGTTGTAATAAATTTGTCATCACCATGACTTATATCATATGATACAAGACCTGAATATACTCATAAATATGAGTTAATTATAGTGGTGTGACGTTAACGTACATTCGCAAAATATATAACGTGTCGGTAGTACGTTAGAATATATGTGTATATGCCTTTTAAAAAATCTGAATATATATATGTATATATATATATATGTATGTATATATATGTATGTATATATATATATGTATGTATATATTTATGTATGTATATATTTATGTATGCATGTATAATGGCGTGTGGAGAGTGTGGAGAAACTTTCCTTTCTTCAACTTCTTGCCTTTGTGTCTTTTCCAAATATAGATTCCTTTAATGAACTACTTAGTTTATTTAACTAAGTACTTCACTTAATGAACTAGTTTAGTTCATTAATGATGGCACCTGAAAATAGTTCAAAAACAACAAATGCTTGCCATTTGATGTAAGCTTTAAAGCTTCGTGGCTCGTTAGTACGACAACATTATATATGAACTATATAAGACAAGTTTGATGCAAGAACATGTCATGTCATAAAATATGTCATGCATTTCTTTGTAACACATTATTTAAATCATGCATTTTTAAATCACTCAAACCCCTTTTTCTCAACACGTGTCAAACCTCAGCTGCATGTGCTGAAATTGTCTTTTGAAAATTTGTCACATAATGATGCACAATCTTGACACACATGGTAAATTGCAATCTGCACTAAATTGATTTTTCTAGAACACTCTAACATGTCTTGAATGTGTAAAAAGTGTCTATATACATATTACATTGATACACAAACCGTCTCATGTATGTAGAGGTATAAAAACCGAATTTTCGACTTTCGTCGATGACGCGATTTTTCTCCGTTTAATCTCAACATTTTTAGACATGTAATATATATTATGTAACACATAATGTATATAAAATAATTTTACTTTCAGCTCCTATGGCTGAATACAATGTGACATAAAATTGGAGTCTGAATTTTCCACAAATTAGGGCTAAGTTGTGGGAGATTGATGTGTGTAAACATGGTTTGACTTAGGGGCTAAATTTGACACGTGGAGCACAAATTTTCTGAGTATTTTGAGAGTATATAGGCTGGCCATCTTTATATGGTAAGTACCTGACATGTCGGTGAAGGTTCGGTAGTCAGCCGATACGACCTTTTTCAGTTTATGGCCTCTGGCATGTCGTTTAAATTTTGACAGCAATATGACTTGTAATATATGATATGAGACTTGCATATACTTATAAATATGATGGGTATATAGTGCTGTGATGTCGACATATGTTTATTATATATATGACGTGTCGGTGGAACGTCGGAATATAAGTACATAGTTTGTCATAGAAAATTATGGATATAATATATATTTTTTAGTGAAATGGGGGGCAGTACGTCCATTATTTTATTAATATAATGTCCCTCACTTGTGACGGAGGAATACCATGGTTACATAAAAGATGTAGGAACTGCGGGAGACTCTCCCAAAAGTAAAGCGACATAATGGAAACTATGGTGATACATGTCCAACATAAAGAAATTTATACAATTAGAATGTGGGAAAACCAAAGCGTATAATATCAGAACTCTTCTATGTCTTCTGTCTTGATTCTCATAGAGCCCATCTTTGTGTTGGCAAGATGACCAGAAAAGAGGAGTAAGTGCCAAATAATTTGCAGGGAAGAAGCATAAAGGAAAAGAAACAAAGCCATACCCTGGCCGCCTACATTCCAAGGGAACACAGGCGTAAGTGATATACTCAATGCATTTTAGAGTCGTAGTGTAGGCACCGTGAGTCGAACCGCAAAATCTCAGCAACGTGCAAATCAAGAGGAAATGATAAGTGTGTAAAATGAACAAGTATTCAGAGCTATGAAACAATAAAAAGGCTATATCATACTGCCGTTACATCCAAATTGAAAAGTGTTGTCCTCCGCTGTGCAAATGCATCTCAAAAAAACTAGAAGCGTAAAGATGTTGTTGACTCATCCGTCATGAGAAATCCTCTCACAGTGGGTGGCAAGGAAGATGGTGTGGGATATATCGTTGTGGCAAGAAACATTCGCCCGTGTCGTGCCAGATGATGCGCCACCATATTAGCTTCTCTTGGAATGTGATGCAGCGAGCTACCTGTCGGACTCAGAAATAGCTGTAATCGATTGTAATGATATAAATGGGCACCGTGTAATTCCCGCAGAGGCTGTAGTATTGCCAAGAAATCAGTTTCTACCAACAGGTTGTGATATGAAAAGCCGAAGTAGATGATGCTGTAGATGATGGCTTGAAGCTCCACCAGATATGGTGGTATAAGGGGTAATGTTTAAGATAAAGCTCCAAGCAATGCGACTGAGGAGTCACGAATATGGGCTCTACCGAAGCCATGTATCTTCTAGTCGATGAATCAACATTTAATTTGAATTTTCCTGATGGAGGAAGCAGCCATTCAACAATCCTAACCTTTGACACTCGCAAACATGGAGAGAAACCGGTATCAATGAGGCTTTGAATATTCTCAGCGTGCTTCTTCCCTGAGAGAGTTAAGGCCCAAGTATAGCACAATTGTCTAGTCATAGTGTAGATGTTCCTTGGAGAGAGATAAGCATCCCCATACACTGCATTTGTGTAAGCTTTCCAAATAGACCAAAATATGAAAAAGGGTGCAAAAATAATCTATTGCCCTAGAAGGGATCTCGAGGAAGAGGACATCCACCATCTCATTAGATATGAATGCAAAGTGGATGTCGCAGGCAATGGGCCATTTAGAAGTAAAGCGAATCTTGTCCAGAGATGCTTAATGTGAGTGCACTGAAGAAAGATATGTGTCACTGATGCGGAAGAGTTCTTACAGAAAGGGCATATGGTTGGACAAATCTGAAGAAAATGGACCAAATGATCTTCAATTGGCAGTGCCCCCTAGAGAAGACGCCACACGAAGATACTTGTGGATTTTGATAGAGTGCACCACCATATAAATTTATGTGTTAAACGTGTGGAGAAATGTTCTCTGCTATCTTCATAAGCTTGCTTCAATATAAAGGTGCCTGAAGTAGTAAAAGTCCATACTGTGTGATGACTGGGAGTGGATATGTCAAACAAAAAGGGTGAATGGAGCAAATACGCTTCCAGCTAGGTGAATTATAAATACATGATGTGTAATCCTCTTGGACACAGTATCCCGATTGCATGTGTGCCGCACAGAGTGAAGTACCATGGCGATAATTCCACCATAATTTGCAATCACAAGCTTGTTGCATTGTGAGCAGGTTTCGTATTCCCAAGCCTCCCTCCTGTTTGGGATGACATAATCGTGTCCAGGAGATCCAATGATGGCGGTCACCCCAAAAAATGAAGAAATCGTTTGATTGAGAACATGAATTACACTTTTAGGAAGCATGGCAGCAGCCATAATATGTAGAGGAAGTGATGTCAAGACCGAATGTAGAAGCACTAATTTGCCACCGGGTGAGAGTAACTGACTAGCTCAACCTGCTAATTTAGCATCAAAATGATTTAGAAGAGTCTGACAGTATTGTGCTCTATTTACCCCCTGTATAAGTAGGATTCGAGATATTTAATAGGATGAAACGTGGAGCGCATTCGTAATAGTGCACCCATTGCCGATCGTTGTTGCACAGAGATTAGGAGCTAACTACAAACTGGATCTTATTATCGTTGACAAGCTGCCCTGTAGCTCGATGATAGGATTGTCAAAAAGATTGGAAACACCTTAGATTCTGGGAGGAGCCATTAAGAAGGATAAGAAGATCGTCTGCGTAGGCCAAATGGAAAACTCCCGGTGTGCGGCCCATATTGAAACCACTTAGCAGTCTAGCGTTGTAAAGATGGTTGATGCCCCTGCTGAATCCTTCTGAACATAGAATGAAAAGTATAAGAGATAAAGGATCACCTTGTTTTACTCCTCGCGATGGTGAGAAAAAACCAAAAAGTTGGCCATTGAGCGAGATTGATAGTTTAGAATATGTCATGGTGTTCATAATGAGACGAATGAAAAGATAAGAGAAGCCAAACTTTAGGAGCACACATTGCATGTAGCTCCAATTCACCCTGTCAAAAGCATTAGCAATATCAAGCTTAAGTATTACCTGCCCGCCCCGTGTTGCCTCGTTCAAATAATGAGCCATTTCATTTGCCATAAGAACCTGCTCACTTACTTCATGCCCCTTTAGAAAAAAAATCTGTTCTTAAGAAATGAGATGGTAAGAAATCAGATAAGCGGTAGCCAAAATGCGAGTGATCACTTTGCTCACAAAATTTGATAGACATATCGGCCAGAAGTGAGCAAAAGTCTGTGGCTGCGATATTATAGGTATCAATGTAATAACTCAGGAGGGCATGGAGTGCGGAGCTGGAATACCCAAGAAAAATTCCTGTACAACTCGAAGAACATCCATGTTTAGAAATTACAGCATGAGCGGAAGAAAAAACCATTATATCCATCAGGGTCGGGTGTGCTATTTGGATTTAAGCTCCATATGGCCTGTTTTGTCTCTTCCAAAGTCGGCAGGCATAGTAATTTGTTATTATCATCTTGAGAAAGGACTGTAGGGATATGCTACAGCAGTGCTTCAGGATCCTGTATGTCTTCATTAGCGAATAAGTTTTTGTAGTACTCCACCGCAAGATTACCTATCTCTTGTTGGTCTATATATGTGACCCCAGCAGCGTCCGATATTTGTCACATTCAATGTTGATGATAACGATCTTTTACCATAGAATGAAAGTAGGTTGTATTTGACTCTCCCTCTAAAGTCCATCATAGTCTAGATTTTTGCGCCAAAAATGCCGTCTGTTCTGAATTGGAGAGCAATAAATTTGCTTGAGCCAAAGAAAATGCAGTCCAATTTTCTACAATTGGGGATGCTTCATAAGCAGATTCCTTTTGTATAAAACCTGCTTCGCCTCTACAGATCATTGAAATATGTTTCCATATACATGTTTATTCCATTGACGAAGATCTCGTTTAAACATGTGTAGCTTATTATATAGTCCGCGCATTCCTCCCGTTGTTGGATATTCTTTCCATGTGACAGCAACAAAAGCATGGAAATCTAGGTGGGCAACCAATGCATTTAGAAAACTAAACGGTGCATGTGCCGTTTGATGCTAAGATCGCACTTTAATAAAGGCGGACAATGATCAGATGATACTCGCGGCAGAAGATGAACTACAACATCAGAAAAAGGTCAACAAAAGTTGTATTACTTAGTAGTCTATCTAAACGACATTGTACTCGATTGGTGCCACTTCCTTTAGTAGTGGACACAATCATTAAAATCAAATAAAGAGCGTAAAGTTGGGGATGTGCGACCTCGATGTTCCTCCAAGCGTAAAAATGTACTAAAATCTCCTGCGATAACCCGTGGATCAGTGACTTGTTGATAATGTGCTAATAACGTATCCAAAAGAGTCTTGCGGTCAGAAACAATATGCTTGCCATAAACTACAGACCACGAAATATCCTGTTGAAGAGGTAGCCATGTAAAACGAAATACGGAAGCCTGCATGGAGTTGTCAATACTAATAAACCGTATACTAGAAGCCTGCCAAAAAAGCCACATATTATTTATGCAAGTAGAGAGCGCATGTCGAAATCCGAGGTTCAGCCGATAGAATGCAAGCTTAGCTTCTCGTTGTTTTGATTCAATCAAGATCAAGAAATCAAGTCGATGATCATGCAGTTTTTCAAAATTCTAAATGACCTGAAACTTTTATGGTATGACTCTCAAAATATGTACTTTAATGGGTTAAAACAGTTTTTGAAATTCTCTTGCTAAGTATGTCAACCACGTTGATGTTCTCAACCTTTACAGACCTGAGAATCAGATTGCACTAGTCTTAGAACTATGAAAGTTTGACTAACTTATAATAATCCAAATGTGATGAAACTTGTCCTAAATGAAATCTAAGACTTGTGGCTATGTTTCTGAAAAATTTTGTGTTTTTTGTAAAATGTTTGCTATTTTTCCCATTAATATGAAAACGATACAGAAAACTGAAAACTGAAAGTAAAAGTGGCCACGCCTAACCTTTCTCGAAACACCTCGTTTCTGATCTGGTCTAGCCTTGCATGCCCACACATCCATCTTAACATTTTCATCTCTGCCACTTCCATCCTCTGTAATTGTGACCTCTTGATGGCCCAGCAGTCTGTCCCATATACCATTGTCGATCGCACTGCCACCCTTTAAAATTTTCCCTTTAATTTAGTTGAGAAATTTTTGTCACACAGCACCTCTGAGGTCGCCCTCCATCTACACCAGCCTGCTTGAACTCGATGTGCTACATCATTCTCTTTGTTGCCATTCTGCTGCACAAACGATCCTAGGTACTTAAACTTACTTACATGTGGTACCACTTGACCATCGATGGTGAGCTAGCTATCCTCACTGTCTGCTACGCCGCTGAAGTCACAGTGCAGATACTCGGTCTTAGAACGGCTAATCTTTAAGCCTTTTCTCTCTAAAACACCTCTCCACTGCTCTACTCTCATACTCAAGGTATGTCTACTTTCTGCAACTAATACAATATCGTCAGCAAAAAGCATACACCACGGAACTGCCTCCTGTATCGGCTTTGACAACTCGTCAAGGACGACTGCAAAAAGAAATGGGCTCAACGCAGACCTTTGATGAAGACCGACCTCCACCGGAAAGAAGTCTGTATTCCCCACAGACGTACAAACGGTTGTTTTTGTCCTAGCATGCATATCTCTAATTATGTCTATATACTTCATAGGGATCCCTCTTGCCTCCAAACTATCCCATATCAGGCTACGCGGCACACTATCATATGCTTTTTCAAGATCGATGAAAACCATATGTAAATTGCGCTTCTTATCCCTATACTTCTCCATTAATCTCCTGAGAATGTGTAAGGTCTAAGGTCAAACTTAGATTTCTAAAATCATAACTTAATTCTATATTCTGTCCGAATCTAGAGCCTCGGCTCTGATAGCACCTATAGCGCGCCGCACCGGCTCGCCCGCTGTACTTCACTACGGAGAGTACCAGGCGTCGATTCATAACATATCTTAGTCCATAACAAGGTACATGGACTTTCATGCTTACACATCATCAAGTAAGCAAAACTGAGGCAGAATAAAAACTTCTAAATAAAAAAAACATGCCGAATATTCATAACATCGTCTACATCAATGTCCACCAAAATAAAAGAGATGTCCAAATTTAAAATCACATCATAAGTTCATCAAACATAAGTCATCATACTAAAGTCCTGAAGCTATCCTCTCTCGCACGCCTATGGATATGGAACCCTAGGCTCGTCATCGATCCACTCGACCCTGTTCCCTGTAGGCTCTGGGAGGAAAAATAATAAGGTGAGTGACAAAGTCACCAATAAGTATACCATAAATAATCATGAATTAAATGGAAAGTATACACAAGAACCAAACCCCAAAAATGTTTGGATTCGCAACATACCTGACTTTCAAATCATCATTCGTAAGGACATATGATCATAACTTAAAAGACAAGGAATCATATTAAGATCATAACTTGGGAGATATTAAACCATATCATCATAGCCTAAGTAATAGTACATTATTCATTCAACTAGCCATAACAAAATGCGGTATGTATGCGTATGCACATGTGATGCCTCATGACAAAAATAAGGACAAGTTCTTTCATTCTTTCATTCAAACATCATCGTTAATAAAACAAGAGGAGTGAGTGTTTAGATCTATTAAATCCGGATCTGAGGCGATCATACCATTCCCTTCAGATCTATTAGGTCCGGATCTGAAAACGGTCATACAAACAATCATCGTCATCAGGTCTATTCTCTTCGGGTCTGAACGGTCATAATCATCATAACCAGGTCTATTCTCTCCGGGCCTGTACGGTCATAATCATCATAAACAGGTCTATTCTCTCTGGGCATGTACGTTCATAATCATCAACAAATCAATTAACCCCGGATCTTTAGCGGGTTATGTTGGCCAGAGTTAAATGGTACCAATGGAAATCGTTCTTTTTAAACTAAAATCTTTTCTTTGAAAGCGCTTTTTCATCGTTCTTTGTCATAAAATCAGTTTCATAAATCATGCAAATGATGATGATGCAAGGTATGACGTGAAACATGAAATTCATGACTAGATGCATCACATAATACTCATCATGCCTTGTTCTTTAAGCTGGAAACATTTCAAGAGTTAATATTCTATTCATGCGGCCTCAAACCTCACAATTCGGGCCTCTTTTCCTAACCTCAAGTCATACACATGCATAATGGAGTCTTATCTACTTGCCATAAAAATTTCATAACGTTTCAAGACATAAAAGACTCCCAAATCATTAAGTTACCAAACAGAGTACTGCTGAATCCAACAACGCAGTATCCGTCTTTACCTTTCTTTTAAGCCCATAAAACCTTATTTAATTTGGTCTAACACCTGGAAATAGTAGACACATCAAGAAGTAATATCCATAGGCCCAAATAGTTAATACATGTCCAAAACCACAAGACTGAGGCCTCTTAACTTCTTCCATATTTCTGTCCTGTTTTCCAGTTTTATATGCTAAATTCAATTCAGTAGTTACCCATCAAAAAACTATTCCAAGTTGATTAATTTACATGGACATTCTCATTTATGTCATAAGTAATTACCATAAAAATTCCAGAGCAATCCGATAGGTTTAAAGGGGTCATTTAATTACATTCCTTAGACTAGGTACATGCAGAATCTGGATTGACCAGTTGTCACTACAAATTTCATTGCGGATAAACCACAAGTCCTTTTTCCAAAATTCAAACTCACAGATCTAATACACACACAGGGCTAACATCCTACCGAAAATCAGCTCGTTTTCACACTCCTAAGGTCTATGTTTGGGTCACACAACATGCCACATAATTCTGCCAGTTCCAGTAGTTTTCCCCTTTTGTCATTTTTCATGCCAAGTGGTTACTAGCTCAATTCATTCATCTAAAATGACTTACTATCTACCATGTACATCTTTTATCATAGATATTCTAGGTTCCATAACATTTAGTAGTCTACATACGGTACATCCAAAACAGTTTTGAACTTACACATAACACACACCCTCATTGTACACTTTGTACCAAATAAAGTCTACCTTTAGCATAACTAAAGTATAGGTCACACCATCCCTATAAACAGAACGTTTCTTACCCTTGGAGAAATTCTCTTTCCGTTTTTAAAGTGATTATGATACACCCATATACTATATCATACAACTTTCTTACCTTTTTTGCTCCACAAGATATATTCTTCACAAAAATAAATGCTCATTCCTACTATCTCTTCTAGCCGTCCCTTCCATGGTGAGAAAGATGAATCCTACAATGTTTGTCTTGGACATGCTACACATTCGTATTCAATGTAGGCAAAGATCACACCTTTGGAAGAATTTCACACATGCAAGCCACTTTTCTTAAGGAACACCAAGCTCTCATGCTTCAAGCTTAATACTTTCCAACTAAGATTAAATCTTAACAATAACTAGTCATTCAAGCATACACTTTCACACATAAGTCAAGAGCATTTAGAGTATACTTGCCTCTTTGGATCTTAGATCTTCCTTCTAGCTGGAAACTTGTTTGAAACAAAGTGAAGTTTCCTCCAACCTCTTAACATACACGGTTTTGGAAGAATAGTGGAGATAGATGTTTGTCATTATTTAATCATAGAATAAAGCTTAGTTTGAGGCTAGATTGTCTTACCAATTTGAAGCTCGAATGGGGGTTGAGATGAATCCAACCCACTAAGAAGCTAACCTCTCTTAGTATCTTGAAAACCTTCACCTAATGACCATTTGGAGGCCACGGTTTCAACAAGAAAGGAAGGTACCGTATGAGCTTCACCATTTGAAGTATGGAATTCACTTAAGAAGGTTAATATGTAACTTACCTAGACAAGACTTGATCTTGAAGATGGTTCTTGGATCTCCTTGGCTCAAGGTTGGCCGTGTGAGAGGAATGAGGGAGGGATTGCTCAAGTGTGTAGGGAGTCTTGGTTCTTTTTCTTTTTGTGAGTTCTTGAATAGTTGAATATAAGAGAAGATTCTAGGACTCTTGGATATACTTTTTCCTTCAATGGCTAAGGTGCAGCCGTTTGAAACCTTAAGGAAGAAAGAGACTTTTCCTTTGAATGGTTTTTCTCATTAGGGCTTACTACTATTACTAACTTGAGTTACTTTTGAGGTGTGGTTAAGATAAACTAACTCTAGTAAAGATTTAAGCTGTCTCTTGGCTTTCACCATGGTTAACCGGCGGTTGGAGCCCTTTAGCATGCTCCATCATGCTTTAGTTGCTTTTGAGGGTTTTTAAATGAAAAGTTACTAAGTAGTTGGAGAAGAGGTTAATGGTAAAGTTGATCCCATAATTCCTCCATTTTCTTGTAACCCGCGGTTTTAGTGAGTTACCCGTCCTTAAAATAATATTATATTATAACTACTACATGCATAAACTACTTTATAATATTTCTTTAGTAAGAATTTAAAGTGAGTAGTTGAGGCCTTTTAGCAAAAGTAGTCTCATGTCCCCTAATTATGTCTCTTAACCGGCGGTTGGGGGAAGGGAAAAATAGTATTTTTTCCCCTTTTTAATCTCCATTTTGTAGGATACTAAATGCTAATGTAAACTTTTCATGCTTACTTTAAGAAGACTACTAAGGGTTAGTTGGCTTGTAAGAGGAACCCTATTATAGTATCTCCAAGACCCTTATGGCCGAGATTTATGAATTATCTTGGGAGGGTAAAGCTGTCATCTCACATACTTCATAAGACATGCTTGTGTCATTTCCATTTTTTTATAGAATTTAACTTAAGGAAAAATAATTGAAGCAGTCACAATAAAACTTAATAAACTGTACTTGAAGGATCCTTTCATAAATTCATTTATACAAGTCTCAAGTACAATATGATTTTTTGTTGGGGTACAACAGCCGTGACTCTGAAATCCCATTCGGATGGGAGGCTTCTTAGTACCTTTTCTACCTTTTCCTGTGAAGAAAATACTTTTCCAAGAGACTCAAGGGAATTGTAAATGTTCTTCAAGCGTAAATCCATATCAACAATAGACTCTTTCGGTAATAACTTGAAGGATCCAAGAGTAGACATAAGCATATTTATCTTGGACTCTTTAACTTGACTAGTACCTTCATGTTTCATTTCAAGAATTCTCCATATTTCTTGGGCACTAGTGCATTTTGACATATAACTTGATTCACTTTTACATAAACCATTTAGAAGAAGTTGCATGGCTCTAGCATTCATACTTAATTTCTTTTTATCATCACTAGTGTATTCTTGCTTCGGTTTTACGACTTCTAAAGTTACACCGTCAACCGTGGATAACTTAAAAGGAATAAAAGGACCTTCTTCTATGATGGACCATAAGTCTATATCAATAGCCATAAGGAAAAGTTTAATTCTAAGTTTCCATTGTATAAAAGACTCACTGTCAAAGAGAGGAGGCCTTTGGCTCGGCATACTTTCTTGCTCAGTCTTGTGACTAGTGGATCCCATCTCACAAAGATTGTTGAATATTCTTGTAGTGAGTGTGCCTGCGCTTTGATACCACTTGTAGAACCTGTATAGCACCACTAGAAGGGGGATTGAATAGTGAGTGCGAAAAATTCAGTTTTTTAAACTTTTTAGCCCAAAATAACTCCCTTCTGAAAACAGTTTCTGTTTTCATATCCTAATTTAAGTTTACTAGTTGTCCAGGTTGTAGACCTCCAAAAATTGTGAAATTTGGTGACAATATGCTATCAGATGCTATGAATTTGTCACAAAAATATCAGATTAAATTTCTAAGTGTAACCCCTCGCAAAACCTTTTTTCATATATTGTGTCAATCTGCCAGGATATGTGCTCCAAAATGAAAAATTTACTCCTATTAATTGAAAACTCTAAATGACCTAAAACTTTTATGGTATGGCTCTCAAATTGTTTACTTTAATGGGTTAAAACAGTTTTTCAAAATTCTCTTGCTAAGTATGTCAACCACGTTGATGTTATCAACCTTTGCAGATCTGAGAATCAGATTGCACTTGTCCAAGAACTATGAAAGTTTGACTAACTTATAATTATCGAAATGTGATGAAACTTGTCCCAAATGAAAGCTAAGACGTGTGGCTATGTTTCTGAAAAATTTTGTGATTTTTGGAAAACGTTTGCTATTTTTCCCATGAGTATGATAACAATGCAGAAAACTTAAAACTGAAAGTAAAAGTGCTGAAAGCAAAATAACACCGAGATTTTTATACTGGTTCGGTTAAATCAACCTACTCTAGTCTTCGAGGACACCTTCCTCGGTATTCACTAATCACAAATAGCACCTTGACATAAGGGTAACTGGAGTTAAACACCAACTCCACCCTTTTATAATCAAACAAACAAACACAACAACACGGACACCACCACCGAACAAATGAATGTTTGATCACACCTTGATCAACCTTATATTGGCCATCTTTATATGGTAAGTACGTGACATGTCAGTGAAGATTCGATAGTCACCCGATACGACAATTTTCGGTTTATGGCCTCGTGACATGTTGTTATAATTTTGACAGCAATATGGCTTGTAATATATGATATGAGACCTATATATACTCATAAATATGAGGTGTATATAGTGGTGTGACATCAATATATGTTTATAATATACATGACGTGTCGGTGGAACGTCGGAATATAAGTATATAGTTTGCCGTAAAAACTTTACGGATATAATGTGTATATATATATGTGGCGTGTATATAGGTGTGGAAAGAGAACTTCCCATTCCAAATTGGTTGCCAAAATAGCTCTCCCCAAATATGTCTTCATTTAATGAACTAGTTTGTTCATCTCCTTAAGCATTATGAACTAGTTTAGTTCATTATTTATGGGACATGAAAATAGTATAAAGACAACAAATGTTTTTCGTATCATGTAAGCCTGAATGCTTCATGGCACGTTAGTATGATAACATTATATATAAACATGTAAAGAATTTTTATCACGTGCATATATCAGGGGACACTTATTTCATGCATTTTGTAAACATGTAACATTTAAATCATGCATTTTCAAATCACTAAAACCCCGATTTCTCATTAGTGGCGATTGACAACAATGTTAGGAAATCTGGAGATGTCAGTGGGTAAACGGCGGGAGTGAAGAAATTGTCTACCCTGTGCTCTGAAAGTCAAAGTGAAGAAATTCAACAAAGCATGGGTAAACGGCGGGAGTAACTATGACTATTTTAAGGTAGACAAATGCCTCATCATCTGACGAGTGACATGCACGGATGGTTTAACGAGATTCCTATTATCCCTATCACTATCAAGCGAAACCATAGCTAAGGGAACGTGATTGGTAGAACCAATAGGGAAAGAAGACCTTGTTGAGCTTGACTCAGTCTTACTTTGTGCAATAACTTGAGAGGTATAGGATAAGTTGGAGCAGAAAGGCAAAAGTGAAATATAACTACTTTTAACATTATTTTACATATTTCGTGAATCAGAGGGGTATGCGGTCCTCTTATTTGACCCAAACTCTTCCTTGGTAGGCCAATCCATGTGGAAGGCAATGTCAGGAGGGAGTTTGGCTGGGGGAGCATATTTGTTAAAAGATAATGCATGTGTCCTAAGATGAGTTCAATGAGAAAATAAATCTCGTGTGGAAAAGAAGGGTAAAATCTCGTTTGATTCTAAATTCCGGTATGAATATAAATCATGAAAGAGTGGCCTAACGTCCCCAGGATTTTCGTAATTTGAAGCTAAAGGTGCCACAAAAGTTACCACATGGATAACTTGCTTGTGACAACCAAGCATTCTTAGCGACGTCGCTTTTTTCTTTCGATGTCGGCTCTTCATATCATTGTGAAGCAGAATTCACGAAGTGTTGGATTGTCCACCCATTAATATAGAAAGTGAGTTGGGTTTAGACTATTGTCAGTCAGGTTAGTTTTACCTTACTAATGACAATGTTGCAATATTAATTCAACCTAGTATGAGAGGAATCGTTGATTCGCATAATTATTCATCGCGTTTGGTTAAAAAGCCAGTGACGTGAAGCTACTGTGCATTGGATTATGACTGAAGACCTCTAAGTCAGAATCTGGGATAGACGCCACGCATATGGTTGGCGTGTTTTTCAACCCACAATAGGGGCCTTTAGCCCCTAAAGGCACGTATCGTTTGCTTGGTCATCGCAGCAAAATAGTTGTATAGCTGCCATGAAGTACAATTCTTGATAAACGGTGAGTTGAATCGTTTGCAGACGACTTAAATACACGATTAAGTATTGTAAGGGGCGAGTGGCCTTGCTGCCACAATCCTTTGAGATTCATCCCTTTGTCGCTCCGATTCGTCCACCCGCTCCCTGGACCTCCATTCACCAATTGTTAGGTCTTTAACGAGGTTGTTCACTGTTGTGGGACGAAATCTCTTCAGTGACTTGTACTTAAAAAATTTTCCAAGTCCATTGCCTTGGAGGTTGGTCTTGTTGGAGAATGCTTATGTAGGCCATAATACGGAGGTTTTTTCATGTAACTACCAAAGTGGCGCATGAAAGAGCGAATTCAACTTTTTGACGTGTATCAAAGGGACAATTCCTGGTCTCTATAATATTTTTGCTTACATGCAAATATGTATAAACCAGGGTGATCGGTATATTCGCAGGATACGATACATATGATCATTGTCTCCTTCCTTTTTGAATAAAATACAAGTGGTGGTTTGTGGTCATTTTTAGCCTCAGAAGTACATGCACGGGACAAGACTCAGTGCTCAGAGAAACGAGAATCGATTTTAGGCCTTTATCATTGTCAAATGATGTACATGATCCTGGACAGCCAGATGCCTTGTGCCGCATGATAGATCCCTAGCTGGGCACCGTTGTGGTGCACTACGGCAGTTCCATGTGCATTGTACGCCTCTGTGCAGCGTGCCCATGTTTGCTATGCCTGCGCAGTGTGGTGCAAGTTCCTAATTTCATTCCATATTCCTATGCCAGTCGACGCCTTATTTCAGGTGCATCCGTAATGCACCAATCAGAAAAGCAGATGAGTTTACTATTCTTCTACACATGCACAATAAAGTTTGCAAGGTTAAATGGATGTTTGTTGCGCTCTTTGGCATGCCACATATCACGCGCAATGAGAATTGGCCAACAAAGATTTGCTGCTTTGTAGATGTCATAGGAAAATAGTGACATTGTAAGAAAACGGCATGCATTGCTCTGGAATGGGAGTAATGTGCCAAGGATGAAATCGGGCAAGTATCATTGTTGTACCCCGACAACCGTGTACTTGAGACTATGATTAAGTGACAAAATAAAAGCGATGATTCCTTCACGAGCTTGCTACTTAAGTCACATTTATCGCTTCCTTATTTAAATTCTTCAAGTTCATTTAGAGCGAATACTAAATGGATATTCAATCGAACGTCACGAGGTGTGTGATACACCTTGAGAATTCGGCCAAGGGCCATTGATCACCCTTGAAGTAAACTTGTTGTTATAAGAATACAAGACATAACAATCCTCACAAAGCAAGATTAAAAAAAAAAATTAAATGAAATAAATAACATTATAAATTACATAAGTATGGAATATGATAAATGTGAAAAGACCAAATTACCCCCAAAACCCCCCAATATTTCGGCCAAAGCAATGGAGGGATCTAGAATCCTCTCCATTGTTCCAATTTTGAATATCTAAATTAAAATATCAAATCAATTAGAAATAAAACAATAAAATAAAGAGGGCATGCAAGGAAGAAATAATAAACTAATAAGGGAAAGCATGCATGGGAGACAAAAGCTTGTAGTCTACAAGCCTAGACTTTCCTTTCACCCCCCATGCCCGCCGACTCCCCTCCCCCTTGCCCTCTAGATTTTTCTTTAATATGCAAGGAAACCTCACTTCAATTCTATCTTGAACCTTCTCTCAAGCAAAACCAAGACTACACTTAAGAGAATTCTCCATCTCCCTTTCACCCTCTACATTCGGCCACACCAAGAACAAGAGGCACAACACCATCTTCTTCTCCAAGCTCAAGAAGCATCTAGGTAAGCCTCCTTTCAAGCTTCTTAAGCAAATTTTCCATGTCAAATAGTGAAGCTCACATGGGTGTTGTTTCCTTCCCAAACCGTGGCCTCCATGCTCAAGAGTGAAGATCTTCAACACTCTTAGGTGAAGCTATCTAGCTACACTTGAAGCTCCATCTCAAGACTACTTTGGTAAGATGTTCTAGCCTCAAATAAGATTCTATTTTCACTATTTAAGAGAGACTAACCTCTTCCTTTCTCTTCTTCAAAACCGTGTGTCCATGGGAGTAGGAGGAGAAGGATTTCCAACTCAACTCACTCCAAACCAAGCAAAGGCAACAACTTTGGCTTGAAGAGGCAAGTATACACTAATCTCTCATGATCTACCTAAAGGATTAGTGTCTTGAATGGTTAAAGTATTCAAAGATGTGGTCTTTAGTGGTACCCTTTAAGTTTAAGATTGTATCTTAGCTATCTCTCAAGAATCATGTCTTGCATGTGGGTTATTGTGTCTAAGATGATGTTAATTCCTACATGCAATATGGTTTGAGGCTGATTTAGAGTAATACAAGGATAGTCTAAGTAGGCCTAGACAAGATTAACTCTTGGATGCAATTTTGAAGGTCCTAGGAGTGCATGCATGTGATGGATATGATGATAGTTTGGTTAGATGTCTACAAACTGTTTATTGTGATGCAAAGGTGATTTTATAACAAGCATGCAACCTGGAAATTTATGTCACAATGGGTTATAAGTGTTAATCAATGACCTAGTGCAAAAGGACAACATGAAAGGGGTGTATGTGACTCTAACCATGACAAAATATCAAAATACTGGAACTGGGCAGAATAAGTGACATCTTCAACGAATTTGGAACTGGACTTCCAGACCTTCAATGAATCTAATTTTTGGCACAAAGTTAGTCCTATGAGTGTAGCACGATTGAGAGTTGGAATTTCGTTAAAATAAGCTAAGGATTATTTTTAATAAATCATGTGGTAAAACTGCTCCAGCAGGAAATTCTGGAGCAGGACAGAATTGGTTCCTGAGTTGAACGAATTTAAAAAGGGCCTTTTGAAGCTTCAATAAATCTGGTCTCCTTCACAGGACTAGCCCCATGTGTGTAGAAGAAATGCCAGTTGGAATTGTGGAAAAATAAGTTATGGTTAATTTCTAATAAAATAATTGGTAAGACTGCTCAGACTGTAAATCCTGGAACAGGACAGAATGATGTAACGTTTTGCATGGCCTGAAAAGAGACCTAGTAAATATTCAAAAGGGCTAAATTTCGGTGTGATGACTTCATTATGTGTATAGGAAATGTACAAGTTGGAATTTTTGAAAAAGGAGTTGTGTAGAATTTTTAATAAAATATCCACTAAAGCTGCTCAGACTGGGAAGTCTGAGACTGGCAGAACAGAACATCATTTTTGCTCTATCCGAAAAAGGACCTTGTGAATAACCAATAAAGCTGGTTTCTGGCATGATAGTACCTCTAGGAGTCTAGAAGACATGCCAGTTGGAATTTCAGTAAAACAAGTTCTAGATTATTTTTAATGAATTAATTGGTAAAACTGCTCAACAGGATTACTGGAAACACCTTTAAATTTGCAACGACTTTCCATGCTTAGAAAAGGGACTTAGAGACATGCAAATGAGCTAAATTTCGGTAGGACACTAGTCCCACGTGTTTATGACGTATACGAGTTGGAATTTCTGGAAACGGAATTACGGAATTGCCACAATTAAATTTTTAGTAAAGTTGGTCAGACCAGTCCCAGCACTTATGATAACTCGTAAAGCAAGTAAGTAAGCCTTTTTGGTTATTTAAATTAAATTCCCATTTCTACGACTAGTATCTATGATTTCACCTAACGTACTTGTGACGAAAGAGGCGTGGAAATGGACCAAAAGGGTTATCCTAACCGTCCTAAGTAAATGAAGTACAAAATGTGGAAATATTCATCCAAACCCATGTACATTGACATGTTATAAGGAATGTATATGATCATTTATGTCATGGCTTGCATTTCATATCACGACATGTATCATGCATGATCATGAACCTGATTTTCATGGATTTTATGATGCAAGCAAGTTTTACAAGTGACTATCTTTTCGTATGCATGAAAAGTTTTTACGGTCCCATATTTTAAAGAAAGCTTCATGAATTCCTTGCCGGCTAAGCATGCGACTAACCCGACTCCAGACCCGGGGTTAATTGGTCTGATGACATGATATCTGTTCTGGACCCGTTCAGATCCGGGGTTAATTGATCTGATATCTGTTCTGGACCCGTTCAGATCCGGGGTTAATTGATCTGATATCTGTTCTGGACCCGCTCAGATCCGGGGTTAATTGATCTGATATCTGTTCTGGACCCGTTCAGATCCGGGGTTAATTGATCTGATATCTGTTCTGGACCCGCTCAGATCCGGGGTTAATTGGTCTGACACTCTGTTTTTATGACATGGCATTTTATGGGACCATACCGATGTTTTGACACGACATGACATGACATCATGCATTGCATCTTGCATAACTCACGATCATGAAGACATGCCACATGTTACAGTTAATGTTTATAAGTTACTATTGGTATAGCGTTACCTCAAACACGCTTAAGCCGACCTCATACACGCTCAGGATTTAAGATCAGGTATGAATTACGATTAAGTGAGGTTTTGGGGTTAGTACATCCATGTTATGACCCTTTATGTATTCCATGGTCGTTTATCCGTTAAGTAAGTTCAGGATTTAAATTCAGGAATGGTATAATTTTCCCTAATAACATGCTTAAGACGAACGTCAAGTAAGTACATGATCCAGGAGCAGGTATGAACTATGACTACTTGAGGTTTTGGGGTAATACATTCATGTTATGACTCTTTATGTATTTCATCGACATGACATGACAATTGCATAACTCCTGATCACGTTAATATGTGGTACGATACAGCTAAGGACTTAATATGTCGATAGTGGTTAACGCTGTCTAGAATTATGCTTAATCCATACCGTCAGTTAACTTCAGAACTTAAATCAGGTATGAGTTGCTATTCTAAGGTTTATGTTGTTACCTTCATGCCCTAATTCTTTATGTACGTCATGGTCGTTTATTGTATCCTTGCTGGGTGATTTTTATCACTCACACTTTATTTTTCCCCCAGATAATGCCAAGATAGAGTGGATTGAAGACGAGCCGAGGGTTCCGTATCCGTAGGCGTGAAGACATGAAGGGAGATGAACTTAAGGACTTTTGTGCTACTCAGATGATTGTATTATGGCTATGTTGGTACTCTGTGGGATGTGACTTTGATGTTTTGTGTGACTGCTACTTTTGGGGACGTAGTTATTTCGTAATGCATGTTTAATTTGGAAAGTGTTAATTCTGCCTAAATTTTACTGTCATGTTAAATGTCAACATGGGAATCCATGACTTATATTATGGATTTTCGTATGTTACGCATGACGCTTTGTACTCTCCTTAGTGAAGTACGGCGGGTGCACCGTATCCGGACGAGGCCCGGGTGCGGGGCGCTACAGGTGGTATCAGAGCCAAGGCTCTAGATTACGGGCAGAATGTAGGACTAAGTTATGATCTTAGCAATCTAAGTTTGATCGTAGACCTAAGTTATGATCTTAGATGTGTGGCGACCTTAGAATAGGACCACTTAGACCGGGTTTAGGATATGATGTAATAACTAATCCTAAACTATGAAAGCCAAGTCTATGACATAAGATGTGTCCTTTTATCTCCTTTACTTAAGAGTTTTCGATTTTGGTCCTTAGCCAAATTCAGTTGATTTTAATTCTGATATTCTAAGTAGACATTAAAACCATAAGTGCAGATGGCATCACAGACTAACGAACAAGCATTGTCACTTTCACCCCCGGGCAGCGCTGGGTTTTATTACCGGCAGCTAGTAAGAGCACATATCCCAGAATTTGGCGGAGAATCTAGTCCCGAGGAAGCAGAAAAATGGCTTGATGAAGTCGAAAGTACCTTCTTGCTGATACGAGTACCTGAGAAGGTAAAGACACTAATTGTCCGGCCATTTTTGATTGGCAAGGCCAGTCTGTGGTGGAGAACTTGTATCCAGCCATTGCCCCGACCGGTGACTTGGGCAAGGTTTCTAGAGGAGTTTTGTGAGTTTTTCCTCTCTACAGAACTAATCATGATGAGGGTTGAGGAATTTGACACCTTGAGACAAGAACCAGGTATCACTGTCTCAGAGTATGCTAGTCGGTTCACTACATTGGGCCGCTATGTTCCCTTGATCATGGAAGACGGAGAGCTTAAGGTAATCAGATTCATGCGAGGTCTAGACTTTCGGATTAAGATTCGGCTAGCGAATGCATATTCTAGCACTTTCGAGGAATTACTGGAGGACTGCTACAGAGCGGAACGCGATCTTAAACTAATGGAAGGACGAAATAAAGGACTTAAGAAACGAAACAGGAAGTGGCGACCGTTTCCCCGGAGGGATAATAAAGAGATAACCAAGAACGCTAACCTGGATGAAAGAGTGCCTGATTCAGCAGCGCCTGAAACCTCAAATCGTAACAGGTACTCCGGACTGCTTAATTTAAATCTGAATTACCTATGTTTTATTATGTCCTTTAGCCAAGGTATAAACGGTCATTGGAGCAATGCGATAAAGTAACCCAACTAAAGTGTAAAAAAAAAAAAAAAAAAAAAAAAAAAAAAAAACTAGAATAAGCTATCAAATTGTTCTTAACGGTTGGGTTACTACTATAATAGTCGGAGCTCAATAAGGTTTCCATGGAAGATAACTACCAGTTGCCTAGGATCAATGATTTGTTTGACCACTTCGGGAAACCCAAGTGTTAACAAAACCGAATTGCAAACCGACTATTTCCAACGAGAGAAACCAAGCTCGAGGAAGAACATGGAATGTGTGCAAGGCGAATCATAGACGTCCTCAAAACCAATAGGATTGACAAACGTCCTGACATGTTACAGACTTTATGAGTCCGGCATCTTAAGAACAATCCATTAAGATGGTTAAATTCCTTCCATGACTATTATAAGTTGGGATTATCTAACCCACTCTAGCAATAACAATATGAGGTGACGAAATCTTGCATAGCATAATAGTTTATGAGGACAAAGCAAACATACTCTTGTGATTGGGAAAAGAAAACATAAATTCTGTAAGGAACAAGAACACCACGAAACGACACAAATTCCCAGGAAGGACTTCCACCCTAGGTTCGATTATTACGGGATTGGAGTGTCGACGAAATGGATGAGTCAAGTAGGACTTAGCGAGAAATTGGGGTTTCACCCTTCTATAAGAGTCCGATCTCAGAGTAAGGTACGAGTCATCACATATGTAATCTTAGGGAAGAAATTTCTAACACCCATGGAACCGCTTTTATGGCCAACAGAAGGATGTTTATCGAAAGAAAGCGTATGGATCACAATCAGGACTTAAGGACTTCTGTCATGAAAAGAAGGAAACGCCAATAACACATAATCATGATAGGTCAATTACATCATACTAGCCCTGAAGGAATATCGTTGTCGGAATTTAACTCACTAAGACAAGGGCCAGGCCTTTCCATACTCATTCATTACTTTGAAGCAGCATGTTCCTTTGATTATAAGAGATGAAAGGTTTAGACTACCAGATCCAATTAGGTTAAGTTAAATCGTATTCAAGGATTTTCGGCGAATTATTGGAGGGTCGCTATGGAGCAGAATGTGATGTAAGGGGATGAAAGAATGAAAGAAACGATTTAACAAGCAAACGAAGTAGAAGGTGGAAACCGTAACCATATAAGGCTAGTCTATGCGGATGACAAAGAAACAACTAAGGTATGCCTAATAAGTGTAAGATACCTATGTCCTCTGCTCTACTTCTTATTAACCAAGTAGGAGTGATTATGATAGTTCCTTGGGTTATGATTAGTAGACCACAAGCGAGTAAGGTAAGGTTATTAGTGATAACCTTACTAAGTATGACACTGTGTATGGGACGCAGGGTTCTCATCATGATGCGTCACTATTAGCACTTGTACCTGTTTTATTGCACTATGCGGGGAATAGGTCATGACTATGAAAACCATGTTTTAAGAGGACGGGCCACCTTAGGATGATTGAAATGTCATGTAGGAAACATAAGTTTCAAAGGAGAACCCACAACTTCTAGTTCGATTCTATGAAATGATCGCAAAAAGGGGTAAGAGTTAGTACGTAATAAGGAAATCAGCAAGACGGATGAATACGGGACATACCTTATGAAGAGCTTGGTGTGTGTACCTTATGGGAATTATCCCGGGTGTCTTTGGAAGCTATTTCGTAAATAGGATGACCGTTACATGATCACTGAAAGGATGTTTATAGAAAAGAGCGAATAGTCTATACCCCAGAGTTAATGATCTCTGCCTAGTTATTCATTTCTTAAGTAAAAGGAAATTATAAGCCTGCTACGGTCATGATTACACGGAATGGATTTTATTATCAAGTACATAGTATCGAGGTTTCGAGTGCTTGATATGGGATAGGTTACGACGACACCTTTCGAGAATTGGAATAAGTCTTGATGAGACCTCTAAGATGAATGGAACAAAGCTGTTCTGAGGAAACCAAATAAATGCTTTATGCGATCTTATCAACCTAAAGAAGAAGCCACATGGGAAACGGAAGACAATGTGAGGAGCAGATATCCCCATCTATTCGACTAGTTCTGAAGTTTCGAGGACGAAACTTATAATAAGGGGGGGAGAATGTTGTACCCCGACAACCGTGTACTTGAGACTATGATTAAGTGACAAAATAAAAGCGATGATTCCTTCACGAGCTTGCTACTTAAGTCACATTTATCGCTTCCTTATTTAAATTCTTCAAGTTCATTTAGAGCGAATACTAAATGGATATTCAATCGAACGTCACGAGGTGTGTGATACACCTTGAGAATTCGGCCAAGGGCCATTGATCACCCTTGAAGTAAACTTGTTGTTATAAGAATACAAGACATAACAATCCTCACAAAGCAAGATTAAAAAAAAAAATTAAATGAAATAAATAACATTATAAATTACATAAGTATGGAATATGATAAATGTGAAAAGACCAAATTACCCCCAAAACCCCCCAATATTTCGGCCAAAGCAATGGAGGGATCTAGAATCCTCTCCATTGTTCCAATTTTGAATATCTAAATTAAAATATCAAATCAATTAGAAATAAAACAATAAAATAAAGAGGGCATGCAAGGAAGAAATAATAAACTAATAAGGGAAAGCATGCATGGGAGACAAAAGCTTGTAGTCTACAAGCCTAGACTTTCCTTTCACCCCCCATGCCCGCCGACTCCCCTCCCCCTTGCCCTCTAGATTTTTCTTTAATATGCAAGGAAACCTCACTTCAATTCTATCTTGAACCTTCTCTCAAGCAAAACCAAGACTACACTTAAGAGAATTCTCCATCTCCCTTTCACCCTCTACATTCGGCCACACCAAGAACAAGAGGCACAACACCATCTTCTTCTCCAAGCTCAAGAAGCATCTAGGTAAGCCTCCTTTCAAGCTTCTTAAGCAAATTTTCCATGTCAAATAGTGAAGCTCACATGGGTGTTGTTTCCTTCCCAAACCGTGGCCTCCATGCTCAAGAGTGAAGATCTTCAACACTCTTAGGTGAAGCTATCTAGCTACACTTGAAGCTCCATCTCAAGACTACTTTGGTAAGATGTTCTAGCCTCAAATAAGATTCTATTTTCACTATTTAAGAGAGACTAACCTCTTCCTTTCTCTTCTTCAAAACCGTGTGTCCATGGGAGTAGGAGGAGAAGGATTTCCAACTCAACTCACTCCAAACCAAGCAAAGGCAACAACTTTGGCTTGAAGAGGCAAGTATACACTAATCTCTCATGATCTACCTAAAGGATTAGTGTCTTGAATGGTTAAAGTATTCAAAGATGTGGTCTTTAGTGGTACCCTTTAAGTTTAAGATTGTATCTTAGCTATCTCTCAAGAATCATGTCTTGCATGTGGGTTATTGTGTCTAAGATGATGTTAATTCCTACATGCAATATGGTTTGAGGCTGATTTAGAGTAATACAAGGATAGTCTAAGTAGGCCTAGACAAGATTAACTCTTGGATGCAATTTTGAAGGTCCTAGGAGTGCATGCATGTGATGGATATGATGATAGTTTGGTTAGATGTCTACAAACTGTTTATTGTGATGCAAAGGTGATTTTATAACAAGCATGCAACCTGGAAATTTATGTCACAATGGGTTATAAGTGTTAATCAATGACCTAGTGCAAAAGGACAACATGAAAGGGGTGTATGTGACTCTAACCATGACAAAATATCAAAATACTGGAACTGGGCAGAATAAGTTACATCTTCAACGAATTTGGAACTGGACTTCCAGACCTTCAATGAATCTAATTTTTGGCACAAAGTTAGTCCTATGAGTGTAGCACGATTGAGAGTTGGAATTTCGTTAAAATAAGCTAAGGATTATTTTTAATAAATCATGTGGTAAAACTGCTCCAGCAGGAAATTCTGGAGCAGGACAGAATTGGTTCCTGAGTTGAACGAATTTAAAAAGGGCCTTTTGAAGCTTCAATAAATCTGGTCTCCTTCACAGGACTAGCCCCATGTGTGTAGAAGAAATGCCAGTTGGAATTGTGGAAAAATAAGTTATGGTTAATTTCTAATAAAATAATTGGTAAGACTGCTCAGACTGTAAATCCTGGAACAGGACAGAATGATGTAACGTTTTGCATGGCCTGAAAAGAGACCTAGTAAATATTCAAAAGGGCTAAATTTCGGTGTGATGACTTCATTATGTGTATAGGAAATGTACAAGTTGGAATTTTTGAAAAAGGAGTTGTGTAGAATTTTTAATAAAATATCCACTAAAGCTGCTCAGACTGGGAAGTCTGAGACTGGCAGAACAGAACATCATTTTTGCTCTATCCGAAAAAGGACCTTGTGAATAACCAATAAAGCTGGTTTTTGGCATGATAGTACCTCTAGGAGTCTAGAAGACATGCCAGTTGGAATTTCAGTAAAACAAGTTCTAGATTATTTTTAATGAATTAATTGGTAAAACTGCTCAACAGGATTACTGGAAACACCTTTAAATTTGCAACGACTTTCCATGCTTAGAAAAGGGACTTAGAGACATGCAAATGAGCTAAATTTCGGTAGGACACTAGTCCCACGTGTTTATGACGTATACGAGTTGGAATTTCTGGAAACGGAATTACGGAATTGCCACAATTAAATTTTTAGTAAAGTTGGTCAGACCAGTCCCAGCACTTATGATAACTCGTAAAGCAAGTAAGTAAGCCTTTTTGGTTATTTAAATTAAATTCCCATTTCTACGACTAGTATCTATGATTTCACCTAACGTACTTGTGACGAAAGAGGCGTGGAAATGGACCAAAAGGGTTATCCTAACCGTCCTAAGTAAATGAAGTACAAAATGTGGAAATATTCATCCAAACCCATGTACATTGACATGTTATAAGGAATGTATATGATCATTTATGTCATGGCTTGCATTTCATATCACGACATGTATCATGCATGATCATGAACCTGATTTTCATGGATTTTATGATGCAAGCAAGTTTTACAAGTGACTATCTTTTCGTATGCATGAAAAGTTTTTACGGTCCCATATTTTAAAGAAAGCTTCATGAATTCCTTGCCGGCTAAGCATGCGACTAACCCGACTCCAGACCCGGGGTTAATTGGTCTGATGACATGATATCTGTTCTGGACCCGTTCAGATCCGGGGTTAATTGATCTGATATCTTTTCTGGACCCGTTCAGATCCGGGGTTAATTGATCTGATATCTGTTCTGGACCCGCTCAGATCCGGGGTTAATTGATCTGATATCTGTTCTGGACCCGTTCAGATCCGGGGTTAATTGATCTGATATCTGTTCTGGACCCGCTCAGATCCGGGGTTAATTGGTCTGACACTCTGTTTTTATGACATGGCATTTTATGGGACCATACCGATGTTTTGACACGACATGACATGACATCATGCATTGCATCTTGCATAACTCACGATCATGAAGACATGCCACATGTTACAGTTAATGTTTATAAGTTACTATTGGTATA
The DNA here is from genome assembly GCA_036186865.1 of Eustoma russellianum. Lineage (NCBI taxonomy): Eukaryota > Viridiplantae > Streptophyta > Magnoliopsida > Gentianales > Gentianaceae > Eustoma > Eustoma russellianum. The sequence continues at coordinate 12,813,851 of AP025075.1, read as the reverse complement.
GCGTTACCTCAAACACGCTTAAGCCGACCTCATACACGCTCAGGATTTAAGATCAGGTATGAATTACGATTAAGTGAGGTTTTGGGGTTAGTACATCCATGTTATGACCCTTTATGTATTCCATGGTCGTTTATCCGTTAAGTAAGTTCAGGATTTAAATTCAGGAATGGTATAATTTTCCCTAATAACATGCTTAAGACGAACGTCAAGTAAGTACATGATCCAGGAGCAGGTATGAACTATGACTACTTGAGGTTTTGGGGTAATACATTCATGTTATGACTCTTTATGTATTTCATCGACATGACATGACAATTGCATAACTCCTGATCACGTTAATATGTGGTACGATACAGCTAAGGACTTAATATGTCGATAGTGGTTAACGCTGTCTAGAATTATGCTTAATCCATACCGTCAGTTAACTTCAGAACTTAAATCAGGTATGAGTTGCTATTCTAAGGTTTATGTTGTTACCTTCATGCCCTAATTCTTTATGTACGTCATGGTCGTTTATTGTATCCTTGCTGGGTGATTTTTATCACTCACACTTTATTTTTCCCCCAGATAATGCCAAGATAGAGTGGATTGAAGACGAGCCGAGGGTTCCGTATCCGTAGGCGTGAAGACATGAAGGGAGATGAACTTAAGGACTTTTGTGCTACTCAGATGATTGTATTATGGCTATGTTGGTACTCTGTGGGATGTGACTTTGATGTTTTGTGTGACTGCTACTTTTGGGGACGTAGTTATTTCGTAATGCATGTTTAATTTGGAAAGTGTTAATTCTGCCTAAATTTTACTGTCATGTTAAATGTCAACATGGGAATCCATGACTTATATTATGGATTTTCGTATGTTACGCATGACGCTTTGTACTCTCCTTAGTGAAGTACGGCGGGTGCACCGTATCCGGACGAGGCCCGGGTGCGGGGCGCTACAATCATGTCCTTTTATGCATGACCACTAACTTTGCGATGTTAAATGGTGAATGATATGGACTTTCAAGCATGACGGTTGACATTCGTATGCGCTTGCATGTGGTGGCAGGGTGTTGGCACGTAGTGGGGGGAGGTGACATGTAGTGGAAAGACAGTGGCACACAGCAGTGGGCGGTGGCACGCGGTGGTAGGGTGGTGCCAGTGGTGGAACCCTATAATAGGACGGTGGCACACGGTGGTGGAGGGTGGCATGTGGTGGTAGGCGGTGGCACGTAGTAATATTCAGTGGCCTGTGGTGGTGGGACGTTACACTCAGTGGCAAGCTAGTGGCTGTCTATGGGAGTGGTGGCAAGCAGTGGCGTGGTAGTGGCACATGGCGGTAAGCCAGTGGTAGGCGGTGGGGGGTTGTAGTAGGCGGTGATAGGTTTGTGGTATGCTATGGCAGGGTGTGGCATGCGGTGGTGTAGTGGTGGGGCGGTGGCACACGGTGGCATGTTGGTTGCATGCCAGGGCATGTGCCATGGGCGTCGGAAGGGGAGTCTGGACAACCCTTGGCATCGCAACAAAGGGAAATTTTTTTTACCTTTTCGAAAATGCCATTCTACTGTTGGGACTTGGGTTTTGGCTCCTATGACTATTGTAGGAAGGGGTGAGGTGCTTGAGGTTCTAAGCATGCCAAGGCACGGCTGATGCGCCTAGGAGGCCTATGCGGAATGCCAGGGTGATGTCGCTGTGCTGCAGCACGTGATGCCTATGCTGGCTGATGGCTTGGGCAGCCTATTCAGGCCTGCTAGGCTGATGCCTACGTGGTTCTTAGCGTGCCAGGTGTGATTTTGTGCGGGCTTATATGCCTTGGGCGGCTTTTGCGGGCTGGCTTGGGACGATGCCTGTGCAACACTGTGCCAAAGCGCACTGATGCATGCAAGACGTGGGCTCCAACAATTCCACTTTCCAAACGTCCTTCTCTATAGGTTAGGCACAAGGAAGAAGACTTCCCTTGCTTCCTTAGTTCAACAAACGAGTGGTTCAATGAGCAAAAACCAACACTTTAAGATGGTCGTTGATCAGGCAAACCTCAATGGCCCTCCTAGACGGCACCTTTAAGCAATGGCAACACCTTCAAAATGCTCAACTTTGAAGGATATTAACAAAGGTTTTTAATGGAAAACCAAGAAAACAAAGTCTCACAAGAAGTGAAGAAAAATATCAAGATTTTATGTCATCCAATGTTGTTCTCAAACTCTGCCAAAAGGGGCCTATTTATAGATCTCTAAAGACCCTAACTATAACCAGATGTTATCTAAAAAAGTGGCTAGGAAAACATTTGAATTGAACTTGAAATTTTCTAATTGTTTGAATTCAAAAAAAACTAGAAAATTCCTTGCTAAAATTCAGTTGAAGGTCTCCTTATCCATCCATGTACTTGGTCTGCAAATAAGACCTTGGAGAGCTGATTTGATGAGTAGGATGGGGTTGATGTTGAATTCAAAAGTTGGGTGAAGTTTGAATTCAAGTTGAGTTTGAATTTGAGTGCACTTTGAATTTGGTTGTTGACTATCCTTTCCACCTCTTTCTAGCCATATGTGATGAATATTGAGGTGTTGGAAATCTGATTTGATGATGAGAAAGTGATTGGAATTGAATTCAAATGATAGTTGAAGATTGAATTCAAATTGAGTTTGAATTTGAATGCAAACTTGGGTTCAATTTTGAATTGTGATCACTTCTTCTTTCTCCTCCAAGTTGGCGTGTATTTTGTGGCTGATCTCTCCTTTTTGAATCTTGAAATTTAGGTCTCAAATTGGTTGAAACTTTAATTCAAAACATGGTTGAATTTGATTTCAAGTTTAAATTCAATTTTGGCCTTCATCTTGAACTACATCTTGGCCGCCCCCTTTTGATTGTTGGAGATAACTTGAGCTCATTTTTGAAAAGGAATTCCATCTTGGAAACATTTGAGCTTGTCTTTGTGGAGACAAACATTCTTCTCAAGGCAACATTCCTTTTGTCTCCCTTTTTGAAACACATGCCTATAATGCATTTTGGACCTCCCATTTGGCCTGGAACTTCCATGTACCTAATTTACCTACAAAGCAAACATATAAAAACAAGGATCACAAGAAAACAAAATAAAGAACACAGTCACACAGAAAAGGACCAAACGTTCATAATGAGGGTTCAATAAGATGAATCCAATGAACCTTAGGTTCATCTTGAACATGCTTGTACAAGAAGGTTCTAACTTGATGTCCAAGTTCTCTAGCCCTACTTCTTGTCATAGGACCCGTGACCTCTTGATGGGATCCCCGATCCTGATCAATCCCCCTCTCCTCAAGAGGAATCGTCCTTGAATCAAAAGGGTCATTAGTGAAAGGGGTGAAGTCAGCAACATTAAAAGTAGAAATATAAACCATACCTCTCAGGAAGATCAAGGATGTATGCATTATCACCTATGCGTTTTAAGACTTTGAAGGGTCCATCTCCTCTAGGCAACAATTTTGACTTTCGTTCATTGGGAAACCTTTCTTTTCACAAATGTAACCAAAACAAATCAGCCGGTTCAAACACAACTCGTTTTCTATGTTTGTTGGCTAGTTTTTCATAAGCTTGGTTTTTCTTTTCAAGTTGTGCTCTAACGTTTTTCATGCAGTTTCTTTATCTTTTCCGCTTTTTGTTTACCATCAAGACTTGAACATTCATGTACGGGAATGGGAATCAAATCAAGTGGAGACAATGGGATAAAAACATACACGATTTCAAATGGACTATGCAATGTACCGTGATGGACACTTCTATTGTATGCAAATTCAATATATGGTAAACAATCTTCCCAATTTTTAAGATGTTTTTGCAAAATAGCACGCAAAAGAGTACGATTAACTACTTCAGTTTGTCCTTCAGTTTGTGGGTGAGTTGTGGTAGAAAACAACAGTTGAGTACCAAGTTTAGCCCACAAAACACAACAAAAATGACTAAAAAATTTCGTATCTCTATCACTTACAACGGTATGTGGCATGCCATGCAATCTCATAATTTCTTTAAAGAACATGTCAACAACATGTGTGGCATAATCAAATTTCCTACATGCCATGAAGTGTGCCATTTTTGAAAACCTATCTACCACAACAAAAATGCTATCGTGCCCTCCTCGAGACCTACGGAGTCCTAAAACGAATTCCATAGAAATGTCAATCCAAGGGGAATCAGGGACGGGTAAGGGCGTGTAAAGGCCATGCGGTTGGGGTTTGGATTTGACTTGTTTGCAAGTGATGCAACTTCCACATAATCTCTCGACATCTATGCACATATGAGGCCAATAGAAATGCTTCTTTAGGTTCTCAAGGGTTTTGAACACTCTGAAATAACCCATTAATCCTCCCCCATGGGATTCTCTAGTCAATGCTTCTCTAGGCATTTGTCTACCCTGTGCTCTGAAAGTCAAAGTGAAGAAATTCAACAAAGCATGGGTAAACGGCGGGAGTAACTATGACTATTTTAAGGTAGACAAATGCCTCATCATCTGACGAGTGACATGCACGGATGGTTTAACGAGATTCCTATTATCCCTATCACTATCAAGCGAAACCATAGCTAAGGGAACGTGATTGGTAGAACCAATAGGGAAAGAAGACCTTGTTGAGCTTGACTCAGTCTTACTTTGTGCAATAACTTGAGAGGTATAGGATAAGTTGGAGCAGAAAGGCAAAAGTGAAATATAACTACTTTTAACATTATTTTACATATTTCGTGAATCAGAGGGGTATGCGGTCCTCTTATTTGACCCAAACTCTTCCTTGGTAGGCCAATCCATGTGGAAGGCAATGTCAGGAGGGAGTTTGGCTGGGGGAGCATATTTGTTAAAAGATAATGCATGTGTCCTAAGATGAGTTCAATGAGAAAATAAATCTCGTGTGGAAAAGAAGGGTAAAATCTCGTTTGATTCTAAATTCCGGTATGAATATAAATCATGAAAGAGTGGCCTAACGTCCCCAGGATTTTCGTAATTTGAAGCTAAAGGTGCCACAAAAGTTACCACATGGATAACTTGCTTGTGACAACCAAGCATTCTTAGCGACATCGCTTTTTTCTTTCGATGTCGGCTCTTCATATCATTGTGAAGCAGAATTCACGAAGTGTTGGATTGTCCACCCATTAATATAGAAAGTGAGTTGGGTTTAGACTATTGTCAGTCAGGTTAGTTTTACCTTACTAATGACAATGTTGCAATATTAATTCAACCTAGTATGAGAGGAATCGTTGATTCGCATAATTATTCATCGCGTTTGGTTAAAAAGCCAGTGACGTGAAGCTACTGTGCATTGGATTATGACTGAAGACCTCTAAGTCAGAATCTGGGATAGACGCCACGCATATGGTTGGCGTGTTTTTCAACCCACAATAGGGGCCTTTAGCCCCTAAAGGCACGTATCGTTTGCTTGGTCATCGCAGCAAAATAGTTGTATAGCTGCCATGAAGTACAATTCTTGATAAACGGTGAGTTGAATCGTTTGCAGACGACTTAAATACACGATTAAGTATTGTAAGGGGCAAGTGGCCTTGCTGCCACAATCCTTTGAGATTCATCCCTTTGTCGCTCCGATTCGTCCACCCGCTCCCTGGACCTCCATTCACCAATTGTTAGGTCTTTAACGAGGTTGTTCACTGTTGTGGGACGAAATCTCTTCAGTGACTTGTACTTAAAAAATATTCCAAGTCCATTGCCTTGGAGGTTGGTCTTGTTGGAGAATGCTTATGTAGGCCATAATATGGAGGTTTTTTCATGTAACTACCAAAGTGACGCATGAAAGAGCGAATTCAACTTTTTGACGTGTATCAAAGGGACAATTCCTGGTCTCTATAATATTTTTGCTTACATGCAAATATGTATAAACCAGGGTGATCGGTATATTCGCAGGATACGATACATATGATCATTGTCTCCTTCCTTTTTGAATAAAATACAAGTGGTGGTTTGTGGTCATTTTTAGCCTCAGAAGTACATGAAAAAACCTCCATATTATGGCCTACATAAGCATTCTCCAACAAGACCAACCTCCAAGGCAATGGACTTGGAAAATTTTTTAAGTACAAGTCACTGAAGAGATTTCGTCCCACAACAGTGAACAACCTCGTTAAAGACCTAACAATTGGTGAATGGAGGTCCAGGGAGCGGGTGGACGAATCGGAGCGACAAAGGGATGAATCTCAAAGGATTGTGGCAGCAAGGCCACTTGCCCCTTACAATACTTAATCGTGTATTTAAGTCGTCTGCAAACGATTCAACTCACCGTTTATCAAGAATTGTACTTCATGGCAGCTATACAACTATTTTGCTGCGATGACCAAGCAAACGATACGTGCCTTTAGGGGCTAAAGGCCCCTATTGTGGGTTGAAAAACACGCCAACCATATGCGTGGCGTCTATCCCAGATTCTGACTTAGAGGTCTTCAGTCATAATCCAATGCACAGTAGCTTCACGTCACTGGCTTTTTAACCAAACGCGATGAATAATTATGCGAATCAACGATTCCTCTCATACTAGGTTGAATTAATATTGCAACATTGTCATTAGTAAGGTAAAACTAACCTGACTGACAATAGTCTAAACCCAACTCACTTTCTATATTAATGGGTGGACAATCCAACACTTCGTGAATTCTGCTTCACAATGATATGAAGAGCCGACATCGAAAGAAAAAAGCGACGTCGCTAAGAATGCTTGGTTGTCACAAGCAAGTTATCCATGTGGTAACTTTTGTGGCACCTTTAGCTTCAAATTACGAAAATCCTGGGGACGTTAGGCCACTCTTTCATGATTTATATTCATACCGGAATTTAGAATCAAACGAGATTTTACCCTTCTTTTCCACACGAGATTTATTTTCTCATTGAACTCATCTTAGGACACATGCATTATCTTTTAACAAATATGCTCCCCCAGCCAAACTCCCTCCTGACATTGCCTTCCACATGGATTGGCCTACCAAGGAAGAGTTTGGGTCAAATAAGAGGACCGCATACCCCTCTGATTCACGAAATATGTAAAATAATGTTAAAAGTAGTTATATTTCACTTTTGCCTTTCTGCTCCAACTTATCCTATACCTCTCAAGTTATTGCACAAAGTAAGACTGAGTCAAGCTCAACAAGGTCTTCTTTCCCTATTGGTTCTACCAATCACGTTCCCTTAGCTATGGTTTCGCTTGATAGTGATAGGGATAATAGGAATCTCGTTAAACCATCCGTGCATGTCACTCGTCAGATGATGAGGCATTTGTCTACCTTAAAATAGTCATAGTTACTCCCGCCGTTTACCCATGCTTTGTTGAATTTCTTCACTTTGACTTTCAGAGCACAGGGTAAAACAAAATATGAACACTCCTCTTTCTTTTATTTTCCACTCTCTTACCACTTTGTTTCTCGGGCAACCTGAAGTTAATAAGATTCAAAGCGATTAATTAAGAAAGTGTTTGCCAATGCTTCTCTAAATCAGAATGATCTCTGCTTGTCCCACCTTTATGCTTTCAATTTGCACCAAATAGTATCAAAACGGAATCAAGATAGATAAGCACAAACTTGAACTTTTCCACTAAGATTCAAACAATATAAGCTACCAAATTTGATGTTTAAGGTCGAACCAAAGATGAACTAAGGGTTGCCATGGGCAATCTTTAGTTAATTTTGATTCTATGCACTTATTATCCACAATAGGATTCAAGTCATGCGACAATCTAGCATCCAAGTGTGTGATTTAGTCAAGTGTGCAGTATATGGACAATAGGGGTGGCGTGTGGTTGTGGAGAGCAAGGATGAAAAATGGTACCAAGTTGTTCCCAAAAATTTCAAACAATTGTGCAAACGTTTTCCCTCTATTTATTCTTTTTCTCTTACGTTTTTCCTTTCCTTTTCTTATTGAGAAATATTTTTTTCTCGTTGGTTCAAGGACAAGAAGACGTAACTTCTCTTCTTTTGTCCAAGCCGTTGTTTTTGACAAAACCTTGCAAGAAGCTTTCAATTTTAGCCAAGGTAATTTCAAATATGCAATACTATGCAAGGTGAATCTGAATGGAGTTGAATCTCGGTAAAGGTTTAATAGATAAACCGATATTGGGGTTTTGAAGAATTAGGGTTTTGAGTTGGCGGTTTTCAGCTTCAGTGTTTGTTTTGGAAATGGCTTTCACACGTATGATCAGCAAGATTGAATCATTAAATCAACCACAATATGAATCACAAGATGCATACAATCATCATCAAATAAAAGCTTCGGTAGCAACAAGAAGATTTGAAACCGAGGTGGCTTTATAGGCTGATAGTTGTAGTGTTAAAAAGAAAGCTGAATGTATCCTAAATGCAACAAACCCTAACTTGTTCAAGTTTGAATGACACGAGTTCAGATGGTGACGCCAAAGATAAAAAATGACACTTGAATGATGAATAACAAGATGCAGCAAAATGCAAAGACTCAAAAACCCTAGGATGTTTTTTTATACGTATGGAAGACTCTAATGATGTGAAGAATGGAGTAGAAGAAGGACTCAAATGGACTTGAAATAAATGGACTCAAATAAAAAGAAAACAATAGTAGATGGTGGAATAGAGTAACCTGTGCTCTGATACCAATTTGATGAGTGCAAGACGTGGGCTCCAACAATTCCACCTTCCAAACGTCCTTCACTATGGGTTAGGCACAAGGAAGAAGACTTCCCCTGGCTTCCTTAGTTCAACAAACGAGTGGTTCAACGAGCTAGAACCAACACTTTAAGATGGTCGTTGATTAGGCAAACCTCAATGGCCCTGCTAGATGGCACCGTTAAGCAATGGAAACACCTTCAAAATGCTCAACTTTGAAGGATATTAACTTACGTTTTTAATGCAAAACCAAGAAAACAAAGTCTCACAAGAAGTGAAGAAAATTATCAAGATTTTATTTCATCCAAAGTTGTTCTCAAACTCAGCCAAAGGGGGCCTATTTATAGATGTCTAAAGACCCTAAAGATAACCAGATTTTATCTAAAAATTTAGCTAGAAAAACATTTGAATTGAACATGAAATTTGCTAATTGTTTGAATTCAAAAAAAACTAGAAAATTCCTTGCTAAAATCGGGTTGAAGATCTCCTTGATCCAGATGTGTACTTGGTCAGAAAATAAGGCCTTGGAGAGCTGATTTGATGAGTAGGATGGGGTTGAAGTTGAATTCAAAAGTTGGGTGATGTTTGAATTCAAGTTGAGTTTGAATTTGAGTGCACTTTGAAATTGGTTGTTGACTATCCTTTCCACCTCCTTCCAGCCGTCTGTGATGAAAATTGTGGTGTTGGAAATTTGATTTGATGATGATAAAGTGATTGGAATTGAATTCAAAGGATGGTTGAAGATTGAATTCAAATTGAGTTTGAACTTGAATTCAAACTTAGGTTCAATTTTGAATTGTGATCTCTTCTTCTTTCTCCTCCAAGTTGGTGTGTATTTTGTGGCTGATGTCTCCTTTTTGAATCTTGAAATTTAGGTCTCAAATTGGTTGAAACATGAATTCAAATCATGGCCGTCCCTTTTGATTGTTGGAGATAACTTGAGCTAATTTTTGAAAATGAATTCCATCTTGGACACATTTGAACTTGTTTTTGTGGAGACAAACATTCTTCTCAAGGCAACATTCCTTTTGTCTCCCTTTTTGAAACACACGCCTATAATGCATTTTGGACCTCCCATTTGGCTTGGTACTTCTATGTACCTAATTTACCTACAAAGAAAACATATAAAAACAAGGATCACAAGAAAACAAAATAAAGAACACACTCACACGCACAAGGACCAAACGTTCATGATGAGGGTTCAATAAGATGAATCCAATGAACCTTAGGTTCATCTTGAACATGTTTGTACAAGAAGATTCCAACTTGATGTCCAAGTTCTCTAGCCTTCCTTCTTGTCATAGGACACGTGACCTCTTGGTGGGAGCTCCGATCCTCATCACACACGATGTTCCACTATGTGCTTATTCGGGAGGGATGATGCCTCAGGCGTCCTTTACGGGCTGCCTGGGGCAGATGCCCGCCTGATGCTAAGCATGTTAAGCGTGGCAGCACATAGGCTGATGTGCGTTGGGCGGACCTCGAGAGATGTTTAGGGTCGATGTTTGCGCAATGCTGTTCCGTAGTGTACGATATGACACTATTGCCTTGGGAGGGCAGATGCCTGGGGTGCCTCTACGGGCTACGTGGGGCTGATGCCCAAGTCATGTTGAGAGCGTCAAGTGCTGCTGAGTGCTTGTTAATGTGTCTTAGGCTAAATTTGAGTGCTGTTTGATGACGCCGTTTACGCAACGTCGTGATAAACGATGGGATTTGCCACTGTGGGCTTTTTGGGTGGATGATGCCTTGGATGGCCTTTGCAGGCTCCCTAGGGCCTATGCCACTGTGTTGGTTGGTGTGTCAAGCATGGCTATGCGTGGGCTGATGTGCTTCACGCTAACTTCCAAGGCTATTTTGGGCCGATTTTTGTGCAACGCTGTTCTCTAGCGTGCGATGGCCACTATTGCCTCATGGTGGCATCTGCCTTGGGCGGCCTTTATGGGCTCCTAGGGCTGATGCCCGAGTGGTGCTAAGCATGCCAGGCGCTGCTAATGGTGAGCTGCTTCACCTTGGCCAGACTTTGAGGGCTGTTTTAGGAAAATGTTTGTGCTACTCCATGCCAAGGTGTGCAATGTGCCGCTGTTGCCTTACCTAGACAGAGTCAATTTTCTTGTCTCTGGTTTATGCTATGAGTTGCGGGTTACCGCATATACAGCCTAATCTGTGTCTAGTGGGACGTGCAAGAGTTGGTTGATGCCTTGGTTTCTCCTTATGGAGTGCCCATTGCAAAGGCTCACGTGAAAGAGAGCGCATGTGGTGGCACTTGAGTGGGGTGTGTATGTTTCCGTCGGTGTGTATGTTTCCGTCGGATGCAACACCACCTCGTGCGGTAAAATCGGACTGTACAAACTTCTTCGTTCTATTGGTGAAAGAGCTGAATGTGCCTTGATCCACAGAAAGATTTTATGTGTCACGTACACTTAGAGCGGAAAACATCCTCCCAACAAACTATGTTCATAACGCAAGACTCTGTGTTAGCGTTGGACGTGTGAACCTCGAAGCTGATGTGGTTGTCCTTGCCACACACGATTTTGTGACTCTTCGCCAGGCCCATGGCATAATTGCTTGGACTTTTGGATGCAGAACACGAAAATGGCATGCTGTCCTTGCGACCGATTATCGACTAAACTTTTGTTTGACAATCACAAGCGTGTGACTGTCATTGTCGTCTTGGACGGGCCTATGCACGTGGCCACCATGCTCTATGTGGCATCGACGTCAACGAGGATGCGCTCCTTGCCTTCACCGGCGGTCTTGTTTTTTCTGCCGATGATGTGCTCCTTGCCTTAACTGGCTGGGCGTGCCTCTGGCACTGTTAATGTGAAGAGATGATAGTGTTCAAAGCAAGCCTTTGCTCTATATACATTAGCTTAGGATAACAGTATAGGATTTCAGTCCTATTACGTGTGCCTTTGGGACCGGAGTAATGATTAATAGGGATACTCTGGGGCATTCATATTTCATAGATAGAGGTGAAATTCTTAGATTTATGAAAGACGAACAACTGCGAAAGCATTTGACAAGGATGTTTTCATAATCAAGAACAGAAGTTTGGGGCCCGAAGATGATCCAATATCGTGCTATTCTGAACCATAAACGATGCCGACAAGGGATAGGGAGAAGTTACTTTAAGGAATCTGTCGGCACCTTATGAGAAATCAGAGTTTTAGGTTTTGAGGGGTGTATTGTCGCAACGCTGAAATTTAAAGAAATTGATGGAAGGGAACCATCAGGAGTGCAACCTGTGGCTTAGTTTGACTCAACACACAGAAACTTACAAGGTCAAGACATAGTAAGGATTCACAGAATTAGAGCTCTTTCTCTTTGGTTAAAATGCAAAAGTTATATTAACCAAGGTATCGAACCATCTTGGGGATGTGACCCATAAAAAAGACCCTAGCTACGTGAGGCAACAAGCTGCCTCAATGTCTATCCAGCATAATTATATAATACAAAGTAGGCAACAACCTGCGTTAGCTAATAACTAACAACTGCGGCACAACTTAAACACAACCCAATATACATAGGTACATACTCTATGAATTGCATCCCTTGATGAAAATGATACACCTTCAAAAATATTCTTGTTCCTGTCCTGCTTAACAAAATAGACCATGGTTGCAAGCGCAATTTGGTATCCTTGACACGCAAAGTCTTGCCCTTGAGTCATTGTGTGCCCTAGGTATGATTTGGCTCAGCGTGTCGAGGTTAGTTGGCACACCAAGACACTAGCAATGTTCATCCACACCTCCTTCACCACAATACATTGGAAGAGGATATGGTCACCTATCTCAAAATTTGCTGAGGAAAAAGAGCAAGCGTTAAAGTCCAGGTAGGGTAGCCTATCCTTGGGGGTTTGCTTGCTCAGGGCTACCATCCAAAGACTAAAAGTGGGCTTAGGAGGAAGAAAATAGTCCCAAACCATCTTATGCCAAGGTTTGACGGTGCCTTTGGGCCTAAAGTACTCATAGGAAAGTTTGGGCGGTAACTCTCCCTCTAGGGCCCAGCGTGCCAGGAGCTCCTTAACAGCCTCGAGGGAGCCTTCTTTAATATGAGTGTGTCTTGAATTGCAAGAAATTTCATCAATAGGGTGAGTCAGCCTTTCAGGGAGGCTTGGTCCATAAGTTGGCATATAAATTGTACCAATGGCATATCCATTGTGCCCAAAGGGTGTCCTTTTTGTGATGAATATCCTATATGTATTTAGCCAAAAGGGAAATGTTCCATTCCTTTAAATCAATGATTCTCAGGCCTTCTTCAGTCTTGGGAAGGCATACTTGTCTCCAGGCCACCCAAGATTTCCTCTTACTTGCAATGGTGCTACCCAAAAGGAAGTGTAATAAAATTCTATCCGCTTGTGCCATAACCAAGGAGGGAAGTAGAAGGGCACTTAACCAAAAATAGATTATACCTTGTAGGACAAATTTGATTAGATGAAGACTGCCAGCATAAGAAAGTGTTGAGGTGCTCCATTGGCCAACTCTTTCCACAAGCTTGCAAAGATAATGAGAATAGGGTGAGGCTTGAAGCTTGTGGATAGCAATGGGGATCCCCTGGTACCAGAAAGGTATAGATCCAAGCGGAAAGTTAGAGATGGTTCCAAGGTTTTCTTCCTCCTACCCTATTCCAGTCAAGTAGATATGGGACTTTTCCATATTTTCCTTTAGGCCAAGACAGGCCCCCAAGGTTCTTAGTCCCTCCAACAATTTTTGCAACGAGGTGATGTTCCCTCTTTCATGGAGTATGAGGTCATCAGCAAAGCAAAGGCGAGTATTCTGTTACTCATCACATTTAGGATGGAACTTGAAGCTAGTATCATGGTGCAGCCACCTGAGGAGTTTTGGTAAGTACTCTGTACCAATGAAAAATAGGAAAGGAGAGAGGGGGTCATCTTGCCTGAGCCCCCTCGTCCGTTTAAAGAAGCCATGGGGGACACCATTAATCGTGACTGAGTATTAAGGCATCTTACACACTCCGTGATCCATCCAACAAATCTCTTAGCAAAGCATAGGCCAATCAGCATAGAGCTTAGAATGTTGGACCTGTATAGCACCACTAGAAGGGGTGTTAAATAGTTAATGCGGAAAAATTGGTTTTCAAAAACGTTTATTGACCAATACTCATTTCTAAAAACAGATTCTGTTTTCAGACCCTGTTTTTGAATAATTAACTAAATACATTCTGGACCTCCAAAATCCATGAAATTTTTTCGCACTGTACTTTAAGATATTATCTATACGTCATAAAAATTTGCGATCAAATTTAAAGTCTCAAGCCCTGAAAAATGTTTCTTGATTGAACTCAGTCAATCAGTCAAAAACTTTCCCTTATAATGAAAACTTAATTCCCAATAAATGACAACTCCAAATGATATGAAATTTTGGTGATATGTCCCTTAACATGTGTAGTTTAATGGGATGAAACAATCTTGCAAAATTCCTTTGGCAAGTATTTCAACCACGTTGAAGTTCTCAAACTCTACTAATCGGAAAATCAGATTTCACTAGTCTAAGAACTTTGAACGTTGGGATGACTTATACTTATCCAAAATCGATGAAACCTATCTTAAATTAAACCTAAGACTTTTATCTGTGTCTCGATAAAAGTTTGTGATTTTTGAGAATCCTTTGTTATTTTTCAAAGTTGTTTTGAAAACGTTGCAAAAACAGTACTGAAAGCAAAAGTGCAGAAAAGTAAGGACACAGATTTTTATACTTGTTTGGTTAATGTAACCTACTCCAGTCTTCGAGGACACCTTCCACAAAATCACCACCACCTCATTAATTTGATCACACCTTGATCAACCTTTTACAAGTGTGGGATGTATGGTGGCGGTTTATATGAAGCCTATACAGAATAAAGAATGTAAGTTTGATAGGCTTAAGGATTTATGAAATAGAGGAAGATAAGAGATGAAGAGAGCCCTTGCTTTTCCCTTGATATGTTGTAGAATATGTGTCTTGTTTTGCATTTGATCATACTCCTCCTATTGTAGAGTGGCGGACGCCCCTTATGGCTGAAACAACTCTTGCAAAATGTCTTGAATGCTCTTGGAAGATATCTTGCAAAGACTTGTGACATACCTTTGCTTATTTGACGAGATATGATTGGACGAGTGATGTGTCTTTACCTTGTTGTCACTCTACGATTGGGTCTTCATTAAGCCACCTTGGCAAATAATATATGGCATGGATAATCATCAAAAATCTGAAAACAATTTGAATTTTGAATGTCTCAATCAACCATTAGTGTGATGTCTTCTCATTTTTGGAATGATTTTGTGCCTTGAAGTGCCTTCCCAAAATTCGGTCACCTTGCTAAAAACTTCATCATTGTTTTTGAAATTTAAAACATTGCCTTGTATAGTTGATCTCTCTAAATCTTTGATTTCTTTTGTAGATCATTCTCCACCAATCATAGTGCAAGATAAGCTCCACCTAGGCTCTATGTAGGCATAAATCAGTCGCCCGCTTCAGCACACATGTGCTGAAAATAATTTTTTAATTTTGAATGAGTAATAATGTAGCATCTTCATAAACATGGTAAATTTGAATCACACATGTTTAAATACAAGTCACACATGTCAAAAAAATGTCCCCCTTTATGATGTTGCAACTTGAATTTTCGAATGCCGCCAATTGCGCGATTTTTCTCCAATTGATCATGAACCCTTTAGACATGTAAAATGTGATATACATCATATAGTATACATAAAAGATATATAATCTCAGCTCCAAATGGTGTAGAAAATTCGGCCATGGGGTGTAACAAGTTTTGAATTTGAATCTTCAAGAAAATAAGGAAAATGATGGATAATTGATATATGTAATTATTGTATGACCTTGGTACTGAATTTCTCATGTGGTGCACAAAATTTTGAGATTCTTGGAGTGTATATTGGCTGGACATCTTTGTATGGTAATTTTATGATGTGTCGGTGACGGTTCGGTAGTCATTTGATGTGGCGATTTTCGGTTTAAAAACTTTTGACATGTCGATATATTTTTAGAAGATTGATGACATAGAATATATGACTTGGAATAACTTGGATATGTATATACACATAGGATGACATGTATATGATTGCTTGACGTTAAAGACGTACGTTGATGACGTGTCGTTGAAATGCCAGGATAGAAGAATATAGCTTGACGTCGTGAGTAATATATATATATATGCCGTGTATGTATACATGTAGTATAGAGAGGAATTTTCCATGTTGAGACTTGTTGAAGAGTAGGCATCTTCAAATATCTCCTTAAGCACTTCATTTAATGAACTGGTTTAGTTAATTTAACTTGGCAAATGTCCCTTAAACACTTTATTTAATAAACTAGTTTAGTTCATATAACTTGGCACCTGAAAATTGTGTAAACTCAACAAATGTTTGCCATATGATTTAAGCCTTAACGCTTCATGGCACGTTAGTATAACATTGATATACATAAACATATAAGACATATTTATCATGCACGCATGTCATGTAACATTTAAATCATGCATTTTGAAATCATTCAAACCCCGATTTCTTAACAATCTCCCAATTTTGATGATTTGCAAAATAAACTCTATTTATGATTTAAATGTGTAGTATTACTCCCCCCTACAATCATGCATTCAAAACTTGAATTTCAAAAATTTGAATTTAAAAACTCCCCTTAAGTCATGCTTTCGCTTAAATCATGCTTTTCTGCCCCTTTATTTTGTAAATCACATAAAAAAGGCAATCAGAAGCAAAAGCAACAAATAGCAATTTATAGCATATCAATCAAAATTATGCCTAATTTAGATCGTAGATTATCATACGTGACTTGATTAAGGGCTTTTGTGAAGATGTCGGCTACTTGTCCTTCAGTAGTAACATGTTCTATGATGACATCGCTATTATTTACATGATCGCGAAGAAAATGGTATCTTATGTCTATGTGTTTTTCCTTAGAGTGTAAGACAGGATTCTTAAATAAGTTGATAGAACTCGTAATATCACAATAAAGAGCAATTCGATTTACAGCTATACCAAAATCTGAATTTGTTGTTTTAGCCATAGTAATTGTGTGCAGCAAAGACTAAGTGCCATGTATTCTGCCTCAGTTGTGGATAATGCTACACTAGCTTGCTTTTTCGAAAACCATAATGTTAATGAATTTCCAATGAAGTGACATGTCCCACTTGTGCTTTTTCTATCTATTTTACATCCTCCACGATCAGCGTCCGTGTAAGCATGCAAATTAGATTCACAGTTTTTATCGTACCAAAGTCCTAATGTTGGGGTATGCTTAATGTAACGAAATGTCTTTTTTACAGCACTAAAGTGTGAGGCTTTAGGATTACTTTGAAAACGAGCATACATACAAACACTAAACATAATATCGGGTCTACTTGTAGTAAGATAAACCAAAGAGCCAATCATAGATCTATACAATCCGTTATCAAAATCTTTTCCATTTTTATCTCTATCAAGTTTAGTGGCTACACTCATAGAGGTGGTAGATGGTTTCAAGTTGTCAAAATTAAATTTCTTAATCATGTCATTTACATATTTTACTTGACTAATGTGTATTCCTTTATTAGTTTACTTAATTTGCAAGCCAAGAAAATAATTTACTTCGCCTACCATAGACATCTCAAACTCGGATTTCATGCAAGTTTCAAATTCTTATACTAATTTATCACATGTAGATCCAAGGACAATATCATCAACATAAATTTGAATAATGAGTAAATCCGATTTTTCTTTTTCAAGAATAGAGTACTATCGACGGTTCCTTTGTTAAATCCATTTTCTAAGAGAAAATTAGCAAAGCAACCATATCAAGCTCTAGGAGCTTGTTTTAAACCATATAGTGTTTTCTTTAACTTATAAACATGAGTTGGATATTTCATATTCTCAAATCCAGGTGGTTGCTTTACATAAACTTTTTCTGATATAAAACCATTTAAAAATGCACTTTTTACATCCATTTGATAAAGTTTGAAGTCCTTTATGCAAGAAATAGCAAGTAATAATCGTATAGCTTCTAAACGTGCTACGGGTGCAAATGTCTCTTCATAATCTATTCCCTCTTCTTGATTATATCCTTGTGCTACAAGCCTAGCTTTATTTTTCTAACAAATTTACCTTCCTCATTACATTTTTTTTCTAAATACCCATTTCGTACCCATTATTTTTTTGTCTTGTGGTCGGGCTAGTAAATCTCATATATTGTTTCTTGTAAATTGATTTAATTCGTCATGCTTTGCATCAATTGATTATTTTCTAAATTTTCATGCGGTTCTAAGTGTTCATGCATTTCTAGTGTCTCATGCTCATCATGTATGCTATTTCTTCCATGTCATCCATCATGGGTTTAAACTCAAAATCATCATCATATTCCTTATTTGTTTCAAGTTCACCAAATTCATTGAATTTCACATGTATAGATTCCAAAATTTGCCTACTGACGGGATCATTACATCTATATGCCTTAGAATTCATAGAATATCCAACAAAAATGCATTCGATAGATTTAGACTCAAATTTATCTAAACTATCCTCTGTGTTTAATATAAAACATTTACATCCAAAAACACAAAAATAATCAATATTTGGCATGTGATCATTTAAAATCTCATATGGAATTTTGTTAATTTTCTTTCTAATGGACAAATGGTTAATTATATAACATGCACAATCAACGGCTTCAGCGCACAAAAATTTATGCAATCGATTTTTAGAAAGCATAGTTCTTGTAATTTCTTGCAGCATCCTACTCTTTCTTTCAACTACATCGTTTAATTATGACGTTCTAGACGGTGAAAATTCATGCTTAATATGTTTTTCTTCACAACACACAATCATATATTTATTTTTAAATTTGCCGCCTCTATCATTCCTAATCTTTTTCACATTCACACCGTATTCATTTTCAAGTTGTTTGATCAATTTAGCAATCTAAACGACACTATTATCTTTATTTGCAAGAAATAAAGTCCATGTATGATGAGAAAAATCATCAACAATAGGGAAATTTACACTTAGACCCCCTGCAGTTTGGCTTAATTCCAAAAACCTCCCCTCTCGTTTGGAATTATACATTTATCTCACCTATAGTTTGGGTTAAAAATGCACCGACCAATTTTCGGCAAAACCACAGGGGTAAACATGCCGGAAATCAGCCGGTGCGTTTTTAACCCAAACCATAGGGGAGGTAAATGTATAATTCCAAACGAGAGGGGAGGTCTTCGGAATTAAATAAACCACAGGGGGTCTAAGTGTAACTTTTCCTTTGCGCTTGCCTAATGGAAATTAGAGATAATAACGATATTCAATGCATGAATGCTTATATATATATATAAATATATATATATGCATGTATATACATATATGCATATATAACTGAATCTAAATGAATGAAAAATAAAATTTGTCCCTTTTATATTAAAGAAGTTAAGGCGTATGTGTTTTATTAAGTGAATAGAACTGAATAGAAAATAAATAGTATATATATATGTATGTGTGTGTGTATGCATATAAAATTGAATAGAATTTAATGAAACATAAAATTTTTAACGTTTTTAGAATTAAGCCAAATTGGCTGATTTCCCGCATGCTTACCCCCTGTGGTTTTGCCGGAAATTGGCTGGTGCGTTTTTAACCCAAACTATAGGGGAGGTAAATGTATAATTCCAAACAAGAGGGGAGGTTTTTAGAATTAAGCCAAACCGCAGGGGATCTAAGTGTAATTTTCCCTCAACAATAACACATGCATAGTGTCTACCTCCAAGGCTTCTAGTATGACTAGGCCAAACAAGTCAATAGGTAGTAATTCCAAGATTCTAAATGTGCTAATCTCATTCTTGGGCTTAAGTTATTCACGTGTTTGTTTGCCCTTAATACAAGATTCATGCAACTTAAAGTTGTCTAAATCAAGTTTAGGCATTCCTTGTACTAGATTCTTACGTTGAAGTTTTTCAAGTGTGGAAATACCAATGTGTCCTAAACGTCTATGCCATAAATTCACATTCGGGTCATTTGACATAAAATACTTTACTTTTGCATCTAACGTATCATCCATAGATAATGCAAAAACATTTCTCTATCTTTCCTCTTAATAATATTTTTCAATTTTTATTAACAATATTACAGTATGGGTGAGAAAAATTCACATCAAAACCACTATCAAGAAATCGTGAAATACTAAGCAAGTTATAGGATAAGTTTCTTACCAATAATACATTGGAAATCTGAATGGTACTTGGATTTCTGATTATGCCCTTCCAATTATTTTACCTTCGTTGTCATCTCTAAAGGTTACGGATGCTCCTTTTGTAACCTTCTTTAATTTTGAAAATTTGGTTGGATCACCCGTCAAGTGTCTTAAACAACCACTATCAAGAAACCACTTGTTTGCTATATCTTTTGTTTTATATGATCCCAGCAAAGTGTACCAATCATTTAGGTATCCTTTATTTTTGGGTCTTTAAGGGTTAGTGATTCAACCCTTCACAAGAGTATCTATAGGTACCCAAACTTGGGTAACCTTTCTTGGTCTTACAAAAGATGAGAGAAAAGATGAAGAAGGAATATAGAACGTATCGTGATCACTTTTATTTGGCCTATAATGGCTGAACCTTACATTGTAGAAATAGGATGAATTTTGACTTTGATGTGCATTTCGGTTTGCATGCAAGGTGCATGATCTAGATGCATTAGTACAATATGAATGTCGTGTATTCATAAATGGCCTTCTTTCATATTTATATGGCAAGTGATTATACTTTCCATGTGATGAAAAAGAAATATTATGATGAGATACAATAGGTAACTCGCTAATTTGTGTCGTTGCCTTCTTAAGCTTTACTGTCGTTTCGAATACATGTGCTTGCTTAGACGAAGATTAAAAAATTTGTAGATTTGCGTTGTACCTAATATATTCAATGTACCATAACCTGTTTTTGTCAAATTCATGCTTTTGAGAAGATATGATATGATCTAACATGCAATTTCATGTATTGAATTGTTTTACCGCCTTTTCTAGATCTATGTTTCTTAATCTCAAATCTGAGATCTCGGTTTTCATCACAATATATTCGGATGTTCATGATTCAATTTCAAATCTCAATGAAACAATCAAATTAGACGACTCTTGTAGTGCCCTGCCTGGGACTAGGGTCTCGGCACGTGCACCTGCCGTACTCTACTACGAGAAGTACAAGGCGTCGATAACATCTATATGCATGTCGACATAAACGTGTATCGAAATAGCTGAAACATCATAAAGCGTACAATGCGTAATAGACATGCATTACAATACATAACTAACTCCGAATACATATGAAATACTGTCAGTACAACGGTAAGCAGTACAAGTCTGAAATAACATAAATGAAGACTACACAATCTGAGCCTATGAACTCCTCACTGGTAACCTACCCTCTGGTCATCTTTAGTGGTATCTGGAGCTAACCCTCGAGCCTCTCTAATATGGTAAAAATATGGATGTGCGATAACGAATTACTCAGCAAGTATTTCCGCCTAGATTCGTCATGTGGATCATGTATTGGAGATGTGTTAATAAAAACAAGTACAGTGCAATAATAATGTAATTCGTCTCCATTTCACAAATACAGTGACAAATAAGACAAGTAGCATCAAACTCATGTAAACATGTAAAGTGCGGAAAGAAAAGTCAACGAGTAAATTTTTCATTTTCGTATTTCCTATCTTCTTATGTAGACATAAAGCTTTGAACCTATGTCCTATGTTAAATCCCTTTCTGCTACGTCTATGTAACAAATTATACTCTACCCAGTCATCATATGTCTGCTGATGGTCTTAGCATATGCCTAGTAGGGTAACTCAAGTAAAATGCATATGCTCGTATGAAGAAATGACATGCATTATTTTTCAAAAACTTTCAAAAACAATGATTTTGTAATCATCGTATAAAATCTATATCAAAACATGTACATAGCATCTGTCATCACATATGAACGGTAACACACGGCACAACGACTAAGTTCCCCATATAATCTTATGTTCCAGCTATGAATCCCGATAGTCCAACTATGGTGTTACATTGTGTGTACATAGATCTAACGGTAACGCGTTATGGTGGAGATCCTGGGTCTCAAACACGGTGTTACGCTCGGCCAAAAAGTGAAACATAAATATGGCACATGACACAACCTCTCACCTAGGTTCCAGTGTCATGAGGCGCTCATAACATATGTTGCCCCTGACGTCCTCTATACTAACCTGAGGTCAGGTCAGCCTCCAATCATAAACATGAGCTGTAAAACAATGGAACATATCGTATAACATAAGATGTGGAAACAGCGAATCATATCATCTAAAAATGTGTCATTGGAATCAGTCGGCGCGTGTTACGGTTCGTTAAAATCCTTTTAAAAAATTTCACGCGATAAAATCATTACCGTCAAACATTTCGCGCAAAATTCCTTTAAACATTTTGTGAAGTATAACATTTCATAAAAGCGTGTCGTATGATAAAAACCCCTTTAAGTTTTAAAACGTATTCTGTCATATGCAGGTATAAATGCTCGGTTTTGGACTGAATATATGTCTCTAATCATCTCAGCACTTATGTCTAATGTTTGTCTCATGTTTTATGTCCTATATGGAAGTGAAATACACGTTTTGTCCCTTCTTATCTTCGCCTCGGTCAACCATCCCAAACCAGCTCGCTCTTGGGCTTTAAACCATTAAGTTATTGCCCTAAATTGTCTTTTAATCATTTAATCTTGTAACCTTTTCAATTTAGACTCATTTCCCTATGTGTTGTGAAATCTATAAAGTCCATTTACCCCTTTTTATCTTATACGGTCAAAACAGCCCCTTACTGGGCTTGTACGTTTCATCATTTCTCCATTTTCTTATTTAACACTTATTTTGTATAAGTTCATATATGATATACATTATACTATTATTTCACATATGTAATCATGTAAATACTAAATAACATATTTAGTATGCGCTATGGCCTTAAGGCCGAATACGTAGACACACACAAACACGTATTTTCCAACTTATTCATCATGATATATATGCTAGAATGATAATAATTCTCTTGTTTCTAAATCTATCATGCACACTGACCATGATGATGCATGATGACACATTATGCTTGTGATCTTATCATAAAAAGAATCATGTTTGAGGCCTACCATCACAACCATGATCATAAGGTTCATGATCATGGTGATGATCAAGATAAGAATCACATGCAAACACATATGACAATGCAACCCATGAAAATACACCTTCTTAGGCTATGATCATCAAGATTACACATCATGATGATGGTGATGAAATCATGCCTAATGATGGAAGCCAAAACAGCCCCATCCTTGGCAAGAAACACATGAAAATGAGGTGATGATCATCAAAGAAACCATCTTTTGTGGCCGTGCATTATAGCATAATTAATGATGCACCATAGTCATTCTAAATCATATCAATTATCATGCAAACACACTAAAAATCATAGGAAATTAAGGATGTGATGATCATCATAAATACATGCATGAAAATGGATCAAAGTGAGGTTCTTAGTACACTTTCTCAAGAAAGTGTATTAGGATGCCAATACTTTTTATGAAAATGAACACATGCATGCCCTTTCTTGTATCTCCTACCACACGCCTAAAGTATGAGGCTTCACAAACCATAATTTCAACATGCAGGACACCTTATTGTATTATATGATCACCAAAGTACTCACATTCAAGCACTACACATAAGTCTTAATCAAATTAGCATCCAAGCACACTATCCATCTTTGTAGTGAAAACATCATTTGAATATATACATGCATGATCCAAGATTATAGATGAATATAAATGACACATTTTGTAACATGCATGATAAAGCTAAGAAGATTACTTGCCTTTTCTTTGGTTCTTACTCTTTAAAAAGGAAAATGTGTCTTCTTTTCCTACTCTTGCTACCCCATGGTCTAATGACCAAAGTGGAAGGAAAAACAGGGTTAATGTTTGAGGTATGAAAACTAAGAAAGATCTAAGATGAATTATTAAGACTTAAGAGGACTTACACTTGAAATCCTTGAAAATCCTCTACTATTCCAACTTAAAACTCCTAACCCACAGTCTAAGTGGGAAATGAAGAAGGAAGTTAGATTTCTTGCAGCATTGAAGTAAGGAAAGTTGTGAAGGAAAGATGATATGGCTCTTACCTTGAGGATTCTTGAATAGGAAGGCTTGATTTTCACTTGAAGAACGGATGATTTCCTCTTCCTTTTTTGCTTGGGTGTATATCTGATTATAGGGGAAAAAAGATGGAGATTTCTTGGCTTGAGAGGGAGGAGTGGAGTGAGGGGAAATTTTTAGAGAGAGAAGGGAAGCTGAGAAATCTTGGGTGGAAGATGGAATGAGGAGAATGGAGGGAGAATGGCTTTTGTTGCTTGGGGGCTCTGCTTTGGCCAAGGTGATTAAAAGAAGTGGGGAGGGAATCATTAGTTTTTGTCTTGTGTAATAGAGGGTGTATGAAAAAGAACCATGCATCAAAAATGGTTGGAGGGTTTTCTAATTTGTGTAAGTGATACGAATATGGTTCGTATGTTAATGTTGTCCCGATCTTTCTTCACTCTCCAAACGTCCTTCAAGCCTTGAATGTGATGGACAATGGTGCCAAGCAACCACCTTCCTTCAAGCCTCCAAAATCGTTTGGTTAGGTGTGTTTGAATCCTCTCAATCCAACACGTCGTTCCGTATCCTTGGATTGTGGATCACCAACAAGGAACACACAATCCTTAATTGGGTCTAGCCTTGATTTAGATATGTGTAAACCAAAGGAAAAACACAAACTTTTATTCAAGAAAACTCAAGAACAAAAGATAACATAAAACACTAGGGTTTTTAGTTCAATGATAAAAAATAGTCTAACCCCCAAAGAAAGGCTAAGTGATCTATTTATATGATTACAAGTCTTGTAAGCCTTCTACACAAAAACGGCTAGGGTTTCCTTGGATTTCCATGTGGTGCGCCTCCTTCCTTTACCATGCAAGAAGCTAAATTTTGTTAATTTAGGCAAGTTCCCTTCTCTTGGCAAATCCACAATTATTGTCTCAATCATCAATTATTGCATTATTACCATCCTTCTAGAACTTGCCTTGTGCCTTCCTTTGTCTCCATTGAAACGCCAATAGCCTTCCTTTTTACCACATGATTTAATTTTGGTAACTTCCTTTTTCTTGAATTATCTCCTTATTTGCTTCCAATCTTCAATTGTGACTTCCATAATTCATTCCAATCCTTCCAAGCTGATTTATGACATTATGGAAGGTCCCTTAAATGCATTTGAAGATGCCTAGGCGGCAGCCCTTGCCTCAAGATAGCCGAAACCCTAATTTGCATGATTGGGCTTGTTTTGGACTTCTTTCTTGCATCTCTTGTATCTCTTTTTGTGGACTGATTTTGGCAAAACCCAAAACATGAAAGATGCTCCAAATTAAGTCTTCTTCAAGGTCCAGCTGGCTCCATGCACGCCCCATCTCAATTGGAAGCCCAAAATCCCAAAACAGCCTTGTGTGGACAAGCTTGGCCCAAATCTGAGAAGCCCTCCTTTCCAAAGCTCAAAACGTTTGATCCAAGACTTGTAACACCTACAAAACACACTCATACACCAAACATAAGTATTCTAAACAAACGTTAAAAGAAGCAAACGAAAAGACAACTAAAAGCCACAGAAACGGCACCAACAAGCGGACTGACTATCATTGGATAATCAGTTCTTAGGCTCAACAATGAGCACCCATTTAGGAGGAACATCCATTGGTTCATCTTGCACATGTTTGGTTAGAAAAGAGCCAACATCAAAACCAAGTTGAAAACCATTAAGCCTCTTGGTTTGGCTCCTTGTCAAAGGCCCCTTATGGTTAAGGGCACCTTGTGCAAGCTCCTCATTAGGAGGCTGCTCCTTAGCCTCATCAATCCCCCCCTCCTCAAAAGGATTCGCCCTCGAATCATCAAGATAAAAATGCTCAAAAGGGGAAAGATCACTTACATTGAAGGTGTTGGAAACTGAACCATACCTGTCTGGAGGAAGATCAAGCACATAAGCATTTGGACCAACCTTTTGAATGACCTTAAAAGGTCCATCTCCTCGAGGCATAAGCTTGGACTTCCTCTCCTTAGGAAATCGTTCCTTCCTTAAATGCAACCAAACAAGATCTCCAGGATAAAACACAACATCTTTTCTATGCTTGTTAGCTTGTTTGGCATACTGTTTATTCTTTCGTTCAAGTTGAAGTTTAACTTTTTCATGCAACTTTTTGATCATTTCAGCTCGTTGCTTACCATCCATGCTAGCACGCTCATCAATTGGAATAGGCAACAAATCAAGTGGGGAATGGGGTAGAAAACCATAGACAACTTCAAAAGGGGAATACAAAGACCCACTATGAACAGCCCTATTATAAGCAAACTCTATATGTGGTAAACATTCTTCCCAATTTTTCAGATTGCTTTGGATTAAGGCACGCAACATTTGTGACAAGGTTCGATTCACCACTTCAGTTTGGCCATCTGTTTGTGGATGTGCAGTAGTAGAAAACAAAAGTTTAGTTCCCAACTTGCTCCAAAGTACACGCCAAAAATGACTCAAGAATTTACTGTCCCTATCACTAACAATTGTTTTAGGCATGCCATGCAATCGGACAACTTCTTTAAAGAACAGATTTGCAATGTAAGAAGCATCATCTACTTTGTGACAAGCAATAAAGTGTGCCATCTTAGAGAATCTGTCTACCACAACAAAGACACTATCTCTACCACCTTTTGATCTAGGTAAGCCAAGAACAAAGTCCATAGAAATGTCCTCCCAAGGTGCACTAGGTACGTCCAAGGGTGTGTACAACCCATGAGGTTGTGTTTTGGACTTAGCCTGCCTACAAGTGATGCAACTACTACAAACCTTTGCAACATCTGATTTCATGTGAGGCCAAAAGAAATGTTCCTTTAAAGTTTCTAAAGTTTTAAAAACTCCAAAGTGTCCCATTAACCCGCCCCCATGTGCTTCCTTAACCAACAACTCTCGCATTGATCCCTTAGGAATGCATAATCGTTTCTCCTTAAACAAATAGCCATCGTGCAAATAAAATTTACCAAAAGGAGAATCAACACATGCATCATAAATGGAAGCAAAATCAGAATCATCCTTATACAATTCCTTAACAAATTCAAAGCCAAGCAAGTGTGAAGACAACTTAGTAATCAAAGTATACCTTCTAGACAAAGCATCAGCAACTATGTTATCTTTTCCTTGCTTATACTTAATGACATAAGGAAATTGCTCAATAAACTCGACCCACTTTGCATGCCTCTTATTCAGTTTTCCTTGACTTTTAAGGTACTTCAAACTTTCATGATCAGTATGAATGACAAACTCTTTGGGTTGCAAGTAGTGTTGCCAAGTTTGTAAGGACCGTACCAAAGCATACAACTCCTTATCATAAGTAGGATAGTTCAATGCAGCACCTTTCAACTTTTCACTAAAATAAGCAATAGGATGCTTACCTTGAGTTAGAACAGCTCCAATTCCCACGCCACTCGCATCACACTCTATCTCAAATGTATCATCAAAGTTGGGCAACTTCAAGATAGGTGCTGTAGTGAGACGTCTTTTAAGCTCATCAAACGCCCTTTGTTGGGCGTCCCCCCAATGGAATCCAACCTCTTTCTTGACGATCTCATTCAATGGTGCGGCTACGGTTGAAAAGTCTTTGACAAACCGCCTATAAAAACCTGCCAAACCATGAAAACTCCTCACTTCTCCCACACTCTTTGGTGTAGGCCATTCAAGGATGGATTTCACCTTGTCTTGATCCATTTCAATCCCTGCAGAACTGATTACAAAACCAAGAAAAACAACTTTGTCCAAACAAAAAGAACATTTCTTAAAGTTAGCATAAAGCTTTTCTTTCCTTAGCTTTTCAAAAACAGCTCTTATGTGATCTAAATGCTCTTCTAAGGTCTTAGAATAGATCAAGATGTCATCAAAATAAACCACAACAAACTTCCCAATAAAAGCTCTCAAAACTTCATTCATTAGTCTCATGAAAGTACTAGGTGCATTAGTTAACCCAAAAGGCATAACTAACCATTCATACAATCCAAATTTAGTTTTAAAAGCTGTTTTCCATTCATCACCCTCTCTTATTCTCACTTGAAAGTAACCACTTTTCAAATCAATTTTCGTATACCATTGTGAACCATGCAACATATCAAGCATATCATCAAGTCTAGGAATGGGATACCTATACTTTACAGTGATTTTGTTGATGGCCCTACAATCTGTACACATCCTCCAAGTGCCATCTTTTTTTGGAACCAGGATGACTGGCACTGCACTTGGACTCATACTTTCCCTTACCTTCTCTTTGGCTAAGAGATCCTCCACTTGCCTTTGTATTTCCTTTGTTTCCTCCGGATTGGCCCTATAAGCTGGCCTATTAGGCAGGACAGCCCCTGGAACAAAGTCAATGTGGTGCTCAATCCCTCTCAACGGTGGCAACCCGTGTGGTTCCTCCTCGGGAAACAAATCTGCAAATTCTTCCAACGAAGAAACAACACCACTAGGCAAGGTAGATGGTAAGTCAGTCGTAGAAAACAAGCATGCAACACTATCTTTGTAAAGCATCACCAAAACAGTTTTATTATCATACAATGCATGCGTAACTTCACGAGATTTTGCAAAGAAAGCATGCTTCTTAGGTGGACGTGAAACTTGTGGGGTGGATGCTTGTGAAAGTGTTTGAAGCGTGGGTGAGGGTGGACTGAGTTGGGCCGTGGGTTGTGTACCCTTGGCCGAGGCGTTTGTGGCCTCCAAAAGGCTTCTTCTCTCCTTTTTAAGTGCCTCTAAGAACCTTTTTTCGGCTTCCTTTTCCTTAGGATCTGAATGGTTCTTTTTCATCCTCTTAGCATCCTCATAAACTTTATGTGGAGACAATGCATGCAACTTAAACTTTTTGCCATTAAAAGTAAAAGTATACATGTTCATTCTACCATCATAAATAACATGCTTGTCAAATTGCCAAGGTCTACCTAACAAAATATGACTAGCATGCATAGGAGCTACATCACACAAAATTTCGTCTTTGTAGCCGCCAATAGATAAAGAAATCAGAACTTGTTTAGACACATGAATCTCACCACAATCATTTAGCCAAGATAACCTATAGGGATGGGAATGATCAATCATAGGTAAATCTAGCTTTCTAACAAGTTCAATACTTGCAACATTAGCACAAGAACCACTATCAATAATTAAAGTGCAAGTTTTGCCTTTTACCAAACAATGGATGTGGAAAATGTTCTCCCTTTGCAAGTGTTCTTCTTCCTCCTTCATGTGTGCACTTAAGGCTTTTCTTACCACAAGAAAGTCCTTATATGCACCCTCTTCATCACTCTTTATCTCCTCAGCTGAGTCCTCTTGGTACTCTTCCTTTGTGGCCTCTTCTTCCTCCTCTTCTGAATAGAATTCATTTGTTTCCTCAAGGTACAACACTTTCTTGGCATTAGGGCAGTCCCTTGCATAGTGTCCTCTCCCTCTACATTTAAAACACTCAATCTCCCTTGTTCTTGGAGGGTTTGCGGGTGCTTTGCCTTTGTTTTTGTCATTTTGACCTAGATTTGCTCCGTTGGTCCTTTGAGTGAAGTGTGGCTTATTTGGAGCGCTAGAACCGTTTTGGCCGAATGTGTTTGAACTTGGCCGTGCTCCTCCATTGCCATTAGACCTAGGCTGCACTTTAGAAAAAGAAGAAGTATTAGTTCTAAAACCAAATCCACTAGTAGAAGAACGTACCTTTAATTGCCGCTCAATTTTCTCAGCTTTGTGAACCATGGAATTGAGATCAACGTAGGTAGTGAGTTCAAGTTGAAACCCAATCTCCTTATTAAGACCTCCCAAAAACCGAGCCATGGTTGCCTCCTCAGATTCTTCAGTATCGGTTTTCATCAACAAACTTTCTAACTCCTTAAAGTATTCATCCACACTTTTATTCCCTTGAGTTAGGCATTGCAACTTTTGGAACATGGATCTCTCGTAAGATTCTGGAATGAATTTCTTTCTCATCTCATATTTCATCTCATCCCAAGTTCCAATTGTGGGTTGTCTAGTCCTTCTTCTTATACTTTGAGTTTGGTCCCACCAAATCAAGGCATATTCCAAGAACTCTATACTTGCATATCTCACTTTTTGCAACTCGGTATAGTTGGTATAGGAAAAGATCATGTCAACTTTTCTCTCCCACTCAAGGTAAGCTTCAGGGTCACTTTTACCATAAAAGGGTGGAATGTTTATTTTGGTTTTCAAATAATCATCCTCTTGGGGTACATACCTTCTAGGTTGTATTCGGCCTTGAGGTCTTGGGTATACCTCCTCAACCTCTTCCTCTTCATAGTAGTCATTCCATTCTTCCCTAACAGGTTGTGGTCTCACTCCGTGTCTCCTATCTCCTCTACCCCTTGCTCCTCCTCTACCTCCCATGCTTGTGGATCCCTTAGGTTCAGTGCCACGGGATGTTTGGCCTTGGTTTTGATGTGGGGGCTGTTCTTGGGTAGGGGGTGTGTTGGATGTCATCCTTGCTTCCCACTCATCCAACCTAGATTGCATGGTACTAAGCATTTGTGCCATCTTTTCCATTGAAAACTCCACTTTGTCTCCTCCTCCTTGGGTACTGTTGGACCCCTCCATGGCAACCTGAAACGCTTTCCAAACAAGAAAAGAAGAAAACTAACACAAGAAACAAAAGTGAGTCGTTAGTGAAAACAAAAAAAAGGAAAACGAAAATTCTGTTTGGCCTTTTTTTTTTTTCCCTCCCTTGTTTTCTCTCAATTGTTCAAGTGTTTTTCCTTGGCCAATCGTGAGCTAGAACCTCTTAAGGCAAGTCCCAAATTGGCTAACCACAATCTGTTTCGTTTTCTGTCCTTGCAAACTTCTTTTGCCTTCAAAAACACCAATTGATCAAGAAGTGGTAAAACAGCTTCAAGAAATTTAGAGCACAATTTTTAAACACACTTAATAACTATGATTCAAAGAAACAAGAAACCAAAAGTGATGTAGTTGGCTGAACCAAAGAATTGCTAGGGGTTGTCCTGGGCAATCTTTAATTAAACCAACTTATGCAATATCAAATGCAAGCTCTTTGATTGATAGTATGAATGTGTGTCCAAGGTGGGGAATTTGAAGGTTTGATGTGTGTTGTTTTGGGGAAAACACACGGTTTTGTTTTGCTTTTGTCAACTTGGATAGTAGATGCAAAAAGATGGAACTTTTGTACAAAAGGAACTTCTTTTCTCTTCCTTTCTTGTGCACCTTTTTTGGTTGTGCACGTTTCTTTTCCTTTTTTTTTTTTGACGTTCAAAGCAGCCTTGATGCAACCTTTGTTTGTTGTTGCGAAATTCAGTTGTGTATGCTTGAAAGATGATCCTTTTTGTGTTTGTATGGATGTGTAGTAGAAAGAACAGATTTTTCCTTGGATACCAATACAACCAAAACAAACAAACTTGTATTCAATATCACACAAGCAAATTTAATTAAAAGCTTCGTTAACAACAATGTATTTGACTCAAAGGTAGCTTCTTTTAGGCCTTGGACTGATTTTTAGATGGAGTTAAATCCTATTCAATGCAAACAACAATGATCCTATGATTAAGTGTGTTAAAGATGAGATCTTTAATGATAGATGATCACTATTGATGCAAAAAGGTGAAGTCTTTTTTTTTGTGGTTTTCGTTGGACTGAAAGAAAAGAACAATCTTTGTTTTTGTTTTTGATGAAATGAAGTAAGAGATCAAATCTTTTTTTTTTTTTTTGACAAGAAACGTTTTTTTTTTTGAACGATTGAGGCAAATAAGAATGACACAAAACGACAAAAGAAAAGATAATCGAGATGAAGATAAACGAGAGCTCTGATACCACTTGATACGAATATGGTTCGTATGTTAATGTTGTCCCGATCTTTCTTCACTCTCCAAACGTCCTTCAAGCCTTGAATGTGATGGACAATGGTGCCAAGCAACCACCTTCCTTCAAGCCTCCAAAATCGTTTGGTTAGGTGTGTTTGAATCCTCTCAATCCAACACGTCGTTCCGTATCCTTGGATTGTGGATCACCAACAAGGAACACACAATCCTTAATTGGGTCTAGCCTTGATTTAGATATGTGTAAACCAAAGGAAAAACACAAACTTTTATTCAAGAAAACTCAAGAACAAAAGATAACATAAAACACTAGGGTTTTTAGTTCAATGATGAAAAATAGTCTAACCCCCAAAGAAAGGCTAAGTGATCTATTTATATGATTACAAGTCTTGTAAGCCTTCTACACAAAAACGGCTAGGGTTTCCTTGGATTTCCATGTGGTGCGCCTCCTTCCTTTACCATGCAAGAAGCTGAATTTTGTTAATTTAGGCAAGTTCCCTTCTCTTGGCAAATCCACAATTATTGTCTCAATCATCAATTATTGCATTATTACCATCCTTCTAGAACTTGCCTTGTGCCTTCCTTTGTCTCCATTGAAACGCCAATAGCCTTCCTTTTTACCACATGATTTAATTTTGGTAACTTCCTTTTTCTTGAATTATCTCCTTATTTGCTTCCAATCTTCAATTGTGACTTCCATAATTCATTCCAATCCTTCCAAGCTGATTTATGACATTATGGAAGGTCCCTTAAATGCATTTGAAGATGCCTAGGCGGCAGCCCTTGCCTCAAGATAGCCGAAACCCTAATTTGCATGATTGGGCTTGTTTTGGACTTCTTTCTTGCATCTCTTGTATCTCTTTTTGTGGACTGATTTTGGCAAAACCCAAAACATGAAAGATGCTCCAAATTAAGTCTTCTTCAAGGTCCAGCTGGCTCCATGCACGCCCCATCTCAATTGGAAGCCCAAAATCCCAAAACAGCCTTGTGTGGACAAGCTTGGCCCAAATCTGAGAAGCCCTCCTTTCCAAAGCTCAAAACGTTTGATCCAAGACTTGTAACACCTACAAAACACACTCATACACCAAACATAAGTATTCTAAACAAACGTTAAAAGAAGCAAACGAAAAGACAACTAAAAGCCACAGAAACGGCACCAACAAGCGGACTGACTATCATTGGATAATCAGTTCTTAGGCTCAACAATGAGCACCCATTTAGGAGGAACATCCATTGGTTCATCTTACACATGTTTGGTTAGAAAAGAGCCAACATCAAAACCAAGCTGAAAACCATTAAGCCTCTTGGTTTGGCTCCTTGTCAAAGGCCCCTTATGGTTAAGGGCACCTTGTGCAAGCTCCTCATTAGGAGGCTGCTCCTTAGCCTCATCAGTAAGAGAGGTAATGATTGAATAGGAAGATTTTTATGTAAGACAAGTTGTCTTACCATTGGGGTGGGCGGTCCATGGTGGGTAGGGAGATTAGGTGGGGTATTTTGTGAATTAGTAGGTATAATTTATCCACTTGTAATTTTCCCACATTGTATAAGATTATAAATGAAAGAAGAATAAAAGTATTCTTCCACTTGTGCATGGTAGGGGCCACGGCCTAGGGTTCATTTTGATGGAAAAATTGGACACAATTTTGCCCATTTTATTTTCCATGTCCTACACCATTTCTTCTTTAATTTAATCTATAAACTAGTTGTGTCCTACTCTTAATTTCATTTAATTATTCCACATAATTTGTGTTGTTACCTAGGGATTGATTATTTATTTATCCTAATTTCCACATAACATCGATTAATCAATTTTAACCAATTCACCTCTCTCTACAACTATAAATTCCTTTGTTCTCTTTTCCCACTGGCCCATGGGTGTGGGTTATAACATTCCTCCCTCCTGACAAAAAATTTCCTCCTTGAAACTTGTAAGTTCAGTCATAATCTGCTGCTTAGCGTCACTCTACTAATTTTATCTACTAATGTATTGATATGGTGTACGAACATGCTTTTGTAAAATTATATCCTACGGGCACTATTTGGGATGTGATTATCTGGTTATCGGGGGTATTCATCCTATCTTTGAGAGCTTTTAAAATTATTTAACAAGAGAATTCTAGATTTCGTGCTTCCGCTGTGCTACTCTGATTAATCATCCTCCTTATTTGATTAATTCAAATCTCCTTACCGATGATTCATCTGACTAATGAGCGTAATATGTTTGACCCATTTCGATAAGGTTCTCTTCAGTATCTTATTCAGGTTATCCTTCATTGTCTGATATGTTATTGACTTTGTGGAAATCTTGCCTAAAGATACTTATCCTACAAAACCAGTATGTCTCTTTGCCGTTAAAAGTTACACTTAGTTCATAGACAAAATTATAACACTAGTACCACTAGTCACAATTAAATTGCGTAATTAAGCATACCTATTTCGACATCAGGAATTTCTATGTCAGGCACATTCTGCACTGGGTCATCAGTCTTTGATTGCCCTTCTTGTTGAAGCATTTCTCATGGTGGCCCACTTCTCTTCTCTGGGCAGAATCTGATCATGTGTTCGATCTTGTCGCATTTGAAACATGCATCTGTCACCATGCGACACTCATCAGTGTGTTGTTTCTAAAATCTTTGACACATCGGTATAGCTACTGCCAGTCAATGCTGCTGCTGTCGAGGCTGTGACTGAGGCTGGAGAGGTGATTGTTGCTGAGGTCATCTGCCTCCCCCTTTCTGATATTGGTCCCATCTCTCGGTCCGCACCTCAATGCCCTCTCGAGGTCTCTTGTTTCTCGCTTTCTTGTATTGTCGCATCGTAATGCGCTACATTCTGTAACAGGTGGTCAACAATTCCTCAAAGTTCCTTGGGTTTTCCTTCCCCATCCAGGTCTGTATCCGAGGGTGCAAGCTGCATTTGAACTTACACATCCTGAGCCTTTCATCCATCATGATCGCGGGACATATCGACCCAAGGTGGTGAATCAATTGATGTACTCGTAAAGCGTGTATATGGGCCACTGTCTCAGTGACTCGAACTCATCAATCCTCTGACTAGCCACTGACGGGGGTGTGTAACGCCGATGAAATTCATCTAGAAATCTTGTCCATGTGACAGATCGAGGTAGTGGCTGAATGTTAGCTGTCCACTACTGCTTGGCTTCCCCAATCATGAATGGCTGAATAATCTGCGTCTTTATCTCCTCCGGCAATTGTATTAGTTCCAACCCATCCTCGACTTCCTCGAACCATGCCTCAACCATATCCGAATCAGGTCCTCCCTCAAACCTCGAGACTCGCTCTCTCTTAAGCTCCTCGTAAAAGAAGCCAATGTTCATCTGAGACTGTGATGGTGCTACCTACGCCATCCCCGCAGCCTGACCAAGGAATAAAAATGCGCCAGGAAATGCCTGCGTGACCTCTCCTGAGGCATGTACTTGTGGTGATGAAACATGCTGTGGCGATACTGGTACCGGCTCTACGGCTGATGGTACTTGCTGTGGGGGATGTACTTGGATGGGTCTCTCAAGTCGCGATGCCATCCTATCGGAGACAATGGTTCTGACACAATTTGTTCACATATCATCATAAATAAAGTTTAATTCAAGTGTGTTATTCGTGTTCAAAGAGAAATAGACTAAATGCTAGGACTGTAAAGTAATTTTATCCGATACTAAGTAAGAGTAAGGTTATTTCGGTCATTTACCCTTAGCAATTCTAAGGGATCTATACTAAGGTTGTCGCGCTTAGTCTAAAATCATATACTTAGACTCTACAATCTCAGCTTGGGTTATATGATCATAAACTTAGGTTCTACAATCATAGCCTAATACATGTTGTCGCCCACTATATGTTGTCGATGTGGATCTAGAGCCTTGGCTCCGCTACCACCTATAGCGCCCTGGTCGGGACTATGGTCTCGACAATGCACCCGCCGTACTGGGAAATACAAAGCGTTGATAACATCTATATGCACGTCAACATAAACGTGCATCGAAATAACAGAAACATCATAAAATATACAGTGTAATAGACATGCATCACAATACATAACTAACTCTGAATACATCTGAAATACTATCAGTACAACGGGTCGCATTTCAAGTCTCAAATACATAAATGAAAACTACAAAATATGTGCACATGAACTCCTCACTGGTAACCTATGTAGGACCTGCAAGGCACCACTAGAAGGGGGGTTGAATAGTGGGTGCGGAAAATTTGGTTTTTAAAATTGTTTTAAACCAAAAACCCAAATTCTAAAAACAGTTTCTGTTTTCAGGACCTGTATTGTGACGTTTAAAAAACTAGGTTACATGTGTTTGAAAATTCTAAAATTTGGAGAGATCTTAGTCTCAGATGTTCTGAGTATCTCCTAAAAATTTCTGATCAAAATTCAACCTTTAACCCTTTGAAAAAATCGTTGGTGATCAGATTGCGCAAATCTGCCAGAAACGGTAGTCTGACTTGAAAATTTTTATTATGATTAAACCGTGGCTCCAAATGATCTGAAACTTTAATGACAAACCCCTTACTATGTGTATTTAATTGGGTTGAATCAGTTTTGAAACATTCCTTTGGGAAATTAGTCAAAAACGTTCAAAGTCTCAACCTTTCCAAGCCTGAAAATCAGACTGCACTAGTCTCAGAACTTTTGATGTTTGGATGACTTATACTTGTCCAAAGGGGTTGAAACTTGCGAAAAATGAAACTTAAAACGTGTGATTATGTTTTTGGAAAATTTTGTGATTTTTTGAAATTCGTTTGATATCTTAAGACCGCGATGAAAATGATGCACTGTGTTGGAAACTGAAAGTGAGTGCTGAAAAGTAAAGAACATAAGGAATTTTATACTGGTTCCGTTAAATCAACTTACTCCAGTCTTCGAGAACACCTTCCTCGGTTATCACTAATCACAAAACAACAAAAAACACCTTACCACATAGTTATATACCAACTCCAACCCTTTACAAACCTTACAAAGAATCACAATGATCACGAACACCACCACCGAGCGGATGAAAGATTAATCACATCTTGATCAATCTTTTACAACAATATAGCATGTATGATGGTTTATATGAAGCCTATACAACATGTATGAATATGAATACAATAGGCTTTGAGAGAGAACAAGAAAGAAGTGTAGAAGGAGGAGATGACGAACATGTTTTGCATAAGAGAATTTGTGAGACTTGTCTTGTTTTTTGTTTGCTCTCCTTCTCTCCTTTTTATCAAATGTGGCCGCCCCCTTATTTGCTTTTCTTCCCCTTGGAAATTATCTTTTAAGTCCTTGGAAGAATATATTTCATCATTGTGACATTCACTTGCTTACTTGGCAACACTTAATCGGATGATCATCTTGGCCTTGCTTACTTGGCACTCATTGATTGGATAAGAGTTGTCATCATTTGATGACTGTATTAATCTGAAAATATCACTTAAACACATGTGCCAATTAGTGGTTAAAATATTGCCATAAGTCACATAATCAATCCCCTAAAATTTGCAAGCCAAATCGATCACCATTTACTTCACAAAAATCGACCAACTCACTTAACACATGCTGAAAATTTCAGCATGTGCACTATTCAATACAAATTCAAAACATTGTCATTTTATCATACAATCAATCCATTTAATTTAAAGAAGTAAATATGTCACCATTTAGTACATAAAAATCGGAAGCCTTATTTACTCATGCTGAATTTTCAGCATGTGTCACAAATGTGACATAGTTTGAAACATTACCTTGTGTAGTTCCCTCCTTTATGTCACCAACCTTGTATACTTCATTCTTGGCCAATCAAGATGCCAACTAAGCTCAAACATATGCTCCATCAAAGCTGAGCTAGGCATGTGACAAGGCTTGCACATGTGCTGAATTTTATTTTTGCAAACTTTATAAAATAGTGGACAATAATTATACACATACGGTATATTCCAATCAGCCGCAAATTGATTTTTCTTGAACACTTTAGAATGTATTGAATATGTAAAAAATGTCTACATACATGTTATATGTCATACAAAAAACGTTCAATGTGTCGTGTTCGTAGAAAACCGAATTTTCGACTTTTGTCGATTATGCGATTTTTCTCCGATTGAATTCAAACATTTTGCACATGTTATATATATCATGTCACACACAAT
This sequence comes from Eustoma russellianum, assembly GCA_036186865.1. Lineage (NCBI taxonomy): Eukaryota > Viridiplantae > Streptophyta > Magnoliopsida > Gentianales > Gentianaceae > Eustoma > Eustoma russellianum. The sequence goes on along the minus strand of AP025075.1, from coordinate 12,776,188 downwards.
ATAAATAGAATAATTTGAACATTCAGCTCTAAATTCTAAGTGTATGTGGCGCCCCATGTGCTTAAAAAGTTGAATTTGAAATCTCCACAATTTGGCCTTAATTGAGTGTGATTTGTGTGCGCCAACATGAAATGATTTTATGGCTGAATATACCATGTAAGACACGAAATTGGTGGCCATTTTTGAAGTGTAGGGGCTGGTCATCTATATATGGCAAGTACGTGACACGTTGGCGAAGTTTCGGTTGTCACCCGATACGACAATTATTGGTTTAGAACCTTGTAACGTATCGTAATAATTTTGTCATCACCACGACTTATATCATATGATATAAGACCTGAATATACTCATAAAAATGAGATAAGTATAGTTGTGTGACATTGACGTACGTTCGTAAAATATATAACGTGTCGGTAGTACGTTGAAATATATGTGTACGGTGCCTTTTTTTTAAAAAAAATCTGAATATATATATATATATGTAAAGGCATGTGATAGGGGAAGGAGAAGACTTTCCTTTCTTCAATTTGTTGCCTTTGTTCCTTTTCCAAATATGGTTTCATTCAATGAACTACTTAGATCATTTAACTAAGTACTTCACTTAAAGAACTAGTTTAGTTCATTTATGGTGGCACCTGAAAAATAGTTCAAACAAAAAAAAAGTACGCTATTTGATGTAAGCTTTAAAGCTTCATGGCTCGTTAGTACGGCAACATTATATATGAATTATATAAGACAGGTTTCATGCAAACACGTGTCAAGTCATAAAACGTGTCATTCATTTCTTTAGTACACGTTATTTAAATCATGCATTTTGTAATCACTCAAACCCCTTTTTCTCAACAACCTACCCTCGGTTCATCTTTAGCAGTATCTGAAGCTAACTCTTGAGCCTCTGTAATACGTTAAAAATATGGATATGCAATAACGAATCGCTCAATAAGTATTTCCGCCTAGATTCGTCATGTTGATCATGAATCAGAGACGGGTTAATAAAAACAAGCATAGTGCAATAATAACATAATGCATCTCCGTTTCACAAATATAGTGACAGAGAAGACAAGTGCGTCAACATCATATGAAGATGTAAAGTACGGAAAGAAAATTCAACGAGTAAATTATTTCATTTTTGTATTTCATGTCTTCTTATGTAGCTATTAATCTTTTAACTTATGTCCTATGTTAAATCCCTTTTTGCAACGTCTATGACACAAATCATACTCTACCCAGTCATCATATGTCCGCTGATGGTCTAAGCATATGCATAGTAAGGTAACTCTGGTAAAATCCATATGCTCGTATGAAGAAATGACATGCATTCTTATTCAAAAACTTTCAAAATAAAATCATTTTGTAATTATCATATAAAATTTGTCTCGAAACATGTATATAGAATCTGTCATCACCTAAGAACTGTAACACATGGCATACTGACTAGTTCTCCATATAGTTATATGTACCGGCCATGAACCCTGATGGTCCAACCATTGTGTTACATCATGTGTACATGGATCTAACGGTAACGCATTATGGCGGAAATCCTGGGTTCTAGACACGGTGTTACACTCGGTAAAAATGTTAAACATAACTATGCCACATGACACCAGCCTCTCACCTAGGTTTCAGCGTCATGAGGCACTCATAACATATGTTGCACCTGACCTCCTCTCTACTACATGCGACTTCAGGTCGGTCTCCAAACATAAACATGAACTGTAAAACAGCAGAACATATCGTATAACATAAGCTATGGAAACAACGAGTCATATCGTCGTAAATATGTGTCGTTGGAATCAGTCTGTGCGTGGTATGGTCCGTTAAAATCCTTTTAAAACTTTTCACGTGATAAAATCATTTCTATCAAAGATGTCGCATAAAATACCTCTAAAACATTTCGTGAAGTATAACGTTTCATAAAAGTGTGTCGTATGATAAAACCCCTTTTTGTTTTAAAACTTATTCTGTCATATGCATGTATGAATGCTCGGTTTCAGACTGATATACGTCTCTAATCATCTCAGCACTTATGTCTAATGTTGGTCTCATGTATGTCCTATATTGACGTGAAATACCCGTTTTGCCCCTTCTATCTTAGCCTCAGCCAACCCTCCCAAACCAGCCCACTCTTTCGCTTTAAATCATTAAGTTCTTGTCCTAAATTGTCTTTTATTCATTTTATCTTGTAACCTTTTCAATTCAGCCCCATTTTCCTATGTGTTGTAAAATTTATAAAGTCCATTTACCCCTTTTTATCTCATACGGTCAAAACAGCCCTTTAGTGGGCTTGTACATTTCATCATTTCTCCATTTTCTTATTTAACACTTATGTTGTATAAGTTCATACATGATATAAATTATACATATCATTCCATATATGTAATCATGTAAATACTATATATATATATATATATATATATATATATATATATATATATATATATAATTCTACAAGAAAAAAGGATGGCGGCGTGGTCTGGCGATGCGGCGATCGTGCGCCAATGGCGATCCGGCTGATGGCAGGTGCTCCTCCGATTGAATTACTCTTCCATCTATACCTTCTTCTCTATTCCTACTTTCCATTCTTTACTGAAAACCCGAATCTTTTTCATTGTCGATGGCGGCTGCAGAGAAATCTCGGGAAAACCCTACGGGATTGGCACCAAAAAAGAGCTATGAATCCCTTTTTCACACGTCGACTGCCACTCTCATTGATAACAAACCGATTCACAAGTATAAGAGCAGTCCAATGATATCTTTTACGGATGAAGAAATTGCTTCATTAGCGGCACCATTCAAATTCTCCTTAGTGGGAACTTTCTTGTATGGCAAACCGCCGATCGCCACCATTCGATCAACCACTGATCGGATCGGTTTTACTGGCCCTGTGCAAGTGAGACTCTTGGATGGACTCTACACACGTGATCTTGCACTTTAAAAATGAATAGGATTATCTGCGATTTTTTGCAAGACAAAGTTGGATGATCGCAGGGAAATACATGAGAGTTACTAAATGGATGCCAACATATGATCCCACAGTCGATGTACCGATCGTGCCGGTATGGGTATCATTCCCAGGGCTACCGCTGCACCTCCATCAAAAGTCAGCCCTGATGCAAATTGGGCGCATGTTGGGAATTCCAATGAAATTGGATACAGCGACTGCAGAGTCTCTTCGGCCTTCTGTTGCTCGTTTGTGTATTGAAATTGATGTAAGGAGTTGCCTTCAAGAGTTTTTATTCATGCGTTAAATAAGGTGCTTAATCAGTAGGTAATTTATGAAGACTTGTCGTCATATTGTTCCAAATGATGTAGGCTCGGTCATAAGGTTGCAGATTGCGGACGAATCTTAGTGCAACCTACAGATGTATCCAAGTCCAAGGACATTTCAGAAAATCAGCACCCAAAGGGCGGACCATCTAATACGCGCAAAGCGCTGGAGCAGCGCTGGACTCCTAAAAAACGTCCAGAACCATCTGAACAGCATGCTTCTGCGGATATTCCAGTCTTATTATCGCCGGATTTGACTGCAACAGCACCACGTGCAGTCACGTATGCTCAGGATATTTCTCGACTCCAGGGAGTTGTTGACAGCTTTATAGCAGATATACTTCATAATCCGCAACCAACATCGCTCTCTGACAGTGAGGTTATACCAGATCAGTCTGGTGTGCAGGATGCTTATACAGCAGACCCTTCTGCAATTGCTGTGGTTTCAGAAATTATGCAAGATATGCTATAGGTGGTTGTCTCTTCAGACTTCCCACATGTTGATCAAAATATTAATCCCACAGACATGACCGCTGATGTGCAGTTCCAGCCTCCACCACGCCTGCTCCGTAGGCCTCGTCGTAATATGGACCCGGTGTCCCCGCCAGTCACAAGATCCAGGTCCATTCTCTCTAATTCCTTTGACCGTTTATCATCCCAATGAAGATTATGATATGGAATGTCTGTGGTGTTCGAACTTCACTTCCACGAATCTTGTCGCTGTTGCGTTGTTATAATTTACATGTCTTTGTTCTAATTGAACCTAAGTCGAGGCCATCATCATTGTTATTTTATCGTTTGAAATTTTGTTTTACACAAGCAATCTCAGTGTGGCAGGATAAAATATGGATTTTCTGGAGTTATGCTTTTTTGCGACTGGAGAGGGATCGTATAGGTGTTCAGAACCACTCAATGTATTTTCAATGGATACCAACAGGTGATATTTTCTGCTGTACGTTTGTATATGGCTTGCATTCTGTTATAACGCGTTGTCCGCTATTGGAAGACATTGTGACATTACATGCAGAACTTGATGTCCCATGGCTGGTTTGAGGTGATTTTAATACTTTCTTATCGCTAGAAGAGCATTAGGGTCGATCTTCTCCACCTCTTAGATCATTGCAGGACTTTAATGACTGTGTATCTTCTTGCTCGCTGCAAGCTATTAACTATCAAGGTTCAGCATTTACCTGGAGTGATGGGAGAGGATTGGGACGAGTATGGCGCAGATTGGATAGGTATCTTTGCTCGTTGAGCTTCTTTGACCTATTCGACACAGTCGCCTATCAACACCTTAGTCGAACCACATCGGATCATTGCCCTATTTATCTTGAAGGTTTAGCCAAAAGATCTATTACATCTGCTGCTTTTCAATACTTGGATGCATGGACCACACATACAGATTTTGATCGATTGGTCACTCATTACTGGCAGTCTTATGAAACAATTGGCGGTATGCGAGGATATTATGAAAAGATGTGGTAGCTTAAAATGCATTTGAGACAGTGGAATAAAGATGTGTTCGAAAATATCTTTGATGCTGTTGCGCATGCAGAATCTGAAGCTCTTCGCTGCGAAAAAGAGTAGGATGCTTGTCCAATTGCTGAATCCCGTGAGTCGTATCACAGAAGTATGGTGGCTTTGAAGCAACAGCAACATCGCATAACGGTGTTTTGGCAGCAAAAAGCCAATGTAAAATGGGTGAAAGAGGGTGATGCTAATACTCGATATTTTCATCAAATTGTCACAGACAAGCGACGACGTCAAACGATTAGTAGAGTTTTTGATTCAAATGGAGTGGAATATCAAACACCGGCAGAGATTGAGCAGGAAGCAATTCGATATTATCAGCATTTGTTTACAGCGGAATCTCTAGCAAATCCCTCTTCCCTGCTCCAATATATTCCAACTATTTTAACAAATGAAGACAATGCAACACTCCTTTCCATACCGGATCTTCAGGAATTCCAACCAGCTGTATGGGATCTTAGCCCAACCAGTGCAGCAGGTCCAGATGGTTTCCCAGGTTCGTTTTATCAAAGATTCTGGCACGTAACTAAATTCGATGTACATAAGGCGGTACACGAATTCTTTCTTGGAGTTACACCCCCCAATCAACTTGCTGCATCTCTTATTACGCTTATTCCCAAAGTATCAAATCCTCAGTCGTTTCCTGACTTTCGACCAATATGCTTGACTAATTTTTCAGCCAAGGTCATTACAAGGTTGCTGGCAACGCGTTTATCCAATCTATTGCCGCGGCTGATTTCTCCGGAACAAGCTGGCTTTTTAAAGGGGCGTGGTATAACGGATCATATTTTGTTAGCTCAGGAAATGGTTCACATGTTAGATAAGCATGTACATGGTGGTCAGGTCATGATTAAATTAGACATGGCAAAGGCTTTTGACAGAGTGGATTGGAACTATCTTAGGCAGATTCTACTCAAATTCGGTTTTGATGCTAAGCTAGTCAGGATTATATTGAATAATTTAGCAGCTACACGTTGCTCCATTCTCATCAATGGTAAACCAGTGGGTTTTTTCTCTGTCACTCGCGGAGTTAAACAAGGTGACCCATTATCGCCTTTGTTATTTATATTGGCTTCAGAAGGTTTTTCTCGAGGGCTTAATTCGCTAATTACTTTGGGTGAATTAAGTGGTTTCAATTTGGGATGGGCTCCACAAATATCCCATTTGGGTTTTGCAGATGATCTTGTCATCTTTCTGAATGGCAAACTCCCAAATATGCACAGATTCCGCCAATTCTTAGATACATATCAATCCGCCTCAGGACAGTTAATCAATTTTCACAAAAGTCAATTAGTTGTGGGGAAGTCCGTAGCTGGGCCAAGAGCGTCACGAACACTTGGCATGCGATTGGCGGTGTTGCCCATAAAACATCTTGGGTCCTATTTGTATAAAGGGGTCAATAGATCTTTATACCGTACTGCTCTATTAGCGTATTTCGACATGAGACTTAATGTTTGGTCATCCAAATTGTTATCCATGGCAGGAAGGCTAATATTAATCAAGCATGTCTTAGCAATGATACCCATTCATCTCATCGTAAGTTCCAGGTTTCCCAAAAGTGTCATCACATCTTTAAATCGAAAAATGTCTACTTTCTTGTGGAATGGTCGTCATCATTGGGCATCTTGGGATTATGTTTGTCGTCCGGTTGAGCATGGTGGGCTAGGTATCCGAAATTTAGACTATATTCAAAAAGTGTATGATGGACAACTCTGGTGGAAGTACCATACGTCTGACTCATATGGGCCACATACTGCCGTGCGAAATACGGCCAACGCGCTACTGTTTATGCCCATATCTACGACTCAGCAGTTTGGAAACGACTCTGTCATATTCATTCTTACATACATGCACATGTTCACCACTCGCCGAATGGAATGAGCTGGGAGTCTGACCCTACCGGTACATATACCATCAAATCCGCCTATCTATTGCTTCATGCAGATAATACCAAGTTGGAGTTCTCTAAGTACATATGGTGGTCTTCTTCTCCTCTGGGTGCAAAAGTGTTTTTTTGGAGATTATGGTCCTGTTCGTTGCCTCTCACCAACAATCTTCGGGCTTGGCAGACTATATATCCCTCGCAGTGCATCTTTTACTTACAGCATTCGGACATTAAGGATCACTTATTCTTGCAATGTCCAGCTATCAAATCTTTATGGGTTGAGCTTGCTACGTTATTTTTGGCTCCTTTACCACTCCAGTCCACCATTCAAGCCTATTTGATTTGTTGGTGGCGTCAGGCTACGGCTGCTACCATGATGGGCCACTTTCGGGCAGTCATTCCGGCACTGGTGCTTTGGGTGATTTGGAAGGAATATGCGTCCATCAGATTTGGTGACAACATCTTCTCCTATCGGCATCTATTTGATCGTGTCCGTAGGCATATATATTCTTGGTGTGCATCGGTGCAAGGTCGTAAATTTGTGCAGCCCTTTCCCCGTTTAACTGCCCACGGATTTTCGCCACACATAAAGGTTTTCCGTCACAGATTAGTTCGATGGAAGTTTCCTCCTTCTGATAGAATGAAATTAAATGTGGATGCTGCAGTTGGTCGCAGCGGAGCAGCAGCGGGTGCTGTGTTACATAATGATTCAGGAGCATTCATTTCTACGGTTTGTTTTGCACTGCCAAGTGTTACGCCAGTTCGAGCTGAACTTCTGGCCTTGCTCTACTCTCTTCTTTTCTATGCGATGACATATGATGGCCTATATGTTGAAACTGATTGCAGAATGCTTCTAACTATACTTGCTAATCCTTCTCAATATAATGGCTCTTGTTCAGTGGATATACTGAGGACTCTCATGCTGCTATGTCTCAATGCATCTACTATAAGCTATTGTCCACGCGAGGCAAACACTGCTGCACATCTTCTAGCGCGTTATAGTCTAAGCGCTGCAGGAGTAAGGACATACACGTCAGCTTCTTCTCTGCCCTGCGACGTGCGAGGATCCGTGATCTTGAACACCACTCTTCCAAATTTCCGTTTATGAATACCAGGATGGATTGGCGTTCACACTTGGGGGTTGCCTATGTCCATATTTGGCGTAGGCAGCCTTGGTATGTCCCTATTGCATTATACCTTTTGTGCTTCTTTCTACATTCGCATGATCACTATCCTGTATCTTTGGATAACTGTTTCTATTTTTTTGAGATTTTCGGTGACTGGCATCAATGTGCATGGGAGGTACTTTGGAGTGGTCGATATAGCACTGTCAACTGGAGGTTGCCCGTGGTCGACTGGCTACGGGCAACACGGGTATTACTTTCTTTCTTTCGTCATGCTTCTATGACCTATCTTCCGCGATGTCATTACATATATTCTCTGCGATTCGCACAAGATGTTGAATGCCGCCAACGAAGGACCAAAGAATCGTATTGCTTGCTATTGACAACAAGATTTATACTGCTTTTCCTGGCTATCTACATCATCATCAACATGCATGATTTTGGCCGAACGAGGACGATGTTTGTTTACCTAATTTCTGCACAGTTGTACTCCTTATATTCTCAACCATCCACTCATATAAATATGTACGCTTTTTCCTTCGTCAAGGTTTTATCCACAAGGGTGGTTTTACTTGACAAGGTTTTAATGCGGCATATCGTGTATGACTGGAGGTTGCGCATACTTACTTTTCTTCATTCGCTTTTCTCTTATGATGACACTTAATTTTTGATGTAACATGGTTTCCCTCCACCATAAGCGACGATTTTCAATAAAATTGCTTTACATAAAAAAAACTAAATAACATATTTGGTAAGCACTTATGGCCCTAAGGCCGAATGCATAGACACACACAAACACATATTTTCCAACTTATTTATCATGACATATATGCTAGAATGATAATAATTCTCTTTTTTCTAAAGCGATCATGCACACCTACCATGATGATACATGATGACACATTAAACTTGTCTTATCATAAAAAGAATCATGCTTGAGGCCTACCATCACAACCATGATCATAAGGTTCATGATCATGGTGATGATCATGATAAGAATCACATGCAAACACATATAACAATGCAACGCATGAAAATACACCTTCTTAGGACATGATCTTCAAGATTATACATCATGAAGATGGTGATAAAATCATGCCTAATGACGGAGGTAAAAACAGCCCTATCCTTGGAAGGAAACACATGAAAATAAGGTGATGATCATCAAAGAAACCATTTTTATGGCCATGCATTATACCATTATTTATGATGCACCATAGTCATGCTAAATTATGTCCTTTAACATATAAACACACTAAAAACATAGGAAATCAAGGATGTGATGATCATCATAAATACATGCAAGAAAATGGATCAAAGTGAGGTTCTTAGTAAACTTTCTCAAGAAAGTGTATTAAGATGCCAACACTTTTTATGAAAATGAACACATGCATGCCCTATCTTGCATCTCCACCATACGCCTAATATATGAGGCTTTCACAAGCCATAATCTCAACATGCATGACACCTTATGGTACTCATATGATCATCAAGATACATTCAAGCACTACACAAAAGACTTCATCAAATTAGCATGCATCACACTTTTCATCTTTTTAGTGAAAACATCATTTGAATATATGCATACATGATCCAAGATGGTAGATGAATATAAATGACATATTTTTGAACATGCATAATGAAGCTAGGAAGAATACTCGCCTTTTCTTTGATTCTTACTCTTTAAGAAGGAAAAGATGTCTTCTTTTCCTACTCTTGGCACCCCACGGTCTAATGACCAAAGTTGAAGGAAAAATGGGTTAATTGTTGAGGTATGCAAACTAAGAAAGATGTAAGATGAATTATTAAGTGGACTTACCCTTGAAATCCTTGAAAATCCTCTACTTTTCAAACTTAGAACACCTCTTCCCTTTGCTTGATGTAACTCACTGTCTAGGTGGGAAATGAAGAAGGAAGTTAGATTTCTTGAAGGGTTTAATGAAGGCAAGATGTTTAGGAAAGATGATATGACTCTTACCTTGAGTATTCTTGAATTGGAAGGCTTGATTTTCACTTGAAGAATGGAAGAATTCCTCTTCCTTTTCGCTTGGGTGTATATTGGATGATAGAGGAAGGAAGATGGAGATTTCTTGGCTTGAGAGGGAAGTGGAGTGAGGAGAAAATTCTAGAGAGAGAAGAGAAGTTACGAAATCTTGGGTGGAAGATGGAATGAGGAGAATGGAGGAAGAATGGCTTTTGTTGATTGGGGGCTCTCCTTTGGCGAAGGTGATGGGAAGAAGTGGAGAGGGAATTATTGGTTTTTGTCTTAGGGAAGAGAGGGTGTAAGAAAAAGAACCATGCATGAAAAATGGTTGGAGGGTTTTCTAATTTGTGTAAGAGAGGAAATGATGGAATAGGAATATTTTTATGTAAGACAAGTTGTCTTACCATTGGGGTGGCCGGTCCATGGTGGGTAGGGGGTTAAGTGGGATATTTTGTGAATTAGTGGGAAGAAAGTTGGTATAATTTATCCACTTGAAATTTTCTCACGTTGCATAAGAAATGGAAGAAAAATTAAAGTATTCTTCCACTTGTGCATGGCAGGGGCCACGACCCATGGTTCATTTTGAAGGTAAAATGATACAACATTTTGCCCACTTCATTTCCATGTCCTACAACATTTTTTCTTTAATTTTATCAACAAAATAGTTGTGTCTTACTCTGAATTTCATTTAATTATTCAACATAATTTGTGTTGTTACATAGGGTTTGATTATTTATTTATCCTAGTGTTCCATATTTCTTAAATATACCGTTTATCACAGTACATCGATTAATCGATTTTAACCATTTCACCTCAATCTATAACTATAACTTCCTTTGTTCTCTTTTCCCACAGGCCCGAGGGTGTGGGTCATAACAACTCCTCTTTTCAATCGTTTAGTTGAGATACAAGATTTATGTTAGAAGATTCTAACAATTTCGTGTCTTCAATGAAGCGTTTCTTTTCTTTTGCAAGAATCCTAGTAAAGTTATGTAACTCAAGATATTGACCAAGAAAATCATCATAAGATGGTTCAGAATCAGAATCAGAATTAGAATTTACCTTAATGGATGCTTTGGATGCAAAGCAAACTTGAGCCGTTTCCTCTTCAGCTTCTTCACTTTCAGAATCAGATGAATCACTCCATGTAGATGCCTTGAGGGCTCTTCTTGTACTCCTTTGCTTAGGTTCTGAGACGGGTCTAGTTTTTGTCCATTCCTTGTCACGGTTTTTTTATAGTTTTGTTTGAGTCCTTGTTAGGGCAGTCATAAGAGATGTGTCCAAGTCTTCCACAATCATAACACTTAATATCTTTATCATTATTCTTATTTCTATGGTTCTTAGATGAAGTAGGCTTAGGTTTATTTTTAAAAGACTTTCTCATAAACTTTCTTAATCCTTTAGCCAACAAGATTGGATCTTCATTATCAGAATCCGTGTCACTGTCATCTACGCGATCAGTAGAAGTAGAGACATATTCATTTGATTAAAAAGCTATGGTCTTGTTTGTTTAGAAGTTGATTCATATTTCCATAGAGTGAGTTTGTTTCCATATACCTTTAGAAATCTGATCAATTCTTCCTTTTTTATTGACTTTGTTTCTTTACTTTCTTCAATTGCAGTCACTTTATGATCTCATTCGGATAGGAGGCTTCTCAAGACTTTCCGTACTTTCTCCTGTGAAGAGAAAACCTTTTCAAGAGATTCAAGAGAATTATAGATGTTAGTCAATCTCAAATCCATATCAACAATATATTCATTTGGAAACAATTTAAAGGATTCAAGTGTAAACATAAGCATATTTATCTTAGACTCTTTTATTTGACTAGTTCCTTCATGCTTCATTTTAAGACACTTCCTTATCTCTTGAGCACTAGTGCAACTAGAGACATAACTCGATTCACTTTTACTCTAACCATTTAAGAGAAGTTGCATGGCTTTAGAATTCATACTCAACTTCTTTTTATCATCACTAGTATATTCTTGTTTAGGTTTTACAACCTCTAAAGTAACACCATCAACCGTGGATATTTTAGATGGAACAAAAGGACCATCTTCTATTATAGACCATAAATCTATATCAATAGCCATTAGAAAAAGTTTCATGCTAAAGTTTCCATTGATTAAAGGACTCAGCATAAAAAAATGAAGCCCTTTAACTTGACATACATTCTTGCTCGGTTTTGTGGCTAGTGGATGCCATCTCACAAAGATTGTTAGATCTTCTTGTTTTGAGTGAACCTTTACCACTAGTAGGAACTTTATAGCACCACTAGAAAGGGGTGTTGAATAGTGAGTGAGAAAACAATGGTTTTGAAAAATGTTTATTGACCCAATACTCACTTCTGAAGGCAGATTCTGTTTTCAGACCCCATTTTTGAATAATTAACTGAATAGGTTCTGGACATACAAAATTCGTGCAATTTTGTCACACTGTACTTTAGGATGTTATCTATATGTCATAAACATTTGAGATCAAAATTCAAAGTTTAAAGCCTTCAAAACCCATTTTTCATTGAACTATGTCAATCAGTGAAAAACTTTCTCTTATAATGAAAAATTAGTTCCCAATAATGGCAACTACAAATGATCTGAAATTTTGATAAGATGTCCCTTAAGGTATTTAGTTTAATGGGATGAAACAAGTTTGCAAAATTCCTTTGGCAAGTATGTCAATCACGTTGATGTTCTCAACCTCTGTCAATCTGAAAATCAGATTGCACTAGTCTTGGAATTTTGAACATTTGGATGACTTATACTTATCCAAATTCAATGAAACCTATCTTAAATTAAATCTAAGACCTTTATCTGTGTCCCGGTAAAATTTGATGATTTGTGAATGTTGTACCCAACAAAAATCGTATTGTACTTGAGACTCGTATAAAGTGAATTAATGAAAGGTTAGATGATTCAAGTGCATTTTACTAAGTTTTATTATTGCTTATTTAATTAAATTTCCCTAAAGTAAATATTATAAGAAATGATATAATTATACAAATGTGTCTTATGGAGCATGTGAAATGACAAAAATGCCCTCCCAAACCTCAGTAAAATTCGGCCAACATGAGGGCTTCTAGAACCCTCCTTAAATTTTTTAATATTTCATTTCAAGACCACTCTTGGAATAAAATAAAATATAAGAATGCAAGCATGGGAGACAAAAGGTGGTCAAATGCAAGACACCAAGATGTTATCTTCCTTCTATGCATTTTTGTCTCCTCTTTTTGACCCAAGCCGCCGGCCACCCTCTCCATTTACCCCTTGGAGATTTCTTCAATTTAACTAGAAGCCTCTCCTTCATCTTCAACTCTCAACCCTCTCAAGAGTTTCCCCAAGCAAATCACTAAAGACAATTGAACACTTAGGCAATTTCATCATTATCCTCATTTCATACGGTTGATAAGAGCTATGTGACTCAAGGATATCTTCATCTTCAAGATCCAAAGACTCCTCTAGGTAAGTTGCATGTTGAATTCCCTAAGTGAATTCCATATTTCAAATGATGAAGCTCACATTGTGCCTCCCATTTCTTGCCGAAACCGTGACCTTCAATGGTCACTAGGTGGAGATTTTTTTCAAGCTACTAAGAGAAGCTAACCTATTGGTGGGTTGAATTTTTTTCAATCTCCATTCAAGCTTCAATTTGGTAAGATAATCTAGCTTCAAACTAGCTTCATTATAACTTTAAATAGTAGCCAAACATTTACTTCCACCCCTCCCTCAAAACCATATGTCATAGGGGGAAGTTAGAGGAAACTCTACTCTATTTCAACCAAGGCACAACCTAGAGAAACATCTAAGCTCAAAGAGGCAAGTATACTCTAAGCAATCTTGACTTATTTGTGAAGTGTATGCTTGAATGAATAGCCTTTCTAAGGTGTGAATTTTAGTTGAAGATTCTAAGTACCAAGCATGAGAAATTAGTTGTTCATAAGGGAAAAGTGTTTGCATGTGGGTAATTTCCTCTATGGATATGTTGCATGCCTATTGTAAACATAGGATGAGACATTATTCTCACCATAGGGTACGGTTATGAGGGTGAGATGGATAGTGAACACTCCTTGTTAAGAATGAACACTATGAGGTATAAAATGTATGAAAATGGCATGATTGAATGATTTACCATATGGATGTGTTTCATGCCTAATGTAAACATGGTATGAGACATTTTCTCACCATGGGGAGACGGTTTTAAGGGCTAGTAGGATGGAATACTAATTCTTTTGAAGAATAGACCTTGTGAAGCAAAAGATGTATGAAAATGGTATGATTGAATGATTTACTACATGGATATGTTTATGCTCAAATTCAAATATGACATGAGTCCTACTATGTGCAAGAAATGGGCTTTTATGATGGTTATTGGATGCATGAATTAGTCTTGTGAAGTATAGACTTAGTGAGGTGTGAAATGATGGAAATGGCTTATGCTATAGGTAAAATGGCAAGGCTGTTTTTGGGTGTGATTCATATGTAACCTAAAGACTATTATGGAACTTGGAATGATTATGTTAAAATAGATATTTAGTGGTTTGTAAGTCATTTTATAGAAATAATGATAGTTGGTAAGAATTTGACAAGAAAAAGTTACAAAAGAAAAAACTACTGGAGCTGGATAGTTTTACGTGGTGTATTGTATGACCTCAAAGGAAAAACTACTGGAGCTGGATAGTTTTGGTAGGATGCTAGACTTGTATGTTTATTAAATCTGTGAGTTGGAATTTCGGTAAAAGGACTTGTGGTTTATCCTCAAAGAAATTTTTAGTGACAACTGGTCACCACAGATTCTGCATGTACCCAGTTTTGGAAAAATAATTAAATGACCCCTCTAAACCTATTGGATTGCCCTGAAATTTTTATGGTAATTGCCTAAGACATAGATGAACATTTCAAAGTAATAAATTGGCTTGGAACCACAGTTTTGAGGGTTAACAACTGAGTTGAAGTTTGTGTTACAAAACTGGAAAATGGGACAGATTCATGGCATGAGTTTTGAGACTTGATCTTGTTGATTTGGACTTGTATGTGCTGTTTGGGCATATGAATATTATTCCTTGGTGTGTTTGCTATGTTTTCCAGGTGATGGCCCAAATTAAATAAGATTTTATGGCTCTAAAACTATGGTAAGGACGGGTACTGCACTGATGGATTCAGCAGTTGCTCTTTTCAGTAAACTAATGATTGGAGGGTGTTAACCACCTCGAAATGTTATGAAATTTTTATGGCATGTATATAAGGCTTCATTATGCATGTGTGTCACAAGTTTATGAAAACAGGCCCTGAATGGATAATCATGAGGCCGCATGAACAGGGAGTTAGTGCCGGAATATTTTCCAGCTTAAAGAACAAGATCGTATTTGTGTTACGTGATGCATTTAGTCATGAATTGCATATTGCACATCATGTATTGCATTGTCACAATTTACATGATTTATGAGACTGATTTTATGTCAAAGAAATTATGAAAAGCTCTTTTAAAGAAAAGATTTTAGTTTTGAAAGAAAGATTCCTAGTGGTACCATAAATTTCTGGCCAGCGCAACCCGCTCTAGATCCGGGGTTAATTGATCTGATGATGATTATGACCGTTCATGCCTGGAGATAATAGACCCGATTATGATGATTTATGACTGTTCAGGCCCGGAGAGAATAGACCTGATGACGATGATTGATTGTATGACCATTTTCAGATCCAGAAATAATAGATCTGAAGGGAATGGTATGACCGCCTCAGATCCGGATATAATAGATCTGAACACTCTCTACTCCTCATTTACGAAGATGATGTTTTGAAAGAAAGAAAGATCAAATTAATTTTCATCTTATCATATTTTATCACACTTGCATATTCATGCACATTGCATCTAATTGCTAGTCGAATGCTTGATGTACTGTTACATAGGTTATGATGTTATTATTTATTGTCTCCTAAGTTATGATCTTATTATTTCTTGCCCCATAAGTTATGATCTGATTTCCTGGTGGTTAAGGGATTGAAGGTCAGGTATGTTGTGAATCCAAATTCTTGGGATTTGGTTCTCATGTATACTTTCCATTTAATTCTTGATTGTTTATGGTGTACTTGTAGGTGACTTTGTCACTGACCCCCTTATTTTTTCTCCCAGAGGCTGCAGGAAACAGGGCAGAGTGGATTGACGATGAGCCTAAAGTTCCATACCCGTAGACGGCGAGAGGATGGCAGCTTAAGGATTTTATTATGATGGTTTATGTTTGATGGACTTATGATGGAACATTAATTTCGGATTTCTCTTTTATTTTTGCAGACATTGTTGTAGACGTTGTGTTGGATATTCAGAATGTTTTTATTCAAAAGTTTTTATTCTGCCTAAGTTTTGTTTACCTGTTTATATGTAAGCATGAAAGTCCATGCATTTTCTTATGGACTATGACATGTTATGCATTGACGCCTGGTACTCTCCGTAGTGAAGTACGGCAGGCACACCGTACGCGGGCAGACCGGTGCGGGGCGCTACAGTGAAAACCTTTTGCTATTTTCTCAGTTGTTTTGAAAACATTGCAAAAACAGTATTGAAAGCAAAAGTGAAGAAAAGTAAGGACACACATATTTTTATACTGGTTCGATCAATGTGACCTACTCCAGTCTTCGAAGACACTTTCCTCAGTATTCACTAATTGCCAAAGTCACCTTAGAACAAGGGTGGCTGGAGTTATACACCAACTCCTTCAATGTCCAACTCTTTTACAACAATCACAACAACAATCAACAAAATCACCA
Organism: Eustoma russellianum; assembly: GCA_036186865.1. NCBI lineage: Eukaryota > Viridiplantae > Streptophyta > Magnoliopsida > Gentianales > Gentianaceae > Eustoma > Eustoma russellianum. Next base: position 12,759,642 of record AP025075.1, on the reverse strand, counting down.
CCACCTCACTAATGAAGGTTTGATCACACCTTGATCAAGCTTTTTACAAGTATGGGATGTATGATGATGGTTTATATGAAGAATGTACAGAATATATAATGTATGTTTGATAGGCTAAAGGCTTTGTGCAAGAGAGGAAGATAATAGATGAAGAGGACTCTTGCCTTTCACTTGATAAATTATAGAATGTGTCTTGTTTTGCATTTGATCTTCCTCCTCCTTTTATAGAGTGGTGCACGCCCCCTATGGCTGAAATGACTCTTGAAAATTGTGCTAAAATGACAATTGAAAAAATGTCTTGGATGCTCTTGGAAGATATCTTACAAAGCCTTGTGACATACCTTTGCGTATTTGGCGAGATATGGTAAGACGAGTGATGTGTCTTTGCCTTGTTGTCACTCTATGATTGGGTCTTCATTAAGCCACCTTGGAACATAATATATGACATAGATAATCATCAAAAATCTGAAAAAAGTTTGAATTTTAAATGTCCAATCAGCCATTAGTGTGATGTATTCTCATTTTTGGAATGTTTTTGCGTCTGAAAGTGCCTTCTTAAAACTCACCTTGCTGAAAACTTTAGTCTTGTTTTTGAAATTTGAAACATTGCCTTGTATATTTGATCTCCATAAGTCTTTGAATTCTTTTGTAGATCATTCTCCACCAATCATAGTGCAAGATAAGCTCCACCTAGGCTCCATGTAAGCATAAATCACAGCCCACTTTAGCACACATGTGCTGAAAATAAATTTTTAGTTTTGAATAAGTAATAATGTAGCATCTTCATAAACATGGTAAATTTCAATCGCCATTGAACTTTGTTTTCTACAATACTCCAAGATAGGTCTTGAGTGTGTAAAACATGTCAAGATACATGTCACAAATGTCAAAAAACGCCCCCTTTATGATGTACAAACTTGAATTTTCGAATTTCACCGATTGCACGATTTTTCTACTATTGGTCACGAATCCTTTAGACATGTAAAATGTGATATAAAACATATAATATACATAAAAAATGTATAATCTCAGCTCCAAATGGTGTAGGAAATTCGGCCATGGGGTGCAACAATTTTTGAATTTGAATTTTCAAGAAAATAAGAAAAATGATGGATAATTGATATATGTAATTATGGTATGACTTTGGTATTGAATTCCACATGTGGTAAATTTTGTGGCGCTTGGAGTGTATATTGGCTGGCCATCTTTGTATGGTAAGTTAATGATGTTGGGGTGACGGTTCGGTAGTCATTTGATGTGGCGATTTTCGATTTAAAACTTTTGACGTGTCGATGTATTTGTGGAAGATTGATTACATGGAATACATGACTTGGAATAACTTGGATATGTATATACACATAGGATGGCGTGCATATGAATGCTTGACGTTGATGATGTACGTTGGCGACTTGTCGTTGAAATGTCATGATAGAAGAATATAGCTTGACGTCTTGAGAAATATATATATTTACATAAAACAAATTTTATTGAAAATCCTCACTTATGGTGGAGGAAACCATATTACATCCAATGAAGTGTCATCGTAAGAAAAAAGCGAATGAAGACATTCAAGTATGTGCAACCTCCATTCATATATGATATGCCGCATTAAAACTTTGTCAAGTAAAACCACCCTTGTGGATAAAACCTTGACGAATGAAAAAGCGTACATATTTATATGACTGTTCAAAGAGTGAATACAAAATCGAATGATACGAAAGTAAAAGCACAGCCTTAAACATTTGAGCCTCCTTGATGTAGATAAATTCGAATGCATCGACAATCAGCTGTGTGCACTGGCAGATATCCTCCGGCGCCCTCCATCGCAGTTCCAAGTCAGTTCCTCGCGCACAAATTAGAACATTTAACACAGCTACCATTGTTGTCCATAAGGAAAACATTACGAGTAGAAGAAAACCATACCCAAGTTGCCCATAGCCAAACAACCACAGGAAACCTCCAACTGATATTGCGACAGTGATGAGTCTAAATTGACAGCAACATGCGTTTTGGCCGTTCCTCGGAGAACGGGAAAAAAGAAAGATGTTACCCACAGACAAATGAAAAATAGTAACGAAAGTAATGTATGCACACATAAGGCATAAAGAAAAGAAGACATACCAAGGCTGCTTATACCAACTGCTGGCATAGGCAACCCCCAAAAATGAACGCCATTCCATCATAGTCAAAAATTGGGTAGAGAGGCATCCAGAATCAAGGAGCCTCGCACATCGCAAGGCAAAGAAGCTTCTGATGAATAGAGTTTGACTCCTGTAGCGTGCATCCCATAACATGCTAATACATGTGCAACAGTGTTTGCCTCATGTGGGCAATAGCAAAGAGTAGAAGCATTGAGACGCAGCATCATTGTAGTTCTTTGTATATCCAAGAGACATGAACCCGTGTATTATGAAGGATGACACACAAAATGAAGTAACTGACGGTAATCAATTTCTACATACAGTCCATCATAAGTCATGGCATAATAAAGGAGGGAGAATAACAAAGCCATCAATTCAGCTCAAACCGGAGAAACACATGGTAATACATAACAAACAGCCGAGATAAAATTTCCGAATTCATCACGCAGAACAGCACCTGCAGCAGCTTTGCTGCGGCCTACGGCAGCATCCACATTCAATTTCATTCTGCCGATAACGTCCACTTAACTAATCTGTGTCGGCATACTCTTAACTGTGGTGAAAATCCCTGAGCAACTAGATGAGGAATAGACTGAACGAATTTACGACCTTGCACAGATGCACACCACATATATACATTGGCACGTACCTGATCAAATAAATGCCTATACGAAAAGGTGCTATCTCCAAACCTGATGGAGGTATACTCTTTCCATATAACCCAAACAACTATTGCTGGTACCACTGCCCATAAATTACCCTGCATTGTAGCCACCAAAGCTTGACGCCACCAGGAAGATAGATAAGCTTGAATAGTAGTTTGACGAGGCCTGCGGCCCGAGAATAGAAGTACAATTTGAGTCCACATAGACTTGACTGACGGGCAATGCAAAAATATACGATTTCTAGTATCCGACTGCTGTAAGTAGAAAACACGTTGTGATGGGTAAATTGCCTGCCATGCTCTAAGATTATTAGTCAAAGGGAGAGCATGACACCATAACCTCCACAAAAACACTTTAACCCCCTGGGAAGATGTAGACCACCAAATATACTGTGAGGAAGTAAATAAGGGGGATTGCGAATGAAATAACGAATAAGCCGATTTGATAGTATATTGACCAGTAGGTTCAGAAACCCAATTAATGCCATCCTGGGAATAATCTACATTATCCTGCATGTAATAGTGACTATCATAAATTCGTTTCTAGACAGATGAGTCATAAATATGTGCATAAATCTTGCTCCTTCGGCCATACTTAGCTCGGCTAAAACTGGCCCATAACGAATCAGAGTTATGATATTTCCACCATAAATGCCCATCATATACTCTTTGGATCAAGTCTAAATTGCTTATACCCAAACCTCCATGCTCAATGGGACAACAAACTTGGGTCCAAGACATCCACTGATGCCAACCATTCCACAAAAAAGAATACATTTTCCTATTCAAGACATTAATGACACTTTTAGGCAACCTTGAACTCGCTATAATGTGTATTGGCATAGTAGCCAAAACATGCTTGATTAGTACCACCCGACCGGCCATGGATAACAACTTCGACGACCAATCATTAAGACGCCTGTCAAAATGTTCTAAGAGAGCAGTACAATATGCAGATCTATTAATACCCTTATGTAAGAAAGAACCAAGATACTTAATTGGCAGAGTCGCCAAACGCATGCCAAGCTCTCGCGCCACCCATGGTCCTGCTACAGTTTTCCCGACCACTAATTGACTCTTGTGAAAGTTTACTAATTGTCCTGAAGCAGACTGATAGATATCCAAAAATTGACGAAACTTTTGCATGTTAAATATATTGCCATTCAGAAAGACCACTAAATCATCTACAAATCCCAAATGAGATACCTGTGGTACTCGGCCCACTTGAAAGCCCCGTAATTCACCCAAACTTATCAATGCATTAATGCCACAAGAAATACCCTCGGAGGCCAAAATAAATAACAATGGTGATAACGGATCTCCCTGTTTCACCCCTTGTGTGACCGGAAAAAATCCCATAGGCTTACCATTGATGAGTATGGAACATCGAGTGGTAGATAAGTTATTTAGTATAATCCACACAAGCTTGGCATCGAAACCAAATTTGAGCAAAAGATGACGAAGATATGTCCAATCCACCCTGTCAAAAACCTTTGCCATGTCTAGTTTAACTATAACATGACCTCCATGGACATGCTTATCTAGCATATGAACCATTTCCTGAGCTAGCAAAATATTGTCAGTTATACCACGACCCTTTAAAATTCCTGCCTGCTCCGAAGATATGAGCCGTGGGAGAAAATCCGATAAACATGTTGCCAACAGACGTGTGATAACTTTGGCAAAAAAATTAGTCAAGCAAATGGGACGGGAATCATTAAACGATTGAGGATTCGATACCTTTGGAATGAGAGTAATAAGAGAAGCCGCATGTTGATTAGGTGGTCTAACTCCAAGAAAGAATTTCTGAACAGCTTTATGTACGTCAGATTTAATGATAGTCCAGAATTTACGATAGAATGAACCAGGAAATCCATCTGGGCCAGCAGCACTGGTAGGACTTAGATCCCAAACTGCGCACTGTACTTCTTGGAGATCCGACAAAGCCAGCAACGTTTCATTATCTGCCTGCGTTAATATAGTGGGAATATATTGGAGCAAAGATGATGGATCCGATAGTGTTTCTGCTGTGAATAACGAGTGATAGTAACTAACTGCCTGATGTTCAATGTCTGTACTACTTTGGTATTCCACGCCATTTGAATCAACGATTCTACGAATTGTCTGACGACGCCGTTTATCCTTGAAAATTTGGTGATAATAGCGTGTGTTTGCATCACCCTCTTTCATCCACTTCACAATTGCTTTTTGCTTCAAGAATAATGTAGCTCTATGTTGCAGTTTAAGTAAAGAGGCCATATAGCGATGATACAACTCTCGGGACTCATCAGTGGGATGGATATCATATTCCCTCTCGCAGCAAAGAGTCTCTGATTCTACATGTCCAATAGCATCAAAAATAATGCCAAACACATCCTTATTCCATTGCTTCAAATGCAGCTTAAGCTGTCGAAGTTTGGCATTGAACCCTCTCATACCACCAATTCATGTCATAAGACTGCCAGTGATGAGAAACAAAATGGTGAAAGTCTGAATGCGTGGTCCATACATCCAGATAACGAAAAGAAGCAGAACGACCAGATCTTTCGGCTAAGCATTCAAGGTAAATGGGACAATGATCCAATGTTGTTCGACTAAGATGCTGATGGGAGACTGTAGTAAACAAATCAAAGAAACTAGATGTGCAAAGGTATGTATCCAATCTCCGCTAAACACGGCCAAGGCCTCTTCCATCGTTCCAAGTAAAAGCCAAACCTTGATAATTGATAGCCTGAAGTGAACAGGAAGATACACAATCATTAAAGTCCTGCAATGTTTGAAGAGGAGGGGAAGATTGACCTTTATGCTCGTCTAACGATAAAAAAGTATTAAAATCTCCCCCTATTAGCCAAGGGACATCAATCTCAGAATGTATGGCCATAATATCTCCCCAAAGAGGACGACGTGATGCAACAGTATGCAATCCATTAACAAAAGTACTGCAGAAACATCTCCTGTGAGGATCCACTGAAATTGAATTGAATGATTTTGAACTCCAAAACGTTTCCTTCCAAATGCAAAAAAGCTGCACTCCAGATTATCCATATTTTATATTGACAAACGGAAACAGCTTGCGTGAAACTGAGTTTTAGACGATAAAACACCAACGAGGATGGCCTTGATTTAGGTTTAATTAAAACTAAGATATGCAAATTATAACGACGCAACAACAATAAGAGACGCTGAAGTGAGGTGCGAATACCGCGAACATTCCAAATCATAATCTTCATTGAGTTGATAAACAATCAAAAGGGTTAGAGAGTGTTGCCCTTGATCTTGTGAATGGTGGAGAAGTGGGCTCTAAATTACGCTGTTGACGACGAAGAAGACGTGGTGGCGCTTGGAATGGAGTATCTAAGGTTCTATATGTAGGTGTAACTGCCTGATCACCGGCAATGGGGCTATGATCTGAAGAGATAACTGCCTGAAAAATGTCATTAAGGACCTCTGATACAACTGCTGCAGCCGAATGGTCTTCAATCTGCACTTCTGGCTGATCAAGTTGATCTAGATTAATTTCACTATTGGATACAGAAAATGACTATGGAGGATGAGAGATATCCGCAATGAAGTTGTCATCAATGCCCTGAAGTCGGGCGATATCCTGAACATACGAAACCATATGTGTCGTAGTTAAATTTGGCGAAGCTGACAATGGTATAGCTGCATTATCCTGCTGTTGAATCGAAGGCTGCGGTTTCTTAGGTGTCCATCGCTGCTCATTAGATGGACCAGATACAGCATCCTTGGATTTTTGCATTTCTAGAATATCCTTGGGTTGCTGCATATCTATTGTATTTCCTGCATGACGATTTTCACATGCTGTGACCTTATGACCAAATCTAAAGCACTTCGTACAATATGAGGACAAGTCCTCATATACCACTTGCTGTTAAAGCACCCTATTTAACGCGTGAATATAAATTCTTGTCGGAAGTTCCTGTGAAACATCAATTTCAACACACAAACGAGCGGCGGAGAGATTCCACTGTAGCTCTATCTAACTTCATTGGCATGCCCAACATCCTGCCAATCTGCATCAGCGCTGACTTTTGATGATAATGTAACGAAAGTCCTGGGAATGACACCCAAACCGGCACAATTGGGACATCTACGGTAGGATCATATGTTGGCGTCCATTTAGTGACCCTCATGTACTTCCCTGCTATCATCCAACTCGGCCTTGCAAAACATCTCAAATAATCTTGCTCATGCTTAAAATGCAGGATCACATGGGTAGAGTCTAAGAGACCCACCTGCACTGGACCAGTGAAGCCTATCCTGTCCATAGTAGAACGAATTGAGGCGATCGGCGGCTTGTCATACCAAAAAGCTCCAACCAATGAGAATTTATATGGCTCCTCTAGAGAAGCGATTTCATCATCTGTGAATGATATCATTGGACTCCCCTTATACTTTTGAATCGATTTCTGTGGAATAAGGGTCGAAGTCGACGTATGGAATAGCGAAACAAAGCTTTTTTTTCTGCGTCAACACCGGAGGGTTTACTGTAGGTTCTGCCTATGCCATTATTTATGTAAAAAGGTTTGATTTTTTCAAAGAAGATGGGAAGAGAATGGGTAGAAAAGGATGAAAAGTCAAGTAGAATCGGAGAAGACGCAATGTCGACTGGGGCTACCGCCGCCGGCCGACCCATTCGCCATGATTGCCAGAGCTCATCATTTTATTTTTATATGTATATTGAGAAATATATATATATATATATATATATATATATATATATATATAAAATGGCTTCGTCTTCTCCAGGGGAATCCGTCGCCGCCGCTCCTTGATCTTTCGCTGCAGTAGTTGCAGCTTCTCCTCCGCCAACGACGCCAATCCAAGCATAAAGGCCATCCCTTGATTGCCTTTTTTGACGCAAAAATTGACGCATTGGCCGCTCCCTGCCGATTATCTCTAGTCGGAACTTTTTGGTTCCGACGACCACCACTAAAGATCATACGCCAAGTTTTCGAGAGAATTGGATTTAAGTCAGATGTTAAGATTACCCTTTTGGATCAATCTCATCTACTGCTAAACTTCCTGCATGAACCAAATTACATACGATGTTTCTACCGACGATCATGGACGATCGCCGGCTGCACAATGCGGGTCACGAAATGGACTATAGACTTCGATCCTTCTGCCGATGCTCCGATCGTGCCTATATGGATAGCTTTTCCAGGTTTACCTATACATTTTCAACAAAAGGCAGCGGTTTTTGAGATATCACGTGTAGTCGGACATCCAATTAAGCTTGATGTTGCCACCGCAGACGGCCTCCATCCGTCTGTTGCACGGGTTTGCGTTGAGGCTGATGTTTCCACAGATCTTCCAAAGAAGATGTTTTTGCAAGGAAAACAAAAAATAATTTAGCAACAGATCGTATATGAAGACCTGCCTTCTTTCTGTGATAAGTGCCGCAGATTAGGTCACACAGCCGCCACATGTGGAGACAAAGTTATTGACAAACCCTCCAAACGAATACCACCAGATGGACTCCTAAGAAAAACCAAAAAGATCACGCCTTTGAGATGGAAAACGTGGTTTTGCTCCAAAAAAATGCTACTACAACCCAGGAACGTCAAAAAATTGTCTTACAACCATCCCATGCAGCAACAGATACTACTGCCATCCCTGAACCGCATATTTCCAATCCAGAAAATTATGATGCACCAATTCTGGATAATAATGCTTGTAATGAGGAGAATAACCCCAACGAAAAAGATGAGCTCAATCCGAGACTCGATCACATCTCTGACACAACATTGCCTACACAACACGCGGATGAGAAGGATGATTCCTTGGTGCATCAAACCGACACGTTGCACACAATTCAACGCACAGCAGATGACACATTAACGCAAACCCAGACCCTTGCTGATGATCCTGACTATTGCCAAGTATCAGATTCAGAGCTTCGCATGGTGATCCCAGAAAGTATATGGAAGATACTCCGTGTAGAGAAAAAGGGGTTTGAGTGATTTTCAAATACATGATTTTAATGTGCACAAAAACGAGCATAAGATAAAACGTGCATGATATAAGCAAACGTGTGCATGATATTGCTTAGTACTTGCCTTATTTAGCTTATATATAATGTTGCCAGACTAACGAGCCATGAAGCGTTAAAGCTTAAATCATATGGCAAACATTTGTTGTGTTTATACCATTTTCAGGTGCCACCATTAATGAACTAAACTAGTTCATTAAGTGAAGTACTTAGTTTAATAAACTAAGTAGTTCATTAAAGGAAGCCACATTTGGAAAAGGCACAAAGGCAACAAGGCTAAGGAAGGAAAGTTTTTCTCCTCCTCCCCTCTTAATTATACACGCCTAATACATATATACTACATATATTTTCAGATTTTTTGAAAAAGGCACATTCACATGTATTCCAACGTACTACCGACACGTTATATATTTTACGTACGTACGTTAACGTCACACCACTATACTTAACTCATATTTATGAGTATATTCAGGTCTTATATCACATGATATAAGATATGGTGATGACAAATTAAATACAACACGATAAAAGGTTCTAAACTGAAATTTGTCGTATCAGGCGAATACCGAAACTTCGCCGCCAACGTGTCACGTACTTGCCATAAATGGCCAGCCCCTATAATTCAAAATTTGATGAACATTTCGTGCACATGACAGAATATTCAGCCAAAAATACTTTACATGTTGGCACACACAAATTAATCCACATTAAGGCCAAAATGTGAAGATTCCAAGTTAAATTTTGTCACATATTAATGGTACCACTTTAGACCATCCAAGTGCTGAGATTTAAAGTATACATTATATATATTATGTATAATATAATATATATAACATGTGCAAAAGTTGGAATTTAAATTAGAGAAAAATCGAGTAATCGATAAATATCGAAAATTCGGTTTTGTACGCACACAACACATGGAACGTTTTTGGTACATCATGTGACACGTATGTAGACACTTTTTACATATGATATACATCTTAAATTTTTCTAGAAAATTAAATTAAGGGCTGATTGGAATATAACATGTGTGTATTATTAAATGTGCATTATTTTACAAAGTTAGCAAAAATAAATTTCAGCACATGCACATACATATCCAACACCACCTACAACTGAGATGGAGCTTATTTGGAGCCTTTTTGGAATATTGATTGGTCAAGAATCAATCACAGAAAGTTGGTGACTCAAAGAGAGAAGCTACAAAAGGTAACAATTCAAATTTTGTCACAATTGTACACATGCTGAAAATTTAGCATATGTGCTAATGATGGCCGAAATTTTCATCTATTATGAGACATATTTTATTATCTTAAATTATGTTATTGATTGGAAGAAGAAATGGAAATGATTTGAACATTATCTAATTTAATAAAGTGTGATATTCTACATATCACACATGCTGAAATTTTTCAGCATGTGTAAGACTTGTGATGGCCGAATTCTAGAGCTTAAGAGTGTCCAAGTTTATTTCTCATGTGATAGGAACATTTACCATCAATTGGTGAATCATTTTAATTAGAAAAATCAAAGAAAAATGGTAATATTTTAAATTTTATCTTCATGTGTCACATGCTGAAAATTCAGCATGGTAACACCTATTATGGGCGATTTTTTCATCTTAGCAAGAAAGGAATTTTTGTCTTGCAATTTATGTGATATATCTTATGATTTATGGAAGTTATTTTGTGATGATTTTGGCACATGTTTAAGTGTAATTCTCAGATTTTTTCAAGTCATCAATGATGACAACATTCACCCAATAAGAAGGTGCCAAGTAAGCGAAGACTAAATGATCATCCAATAAGAAGATGCCAAGTAAGCAAGTCCTTGACACAATGATGACTTACACTCTCCCAAGGACTAAAAAGATAATTTTCAAGAGGGGGAGGCTACACCAAGGGGACGGCCTACACATTAAAAAGAAAGAGAAGAGAGCAAACAAAACAAGCAACAAGCATTGCAAATCAAAGTGATCAAAAACCTAGCTCTTCTTCTTCTACATTCTCTTTCTTTCTCTCTTCTTGAAAGCCTATTGTATTCATATATTTCAATCTTGAATAGGCTTGATATAGACCACCACATATTCCATATATTTGTAAAAGATTGATCAAGGTGTGATCAATCTTCATTCTTGCAAGGTGGTGGTATTCGTGTGCATTGTATTGAACATACAAGGTTTGTAAAGGGTTGGAGTTGGTGTGTAACTCCATCAACCCTGTGGTAAGGTGTATTGCATGTGTGTGATTAGTGTGAACCAAGGAAGGTGTTCCTTGAAGACTGGAGTAGGTTGTTTATAACTGAACCAGTATAAAATTCTTGGTGTCATTTACTTTCTACATTTACTTTTCAGTTACTGCACTGATTATCCTTCTTGTTCACATTCGTAAAAATAGTTAACGAATTTCAAAAATCACGAAAATTTCCAGAAATATACTCACACGTTCTAGGGTTAATTTGGGACAAGTTTTAACCCTTTTGGATAAGTATAAGTCAATAAAACATCAAAAGTTCTGAGACTAGTGCAGTCTGATTTTCAGACTTGCAAAGGTTGAGACTTTGATTGTAGTTGACCTACTTTCCCAAAGAATTTTGCAAAACTGTTTCAACCCACTTAAATATAGTGTATAAGGAGTTAGTGGTCAAATTTTTAGAGCATTTGGACGTTCACGCAAATAGGAATAAATTTTTCAAAACCATCTACCGTTTCTGGCAGATTCGAGCAATCTGAGTACCACCGGTTTTTGAAGTGGTTAAAGGTTGAATTTTAATTTGAAATTTTTAGGGGACCCTCATAACATCTGAGGCTAAGTTCTCTCAAAATTGCATAATTTTTGGAGACCTATAACCTGGTTTTAAAAACGTTTTAAAACTGGTCCTGAAAACAGAATCTGTTTTCAGAAGTTGAATTGTTTAGGTTCAAACAAATTTTAAAACCACACTTTCCGCACCACCTATTCAACCCCTCCCCCTTCTAGTGGTGCCTTGCAGATCCTACACTCCGCGCTCTCAATTCATACATCAAATGATTGATGATGCAGAAAACATCAACAAACGTCTGTCCTCTCGTCCACCAAGTACAAACGCCGAGGATATTCTTCATGCCTGTTTAACAGAGGCACACACTGACCTCGAGGGATTTATTCCAGCTCCAACCAGACGCAAACGTCGGCTATGCAAAGAATTGCCACCAAGACCTCCGTCTGCAGTAATTACTTGAATTGCCACTCTCTCGTGCTCTACATCACCCCAAACATCATTATGAATGCCATCACATGGAATGCTAGAGGTATTCGAACCTCAATAGACGGACTGCAATCAATGTTACATACTACACACGATATATTAGTGATCATTGAGCCAAAACAACGTCCAACCAAACTTACTACATACAGGCTAATATTAAGATTCTCTAATGCGAGGTCAACCTGCGAGGATAACATCTGGGTTTTTTTGGAAATCATCATCTTTACAATTGCTTGATTTAAGTCACGGTGAACAAACATCTCTCTTCACTTTAAAATATATACCAATGCAACAGTCTCTGGCTTGGTCTGTGGTGTATGGACGACATACAATTTCGGATAGAAGACCTCTCTGGGATTCATTAATTGAGACATCACGCAACATATCTATACCTTGGATAATATGTGAAGATTTCAACACTTTCCTCTCATTAGACGAACACAAAGGCAGATCCATACCATCTCTTCGCATCCTGGATGACTTCAAAGATTGTGTACACATCTGTGGCCTCCAAGATCTTCCTATTACAGGCACATTATTCACTTGGGCGCATGGAATGGGTGAGGGACGGGTTATGCAACGTTTGGACAGATACTTATGCATAGTCTCTTTCTCCAGCTTATTTGCAGACGTGATAGTTCATCATCTCTCAGGAGCAACGTCGGACCATGCACCACTTTTCCTCAAGTGTAAAATATCACAAACACATCCTCATATCCCATTTCGCTACATAAATGCGTGGAAATTACATGCCGACTTTACTCTATACGTAAAAGAAAAGTGGCAATCATATCCAATGACCGGGGGCATGCGTGGTCTTTATTCCGAGTTAAATCTACTCAAAAAGGATCTCAAAGTTTGGAACCGAGAAATATATGGAAACATTTTTAGTAATGTGGCGATGGCAGAAGATAACTACAAACGCCAAGAGGCACGATTTGATGAAAGTCCTACACCAACTAATAGAGCAGTAATGTCCCTTGCACATGCTCAGCTCCTGCAGGCCACTAAAGCACAAACGTAGTATTGGGCACAGAAATCTAGAACACATTAGATAACGAAGGGGAGGCTAACACGGCATATTTTCATGCACTAGTCAAGGACAGGCATCGCAAGCAACTAATCCAAGGTTTACAAAGCAGTACAGGCAGCCCGCTGCAAGACAATGCTGCACTAGGGGACGAAGTTGTATCTTACTACAAAAATCTGTTTACGCAGGAGCCTGTTACTGGAGTAGCAGAATTTCTTCATTGCATTCCTACAATGATAACGCAAGCAGACAATGAATTACTTGCTGCAGTACCAGACGCACAAGAAATAAAGAGCGCAGTTTGGCACCTTTGTCCAAGCAGTGCCGCTGGCCCAGACGGTTACAATGTCCATTTCTTCAGAACATGCTGGGATATTATACACTTGGATGTTACACTCGCCATTCAAGAATTCTTTTTAGGCGTTCCTCCTCCACAGGTAATGGTCTCATCTCTAATAACGTTAATACCAAAAAAACCCATCCATCAACGTATGCAGACTTTCGCCCAATATGTTTATCAAACTTTATCAGTAAGGTGACTACCAGAATCATTGCTTCGAGGCTAAATACTGTGTTGCCAAAAATCATATCTCCAGAGCAAATTGGTTTTCTCAAAGGCCATGATATCAGTGAACATGTTCTAATGGCAAATGAGATGGTGCATCTAATCGATAAAAAAGTTCATGGGGGAAATGTGCTGATCAAACTGGACATGACAAAGCTTTTTATAGAGTTAGTTGGCCGTATTTGGAGGCAATACTCAATAAATTTGGGTTTGCATCACGTTTCATTCGCATTATAATGAATAACATGAGTATATCCAAGCTTTCGATTGCCATTAACGGATCATCTTATGGATTTTTCTCCCCCACACACGGTGTTAAGCACGGAGACCCATTATCTCCTCTGTTGTTTATCATTTGCTCAGAAGGTTTCAGCCGTGGTATAAACAGTCTCTTCAACACTGACTCACTCCGAGGTTTCTCATTGGGTTGAACACAACCAGTTTCTCACCTAGCATATGCGGATGACTTATTATTGTTTTTAAATGCGTTTACACAAAACTTACAAAGGTTCCAATCATTCTTACACACTTATCAACAAGCATCTGGGCAGTTAGTCAACTATGCAAAGAGCCAATTTGTCGGTAGCTCTTACATCTCGCAACACCAACTCAACGCCATCTCTCAGATTTTAACAATGCCATCCTCAACACTACCGATAAAATAATTGGGCTCCTATCTCTATCGTGGTGTTAATCGGTCAACATACTGCACCACCTTGATTCAACATTTTGATGCTACTCTAATTGGATGGGCCAGCCGACTGCTCTCTCCAGGAAGTAGATTGGTCTTATTAAAATCAGTGCTCACTACCATGCCATTACACATCTTAGCAGCATCTCGTCTGCCTAAGTGTTATCAATACACTTGATCGGAAAATTGGATCCTTCATATGGAATGACAAGCATCATTGGATATCATTCGCGGACATATGTTACCCAGAATCAGAGGGAGGACTAGGGGCTCGAAACTTGACTCATATTCAAACTGCCTATGATTGCAAACTATGGTGGTCTTATCATAATACCACCACGCTATGGTCAAATTACATGCACAATCGATATGGCTCACGACATGATTATTTGCCACACATTTACGACTCTCCGGGATGGAAAAGATTATGCTCTATACACACTCAATGTAATCAACTGTCAACTGGCACCCCAAACCCAGTTTGGAATA
>AP025075.1:12731166-12744790 GCA_036186865.1 Eustoma russellianum | reverse complement strand
AGCTACCTCTGGTCTTTTTTCCATTCGGCAGGCCTATGATGATGTTAGACCAATTCGAACAAAACTTTTATCACATAAATTCATATGGTGGCATGGAATACCAAAGACAATCAGCATTTTTACTTGGAGACTGTTACATTGCGCACTTCCCATTGAAGATAACCTGAAACGATTTACTACTGCTTGTCCCAGTATTTGTCCATTCTGCCATGCAGCATCGCCAAATCAACAGCACATATTCATTACATTACCGACCATTGACACTCCGATCACATTACTACATTGGTGTCTATCATCTACTGCTGCAACACTCAAAGGTAATCTTCGTGTTGTTGGACCTATTATGTTGTGTTGGTCTATCTGGAGAATCTATACAAATCATACATATGGAGATGCAGACTTACCACTCACAAACATATACAATCTTACACGACAATCTTGCTACGACTGGACTACGGCCCTGCATGGAACAAAAGTAGCGCAATATGACTTTTCCCTCATAGCAGCTGGATTATCTGCAAAGCTGCGGCCAAAAACTATATTGCCTCTCAAAGGAGCCTTCCACCATCTGGCAAATTAAAACTCAACGTGGATGCCTCAGCAACAACAACTTACTCGTTGGCAGGTGCAATTCTTCGGGACTCATTAGGACATATGACACCCCTACGCGCGGAAACACAAGACATATTATATAGTCTCATGTTCTTTGGACAATTGCATCGACAACTAATCATTGAAACAAACTGCCTTCAAGTCACACAGCCGACTGCACACTTGACAAACACGCCGGAGTACAAGCAATTGTGCTTTTTCTTCAGCTAACGGGAAGTCAACTTACATTCATCCCTAGAGAGATCAACATGGTTGCTCATCACTTGAGTCAATTTGCGCGTATAACGCCAGGCACACGGCTGTATACTTCTGCCATTCAGTTGCCACCAACGGTACGAGGTTTCTATCATACAGATGGGTTTCTACAAGCTCTGCGAATATAATTATTACGGCTCATCCCTCTGTGTCATTGCCTGTATTATCATGATACAGGCAACTTTGGTACGTTCAACCACTACACTTACACAGTTACATGTGTCTTTTGATAGCGAGTTACTTATATTGTTGCCCTTAGTCTTAGGACTAAGGGCAACATCGGTATGTTGCAGTGATCTATACATGATAACTTGGCACATCCTCATTACATTGCTTGACACTAAAGTGATATGTCAAACTTTCTTGCGAGGAAACCACTATCTGCTGCTCAATACACAATGGCTAACACCACTTATGCATTGCATTAATGAATCGTCACAATATGCTACTGTCTCGATTTTATCTTCGACGCAATATTCTATCATACAGATGGGGTGCCACATATATTGTGCCTATAAAGATCATGTCTCGTCACTTTGTATCGTTGCCTGTAATATCATGTTACAGGCAACTCTGGTACGTCTGCTCATGACCCTGCCACAAATACATATGTCTTTTGTTTGCAAGTTGCTTATATTGTTGCCCGCAGTCTTCAGACTACGGGAAACATCGGTATGTTGCACTGATGCATATATGATAATCTGGAACACACTCATTACATTGACTGACACTAATGTGCTTTGTCATGCTTTCTTGCGAGGAAACCAATATATGCCAACGGCGGAACTCTTCTATGCGATTCAACCACGTTTCAACACAACATACTACTGCTTCAAGCCTACCTTGGTGGCATTACAACATTGATACAGTCAATACCTTTGAAGATGTGACACGATACATTCTTATTCATTTAGCTTTAGCATATAGTTAGCATCACTCCAATTATATAAATATGTACGCTTTTTCCTTCGCCAAGGTTTTATCCACAAGGATGGTTTTACTTGGCAAGGTTTTAATGCGGCATATCATATATGATTGGAGACTGCACATTATTACTGCTTTACGCTTCTATTTTTTGTACGATATACATTATTGTAATATGGCAAACGAGACTAGGGCGACCGCCGCCGCTGCGGCAGCCGCCGCTGTATAGCCCCAGCCGATCACTCAATTTTCCAGCATTGCTTGTTTCCCCGAGACTAAGGTTTTCTGAATCTACATTGGTGAATTCGTTGCTCCATCATCCATATTCTGCGATCGCTGCTTCCATGGAACCACCGCCGCCGTCCTTTGCGGCGGTCGTCGCAGGCACTTCTTCTTCACAAAGCGTCAACATTTCTCCAAAGACAGTATCTCGATGCAAAGGTATGCCCTTAATCTCCTTTTTGGACTCCGAAATCGATGCCCTTGCAGCCCTGTTCAAATATTCCTTGGTGGGTACTTTCTGGTATGGTCGACCTCCTTTGAAGGTCATACGTGATGTGTTTGAAAAGATAGGATTTCATCACGATCT
Organism: Eustoma russellianum; assembly: GCA_036186865.1. Taxonomy (NCBI): domain Eukaryota; kingdom Viridiplantae; phylum Streptophyta; class Magnoliopsida; order Gentianales; family Gentianaceae; genus Eustoma; species Eustoma russellianum. The sequence continues at coordinate 12,742,410 of AP025075.1, read as the reverse complement.
CCGCATTACTCTAATTGATCAAACGCATATACTGTTGAATTTTCATAATGAGGCTGACTATTTACGCTGTTTCTATCGTCGTTCTTGGCACATCTCTGGTTGCCATATGCGCATTATGAAATGGACAGTGGATTTTGATCCTACCACTGATGTTCCGATAGTTCCGATTTGGATTGCATTACCGGGTCTCCCCATTCATCTTCATCGTAAAGAGGCGCTTTTTGAAATACTTCGGTCTATTGGATCCCCGCTTAAGCTTGATGTCGCCACCTCAGAAGGTCTACGCCCGTCGGTAGCAAGGATCTGTGTGGAAGTTGATGTTTCACAGGACTTGCCTCAAAAGATCTATTCGCAGGCAAAAAATCGATACATATTGCAGTCTGTCGTATATGAGGATTTGCCGTTATTTTGTACCTCATGCAGGCGTTTAGGCCATGCAGCTACGTCATGTCCTCCAGCAAAAACTGCCTCGGTACCGCCGCCTCCTCCTCCATCGCCTCCCCGTCATCCTACTCAGCGCTGGACGCCTGTTAAAACTAAAAAATCTGCGCCTGCTGTCACAGTTACGGAGGCTCCACCGCTGGCTGATCCAGAGTCACCCCACGATTTGGATGCTATTCACGATAATATTCAGGAGCATATGGATCATGTGCCTGTGTCTGCACCGCTTCATAACGATGTGGATATTGGGGAATTGGGACATACTTCAGATAATGATCTTCCACCAGAAGACCCATCCTCTGATATTCCATCAGTCCCGGATGAGGTTGTACGTCGCATGCAACTCATACCACCTACGCCAGACACGGAAATACTTATCTCGCGTTTACAGGATTCTACAGACTCTGCAGAATTTATTCCGGTTGTTCCTCGTAGAAAGAGACGCACGAAAAAAGATCTCCCTCCTCTGCCGCCATCCACGATTCTTACACGCAGTGCTTCTCACGCCATTCAGGGAACTGATACTACTCTTTCTCAATGAATATTATGATATGGAATATTAAAGGCATAAGTACCTCTCTAACTAGATTACATCAGTTAATAAATGATCATCGTTTACATTTACTTTCTTTGATAGAGCCAAAACATCCATCATCTACTATTGCTCGTTATGCTTTAAGCTTTGGATTTACAGGACATTTTTCTTCGCAATCTGAACGAATTTGGTTTTTCTGACGTGACTCAGATTATCAGTTGGTGACGGTGCAAGATGATGACCAAGTGATTCACTTTACGTTTCTCTTTCGTCCTTTACAATATTCGTTTGTGCTCTCTGTGGTTTATGGCAAACATACGATTTTACAACGACGAACCTTGTGGCATGCTTTGAATACATTTTCGGAAACATCTATATTGCCTTGGATAGTAGCGGGGGACTTTAATACCTTTCGCTCATTATCAGATCATGAGGGCCGTTCGAATCCATCTCTCTCGTCTTTACAGGATTTTAATGATTGTATTGAGACATGCAGTTTGATGACACCACAATTCCATGGATCAAAGTTTACTTGGACAGATGGCAGAGGACTTGGCAGAGTACGGCGGCGGTTGGATTGGTTTTTCATTAACTCTGCCTTCCATGATAAGTTCGACGATTTACAACTCTCCCATCTATCTCGCGCTACTTCGGATCATACACCTATGTTGTTTCTATGTCGCGTTGGATAGTCCGACCAACGTCGTTCTTTTCGCTTTTTAGACTCTTGGCTGCTACGTCCGGATTTTCATTCTTATGCCCAAGATGCTTGGGTGTCTTATTCTACTACGGGAGGCATGTATGGTTTCTACTCCAAGTTATTCCGTTTCAGGAAAGACATCCAGCGGTGGAACAAAAATATTTTCGGAAATATATTTTCTAATGTTCAGATGGCGGAATCGAAATTGTCATGTGCTGAAACTGTTTGGGATGAATCTCCTACTGAAGCGAACAGGATAGAGTATCACAAGGCTAAGGCTGAATATCTGCAAGCATCCTCCTATGAGCTGAATTTTTGGAAACAAAAGTCCCGCATACGATGGCTAAGAGAGGGAGAGGAAAATACAAAATATTTTCATTCCATCGTCAAAGGTAAACGGCTACAATTACGGATTCAACAAATACACACACACGCAGGCGATATATGTTCTACATCGGACGACATCATGTCGGAGGCAGTACGTTTTTACACATCGCTATTTGCTCGGGAACAAACTCAAGATTAACTCAAATGCCCATGGAACCAGAAATTAAGGCAGCAGTTTGTCATCTTGATCCTGCTAGCGCAGCAGGCCCAGATGGTTTTCATGATCAATTTTATTGAGCCTGTTGGTCTTTTATTCATACTGATGTAGTAAAAGCAGTGCAAGAATTTTTCTTGGGCATTCCTCAACCTACGGTGATGGCAAGTGCACTTATTACGTTGATTCCTAAAAAACAATCTCCTGATACCTTCAGTGATTTTAGGCCAATATGTTTAACAAATTTTCTGAGCAAAGTTTGCACAAGAATTATTGCTAGTCGTTTGAGTGCCTTACTCCCACGTTTAATATCCCCAGAACAAACGGACTTCCTGCCAGGCTCAGATATTTCCTCTCAAGTACTTATGGCACGTGAGATGATACATATGCTAGATAAAGGTGGTTCCCAGGTATGTCTCAAGCTAGATATGATGAAAGCATTTGACAGAGTCAGTTGGAAATATTTTGAGATTTTACTGCGTGCTTTTGGTTTCTCTGATTTCTTCATTCGTATTACACTGAACCACCTGCGCGCTACCACTTTAGCAGTTTTAATTAATGGTCAACCTTCATCAACTTTTCGGCCATTTAGAGGGGTGAAACAGGGGGATCCTTTATCACCGCTACTTTTTATACTCTCTTCTGAGGGATTTAGCAGGGGATTGAAAGCTTTAACGGAGGTTGGACGTTTGTAGCCATTTCGATTGGGGAGGATTCTGTTTAATATAACACACTTGGCCTATGCTGATGACTTATTAGTATTTTTGCGAGGAATGCAGCAAAACTTACGCCACTTTCACACCTTCCTCACACAATATGAAACTTCTTCTGGGCAGAAAGTAAACTTTCAAAAAAGCAGTATGATCCCTTCTACTCGGACATCAACGCAGCAGCGGCGCAATTTTTAGAGGATAATCCACATGAGATGCTCATCCCTGCCTTTTAAGTATCTTGGCTCTTATTTGCACAAAGGTATTCCCCGTGCCAGACACTGTGTTTCTTTATTGCAGCATATAGATGACAAGCTTCACGGATGGCACGCTAGATTACTTTCCGCAGCGGGACGATTAGTTTTGTTACGCTCTGTCATAGCAGCATTGCCGCTCTAGGTGGATTACCTAAATCTGTTATCAAAGTCATTAATCGGAAAATGGCATGTTTTTATTGGGGCCCTCGACATCACTGGATCTCATGGCATACAATTTCTACGCCTCAAGAAGGAGGATTGGGCCTTCGCGACCTAAGCGTGTTACAAAAAGCTTATCACTGCCGAATTTGGTGGTCATATCAACAAAATTCTACGCTTTGGAGTCAATATATGCACGCCAAATATGGTCATCGTGGAGACTTTTTGCCTCGATTACCTGATTCACCGATTTGGAAATTAATTTGCAAGATACATCCTTTCTGCCTTTCTCAAACTTCTGGTCAAGGTACACATTTAATATGGTTACACATGCCAACGGGTGAATTTTCTTTACGTAGTGCTTATGAAAATAGTCGCACACCACATCCGCACCTACTGTCTGCAAAATTCATATGGTGTAAACAGCATTCCCCAGTTATTCAGATATTCTTATGGCGACTATTCCATTCGGCGATACCGATGGAGGATTATATAGGCAAGTATGTTACATCTCGCCCTACGCGCTGTCCGTTGTGTAAAACTGCTTTGGCAACGGTAGATCATGTCTTTCTTCATTGTCCATATGTGCGGCCGATATGGCACTATTATGCTGGAGAATCGCACTGTCCGCCACCATCGTCATTACACTTGCGGCAGTATATTCTTGCTTGGTGGTATCGTTCCTCCTTTTCGTCGCTACTTGGGGTATTCAAAATTATAATTCCAGCAATCATACTGTATAATATCTGGCGGGCCTACACTTCATTAGTCTATGGAGACCAATCTAGCATTACACTCACATCTCTTCAAGCATCAATCCGCTATGATCTTACTATTTGGTGCAAAAAAATAGCGGGAACTAAAATAGCCACTGATCCTAGAAGGTTTTTCTCTTGGTCACCGTCTCTGCAAGTCCCACGGTCTGGCCTGATTCGTTGGCTAACACCACCACCTGGGCGTCTTAAATTGAATATCGATGCGGCGGTTGGTCGACAGTATGCAGTAGGGGGAGCTATATTGCATGATCATAAGGGATCTTGTTTGCGGGCAATTTCATTCACGCTACCAGCAAGTACACCGCTACATGCGGAAATTCAGGCTGCATTATTTGGACTGTTATATTTTCTTCCGCTACATCGAGTCATCATATTATAATCTGATTGTAGCCAGATGATTTCTCGTTTGGCCCGCCCGCAGCTGGTACATGGGAATTACTATCTTCGCATGCTTCACGATCTGGTTCATCTCCACCGCCTTGATTATCATCACATTTATCGCGAAGCAAATATGGCAGCACATTATTTAGCACAGCAGGCAATGTTGAATCCCATCACACAATACTATTCACCACGTACTCTCCCTTCATTGGTGCGTGCCTCCGTCTCCTTGGATCTCTCCTCCACTCAACTGCGGGTCCCTTGATACTCTCAAGTCTTCCACATGGATTGGCATAGTCTCTCTCTTTCTGCCTGTATCCTAATGGATACAGGCAGGCTCGGTATGCGTTGCTACCCTTTGGCCTTACATTTTTTCTATTACATAATCAGTAACTTTTTGTTCTGTTTGCTTGCCCGGACATGGTATCGATCGGCTATAATTTTTGAGAGACTTCTTACGGTACCACAACGCCTCTCTTATGCATTTGCGGTCAATGCGACTAAGCCAATCATGACGCATCATATCATCGCAGCGTCGCCTTGGCCTAATCTGAGCCAAGGCGACTACGGTATGTGTTCGGTTTCTCAGTTTCATCCTCAGTTGCTTATTGCTGTCATAGGTATAACTTCTTATTGGCTATTTTCCGAGGTCTGCCTGTTCCGGAAGACGCTTCATCCAGCTTGCCATATCACACTAGGGGGAATGCAGCCTGCATCAACTACTGCATTGACTGTTGATTTTGACTCAATTTCATACTCGTTTCATATCGATGACACTCGTATAAATATGTACGCTTTTTCCTTCGCTAAGGTTTTATCCACAAGGGTGGTTTTACTCAGCAAGGTTTTAATGCGGCATATCATATACGACTGGAGATATGATATTATTAGTTCTTTAATTCATTTGTTCTCAAACGATGAGATCTTTGTAATATGGTTTTTCTCCACCATCAGTGAGGTTTATTATCAATAAAATGTTTCTTTAAAAAAAGACTTTGGTGGACCAAGCAAAGCAGGGATTACGTTCCACCTTCTCAAAATCTATATATATATATATATGCTTGATGGAGCTCTGGTGATTAGCGGCGGCAGCAACATGGCGGCGCTGCTGATGCATTCACACAACATTTTCAATTCTGTTTTCACTGTTATATGGTTTCTTGTTTCTTCATATCAATTTCAGTGGATTGTATTTGTTGTTTTGTTGCGATCGCTGGATGACGGCAAAGACGACTGTCTCTGACTTTTTTTGCGTTCTACTCCAATTACCCTAACGCTCTCTGTACTGCTTTGCTGACTCCCATCGACAATGACAACGCCTCCACTGAAATCACACCAAAAGCGGTATCTTGCTATAAAGGTATTCAATGATTGCTTTCATTTATGATGAAATAAATGCATTAGCAGTTCCATTTCGGTTCTCATTGGTAGGTACATTTTGGTATGGCCATCCTCTATTGAAGGTTATACGTCAGGTTTTTGAAAGGATAGGTTTCAGTAATGACTTGCATATTACATTGATCGATCAAACTTATATCCTGTTAAACTTTCCACATGAACTTGATTATGTGCACTATTTTTATCATTGTTCATAGAATATTTCGGGTTGTCATATGCGAGTTACTAAGTGGACTATTGATTTTGATCCCACTATGGATGCGCCTATTGTCCCATTATGGGTTGCTTTTCCGTGCTTATCCATACATCTTCATCATAAGGATGCACTTTTTGAGATCGTTCGGCCTATTGGGATACCAATCAAATTAGATATAGCGACGTCGGATGGTCTGCCGCCTTCTGTGGCTCGTGTGTGTTGAAGTGGATGTATTACAGGAACTACCTAAGAAAATATAATTGCAGACAAAGCAACAAATGATTTTACAGCAAGTAGTATATGAAGATTCGCCAAAATTTTGTATTACTTGTCGTTGTCTTTGACATGCCATAGGTGCATGTCAGCAGGCTGGACCTTCCCCAGTTGCGCCTCCCCTAGCTGCGCCTTCATGTTCGGCAACTTGATGGATGCTAAAAAAGAAACCACCTACCTAGTCCAATATCCTAGATGCGCCAGTCATTTGGTCTCGGCCATCAGAAGCTATACCTTCAGAAGATCCTTTGCTGGCGCACATTGATGTACAAGACATCTCTCGTTTGGGTCTAGATGCTGAATATCGGCCTCAATAGGAGGCTCAGGATATGGGGGACTTTGGTCATTTGTCGGATACTGAATTGCATGCAGAAGATCTTCGCCAAAATTTACCACCTATTTCAAATGAAATCGTAAGAAGGATTCGATCAATGCCGGAATCCCTATTCGAAGACATATTAATATCGTAGCTTATGGATCCAGCGCTAGTTGACGGTTTCATCACAGTAGTCTCACGTCGTCGACGGAGAACTCGTAAAGATTTACCCCCTCTGCCACCTTCTACTATTTTAACTCGTAGTGCAGCGCGTTCCTCGCATGAGAGTGAAGTTACCTATCTCAATGAGTATTATGGTATGGAATATTCGGTGTCTTCGTACCTCGTTTGCTCGCTTGAATCATTAAGTTCACTTTCATAAACCCAATTTGTTGGCACTTATCGAACCTAAGCCCCCTTCGGTAAGCATCACTTGTTTTAGGCTGGACCTCAGTTTTTCACAATCTCATGCATCTTCATCCGGTAAGATTTGGCTTTATTGGCGACAGGAGGTCTTTCGTCTTGTGGATGTTCAGGATGCGGACCAAGTCCTTCATCTACAGTTTTGTTATTCACCATTAAATTTAACTTTCACTTGCTCGGTGGTGTATGCACATCATACTATTCTGCTTCGGCGCCAGCTTTGGCAGGCTTTAAGAGGATTTTAATAACAGATGGCAACTCTATGGTTGGTATGTGGAGACTTTAATACTTTTCATACCTTAGATGATCATCATGGGCTCTCACATCCTATGTTATCAGCACTACAGGATTTTAATGATTGTATTGATGATTGCGTTTTGATGGACCTTCCATGTCATGGTACACGGTATACATGGACTGATGGTCGTGGACTTGGCCAGGTGCGGCGAAGACTCGATTGGATTTTTATTAATTCCCTTTTTCAGGATGCTTTCGATAAGCTATCCCAGACTCATTTACCGCGTATATCTTCGGACCATACTCCTTTATTTCACATATGCGATAAATTGCGGGATGCTGGAAGGCGGAATTTTTGATTTTTTGATCCCTTGCTATCTCATCCGGATTTTCATTCTTATGTCAAGGAAGCTTGGCTCTCATGCCCAACAACGGGAGGCATGCACGGGTTTTACAAGAAATGGTCTTGATTAAGGCATGACATACAGCGGTGGAATAAAGATATTTTTGGGAACATCTTTTATAAGGTGGCAGACGCAGAAGAGCAGGTTCGGCGTGCTGAGACTTCTTGGGAGCAATTTCCTACGGAGGATAGTCGGTGTTCATATAATCAGGCAAAAGCAGAATACATTCAGGCCACTACATATGAGTTCCAGTTTTGGAAGCAAAAGCTCGAGTCTGGTGGCTTCAAGATGGTGATTCCAACTCCAAATATTTTTACTCGCTGGATAAGGGCAGGCGGGCATAGCTTCGGATCCAACAAATATATACTGCATCTGATGTGTTATGTGACACCTCGGAGACCATTCAGAATGAAGCAGTCTCATTTTATAGAGCCTTATTTGCGACGGAACCCAAGGGTTGTTATGATTCTATCTGACAGTATATTCCACAGGTGGTGATAAAAGAGGATAATGCTCTACTGACTCGTCTTCCTCTGGCGTAGGAAATTAAGGACGCTCTCTGGTAGTTAGACCCTCAAAGTGCAGCTCGGCCAGATGGATTTAATGATAATTTTTTCCGTTCATGTTGGAATGTTATATCTCTGGATGTGATTTGGCCGTGCAGGAATTTTTTCTAGGCATTCTTCAACCTTCAGTTATGGCGAGTGCATTGATCACATTGATTCCGAAAGTACAGATGCCACGCACTTTTAGCGATTTCAGACCCATATGTTTTTCTAACTTTCTGAGTAAGTTTTGTACTCGCATAATAGCAACGCGACTGAACATGGTTCTCTCCAAGTTGATATTGCCAGAACAAACAGGTTTTCTAGAAGGACATGATATTTCCTCTCAAGTCCTCTTAGCTCGAGAAATGATACTTATGCTTGACAAGGGTGGTAGTCAATTGTGTCTGAAGTTAGATATGATGAAGGCTTTTGATCGCGTGAGTTGGGAATGTTTGGAGTTACTATTATCAAAATTTGGCATTGCCCCTTTCTTTATTCGTATAATTCTCAATCATTTGTGTGTTACACGGCTATCGGTTTTAATCAATGGTGTTCCTTCTGCATATTTTTGGCCTTACAGAGTTAAACAAGGTGACTCTCTTTCTCCTTTATTATTTATACTTTCATCAGAGGGTTTTAGCAGGGGACTAAACGCTTTAGTGGAGGCTAATAAAATCCAATCTATCCGCCTGGGATGCATTCCATTCCATATCTCTCATCTTGCATATGCTGATGATTTGTTGATATTTTTGCGGGGTAATGTTCATACATTGCGACAGTTTATGGAGTTTTTGAAATCATATGAGATAGCTTCAGGACAAAAGATTAACTACCATAAAAGCAGATTTATTCCCTCTTCTAACACCTCATTGTAGCACCACCAGCAATTTGCAGATATTTTAGGTATGTGTTCGACAGGGTTACCTTTTCGCTATCTGGGCTCTACATTACATACGGGTATTAGTCGAGCACGATATTGTATGACGCTTCTCGAGCATATTGATATGTGATTAAATGGCAGGCACAACAAACTTCTTTCGCAAGCAGGTAGACTGGTTTTACTGAGATCTATCATCTCTTCTCTTCCTTTGCATATTATGGCAGCATGTGGACTACCAAAATCCGTTATTAAAATTATGTAACGTAAGATGGCTCATTTTTTACTGGGAGCAAAGCCTACACTGGGTTTCCTGGTCACCCATTCGGACACTATGCTCAGAGGGGGGGGGGTTAGGTCTTTGTGATCTTCGGGCACTACATGAAGCATATCGTTGTCGTATTTGGTGGCATTTCAAGCAGAAAACTTCTCTTTGGAGTCATTATACGCATAATAAATATCTCCGTCGGGGGAATTATTGTCTGCAGCTTCCAGATTCATCCATTTGAAAGCTCGTTTGCAGGTATCATGAGTTTTGTCTCTCGCATTGTCAACAGGATGAAGTCTGCTTGCTTTGGACCCTTACACCATTGGGGACGTTCGCATTGAGCTCTGCATATGATATATGCTAAGTCTCTCGTCCTGTAATTATTTCGGCTCAGTTTGTTTGGCATAGACAACACCGTCCAGCTATCCGCAATTTGTTATGGTGTTTATATAATCGAGCATTTCATTTGGAGGATCATGTATCGAAGTTTGTCATTGCATGTCCCACTCAATGTCCTTTTTGTAAGCAGGATTTTGCAACGGTGGCATATCTTTTTAAGCTGCCCTTGCATCCAACCACTATGGATATTTTATTCAGCGACTTTAGCAGGTCCTTCCCTAGCTTGGATTTTATGGCCTTGCTTACTCTCTTGGTGGTTTTGAAGACGTCCACCACAGTTGCTGGTGTTTTGAAAATCGTCATTTCTGGCTTATTATATTTAATGTACGGCGGTGTTATGCCTCTATCACCTACGGAGATGGTACATCATATACGACAGAGTCTATCCAGGCGTTTATACGTTCTGATATACATATGTGGGCTAAAACAATTAATGGCACAAAGTAGCGACTGGAATTCGTTCGGTGCAACATTTGGGAATCCTGCCACCGCTTTGTATCCATACAGCGCAGATTATAAGATGGCTTGTTCCTCCTGCTGGTCGATTAAAGTTAAATATCGATGCTGTGGTTGGGAGATTGTTTGTAGCAGGAGGTGCTATTCTTTGGGATAGTACCGACATGTGTGTTGGTGCATTATCTTTTAGACTGCATACAACTTATGGCGGAGATACAAGCAGCATTGTTTGGTCTCCTATATTTTTTGCCAATTTATCATCACATTCTTTTGGAGACTGATTGCCTTGCCTTAGTACGTGGGCTACGACATTTCACCAACGTTGCTGGTCACCATCACCTCCGGCTCTTACAAACTTTGGTTACTCAGGCGGACATCCTTGTTCAACATGCCTTTTGTGAGGCAAATATGGCGGCTAATTATTTGGCATAGCATGGGTTGCAGATACCTCAGACGATTTTTATACCCGGCTCGCACTTCCTCATCTGGTCCGTAGTTGCGTTGCGTTGGACAGTACTACTAGACATATTCGACACGCATGATTGTTACTGATGTCTTCCATATGGATTGGCCATTCACTACATATTCTGCCTACATACCAAGGGATGCAGGCAGGTGGGGTATGTCCTTTAGCTTCTGGAATTGTCTATGTTTCTGTTCTAGTTGCTTCATACTGATGTTTGTTGGCTTTCTGTCTGGTTTTGCATGGTACTCTTGGATACACTGGCTGATCTCACTCTTCTGTGAGCAATAGGCTACCACATGCGATGGACACTGATTACATATCATTCAAACGGGGTAAATATGTATTCTTTTTCCTTCGTACAAGATTTTATCTACAAGGGTGGTTTTGCTTGCCAATGTTTTAATGAGGCATATCATACACCGTTTGAATATCATCTCCTCCTGTCTAGCCTGCGATGGATACTTGTATTTCGGCCTTCTAATA
>AP025075.1:12719398-12731156 GCA_036186865.1 Eustoma russellianum | reverse complement strand
TGCCTTCGCTGGGGATAGCTTAGCCCAAGGCCAATGATCATGTCATTCGCTTGCTGGGTTGCCTAGGACGTGCCTAGCAGTTTTGTGTGGAAGTGCAAAAACTACAGGGCCACCTGGTCCTGGAGGAGGACATCGTGACATCCTCCAATGGGATGCTAGTGATGGAGCTTCTAGCCTTGTTCTTCTTGATTATAGAGTGCTATGACTTGGTGTTTCTATCACTTATGTGAATGAAGTTACACTTGGCCAATTGAGCAAAGTACTTCCTCTCAGCCTCCTTCAAGTTGAATGCCAACTGTCTTTGAGCTTGAAGCTTGTCTTTCCAGCGTGTGGTACCCCATTACATGTTGGATGGGCCTTGCATCAACTCCAACTCCTCTATTGCCCTGACAGTCGTTGAAGAGATATAAGAGAAGTCCTTCTTGTCGAGCTTTCTTAGTGCGACTTTGAGAGCCTTCAGTTTTTTGTATAATTGAAAGATTGTTGTTCCCCTTATGCTAGTGGCCCAAAATTGCCCAACTAAGGATAGGGAGGAGTCATGATCAGTGCACATGTTATGAAACTTCAAGGAGGGTCTTGGCTTAGGACCGCCATCTTCCAAGCTTTGAAGACATGTAGAGTGATCTGAGAGGCCCCCTAGCACCTGGAAGTGAGCCCTTGTCGAGAGCAAGGCTCCCAAAAAGTGGTTGTTGACCATAAAACAATCTAGCTTGAACTTGTTAGTGCCATCATCCCAAGTGTGCATGCAACGGCTATAAGACACTTCAACCAAGCCATAATGCATAAAAAAGTTTAGTTGGCCTTTAAGCTCATAAAAAGAAACCAGTCTGCTCCCAAGCCTTTCACCTTCATTCAAGACACAGTTAAAGTCACCAAGCACCGCCCAATGGGAGGGTAGGCCCTGGCTTTGGCTCTCGAGTAGGTCCTATAGAGATCTTCTATCCACAAGCTTGTTAAACACATCAGAACGATAAATAAGAAATTCTAGCAATACCATAACGAAACTTACACATAATTACTTACTTGTAGGATCAATCAGTCATCTGTTTCCTTCACATCTTAACTCATTGTTATCTTTTCTTGTATGAGCTGTCTTACTTTTTGAAGTGTTCTTTAGCCCTTTTACAGGGGTAATGAGGATATGCATATGCGATGCAGTACGGAACAAAACAAGTGATGCAAGACGGAACAAAATAGAACAGAACAGAACAGAACATTAAGCCATGACCTTTATTTCCTGCGTATGGACCGATAATCTACTACGAGTGTTTCCTTCTATACAGAACGGTACCCTGTCTACCTCCTAACATACTAAGGATGTTACGTACGGGTCAATAAAATACCTCGATATCAGGTCCAGAACAGAATAATACCCATACGAGTCCAGAACAGAACAATACCCCGACCACCACAATAGGATGTTATGCTCGGGTCCAGAATAGAATAATATCTCATATGGGTCCAGAATAGAAGAATACCCTGATATCAAATCCATAACAAAACATATACTGGAATCAAACGTAAAGACAAATCGTTCGATACAGGTTTTTAAAACTGTTTTAATTTTCTTTCAAAAGCCAAAGTTTACCCTTTTAACAATGACATGAAATGCACGATGCATAATGCAGTAGAAGATGACTTTCAATGATCTAAAACATCCTTAGAGTCATTCCCATAACGAGTACAGTTCATTGCTTATTAACATCGCGAAGCTAAAAAATTTCAAGAGGGTGTCTTAACATTTTATTCCTTATTTTAGTTCTTAAACAGTGTCATCCTACCAAAGTCTTGTGTAAACTGATTCATTTAAGTCTCATATTATCTAGGCATACATTAGACGAGTTGTCAGGCAGACTTGGAGGACAAACTGGACTACTTTGCACAAGAATACCGAAGAGTCCTTATTTCTATTTGTCGTGCTTATACGACATCCAAATTCGTCTTTTATGATTACCATTTATACTTAACAGCCCCTAACATTTTAATATTCAATTTTTGGATAGCCTTTAACTTTTTTCTTTTGTTATTTTATCCTTGCACACATGCGGCCATTTACACAAATTCCATACAGTGAACCAACAAATTTAGCAACTTGTTTTAGTGACTCCCAAGCTTCTCCTTGAGCCATCTATCCACTCCTAATGGCTATACCTTCAAGCACATCTTCCTTAGCTTCAATAAACATAACCAAGTGTTAGAAAATTACGCAAATAGACCAAGCATAGTAAAACATACAAACAGCCCCACATATGTGACTATCCTAACGTAAGAAATAACTTGTGGCCCTTAAAACCTAACAAACTTTGTCATGAGTCAAAACATCCTCTTAACCCCCATTTTAAATGAAATATTGGCATCAAAATGACCTTAAAATCACTATAGAAGGCATAACAGTTTAACCCATTATTTTCCTGACTCTCCTTATCAAGGCCGAGAGGTATGAGGGGGCTTTGCACTCTCTAAATGCCCTCTTTATATCTTTTACTATATGTTTCATCCTCCAAGTACTTTACCCATTTACTTGGTGACTTTTAAGCATGTTTTCATAGGCACAAAGTAATCTCCTAGCTACTCATAGTCAAAAATAAAGATATACTAAAACAGCCCCTAGTCTTCCATTAATCAAGTTACTTGACCATCCTAATGCTATTTTAGTCATTCTAGTGGCTCCATGGTGGTGATACAAACTATGCTTCAAGGTTGCTCCAAAACCATGGGTTAGGGGTAGGGCAGTCCTTTGCTTTCTAATTTATTCATCCTCATGATATTAGTCTTTATTCTAAACACTAAAACATCCCTTCTATGTTCATTTTCATGCATCACAACTCTTCATGTGACCTAGGCCAAAAATTTCCAACATGGCACTTATGGAAGATGAGCTTAATACAAACAAGATTAGAGCCATACATGCTAAAACTTCTTATCCATGGATCCTCAATGTTTAAAGAAGAATAAAAGGAGACTTGCCTTTCTCGTCTTCAAAGTTAGGGCTTTGAGTATTTGGTCTCTCTTAGAGCTTGGAAGTTACCTCCTCAATCTTCAGGTATAACGCGATTTTCATGAGTAGAAGTATAGATAAATGAGACTTACTTAATCCATGGATAAAAAAGCTAAGAAAGGGTTGGAGACTTTACCTTGTAGAAGTTGGAGTGATGTGTCTTAACCTCCTAGTGTCCCCTTCCTTTTTTAGCTTGATAATACTCCTACAGAGGTAGAGGAGGCCGTGGGTTGGGGGTGGTTAGGGATAATACACTTATACTTAGCACAAGGTCTCAATAAATATAATCTTAGACCTTAGAAGTCACGTACTTACCTTACAACTTGAGGTATAGGATTGATTGAGTTGCTCTAGCTATGCTTCCTCCTTAGGCCAAAAATGGAGAAGCTTGGAGGATCCCCAAGAGTAAATTAAGTTTTAACTTCAAATGATTAACATGCCTTGAAAAGAGTTGGAGGGTGGTGTCCAAGCCTTCAGCTTGGAATTCTTGCTAAGGGCCGGAAGTTGGAGCTTGAGATGGAAAATGGTTGAGAGGTGAGAGAGTAACTAGGAACTTTTTCTAAGTGTTTAAGGTGTTGCTTGTAGTTCAATTAGGCTTCATGAAGAGGGGGGCAATTAAAAAAAGGAAAAGGAGGCTTAATGATGGACTCTTGCATGCCTAAAAAGAGGAATAAATAGGGTGTCTTGGGAAGCTTTTGTCTCAAGTCATTAAAGACTAGGCCTTTCTAGATAGTGGAAGATATTTTTTTGAGTGTCCTTGGAGGGAAAGTGACTGCCAACCTAAGGGTAGTTTGGTCACTTTGCTGCCCTTTGGATGCTCTAATGATAATTGAATGTTATTATTATTATTGCTTTTATGATGTTTTAGAAAGGGTTATGTAATAATTAATTTTAAGAATATGCATAACGTAATAAAATTTTTAAAATTTTCGTTTATGGTCATCTCATACTTTATACTATAGTATAATTTACAGTTGTACATGGGATGGTCACAACATGGAGTCAAAAGACATAATCCATGACCATGAAGAAAATGCATAAGACAAGTATGTTATGTTTCATTTTTCACTACATCAAAGGTATATGTTTATGTGCATGACATGTTAAATGTGATGTGGTACAATGACTATTCATGTATATAATTATGTTTAAAATGAAGAAACATGTGTGGTATGGCCATATGTATTTCGGCCAAGGGGGTATCCAAGTACCAATAAAGTTGTTTTTGTATTATCAATATTATGTGTATCTAAAAATATTTGTATGACATATTAGTTAAATTGTTAAATGAATGATATTTTGAATAAGTAAATAAAGAAAATGGTAATATCTAACATTGCTAAACATGGGCTGTTTTGGAAGGGCATAAAATAAAATAAGATAAAGATTTTAGTTTTAAAAACCCAAAAAATGGGCTTTTTCGAAGACCAAAACCGAGATCTTCATAAAAAAGGCAAAATTGGTATTTCACTTAAGTTTATGACATAAAACATGAGCTAAATATTGGACTTAAGTGCTGAAACTGTTAGATGGTCAAATGAGCCAAAAAACGAGCCTACAAGCATATATAAACGAATCAAAGTTTTGAAACTCAAAGGTTTTATCATACGATACGTTTTTCAAAAATATTTTACCACATGAAACTTTTTAAAAGGAGTATACGCGTAGCAAACCATGCCACCAGACGAATGATTCCAATGATTGATATATGATATGTTTACGATGCAATGATATGTTATGATATGGTGCGCTGGCCTAACATCGGGTCCTAGGTGAGGTGTCAAGGTTATTACGTTATGGCCAAGGGTAACATCTTTTCCGAGACACAAGATCTTTGCCATAACGCGTCACCATTAGATCCATGTACATATGATGAACACCGTGTTTGGAACATTAGCATTCATTTTTGTACATGCGACTATATGGGAATCATTCAATACGCCGTGTGTTACCGTTCATACGATATGAAAAGTGCTATAGGCAAGTTATGAAAATGCCATGTTTATAAAAGTTGCGAGATTATACGAACATGTTTTGTTTTGAAACGTTTTTATGACATATGAACCATGTTACAAACTTTTATGAGCATTTGACACGAATCCCGAGCTATCCTCACTTACACATCCCTTATCCCTTGGTATAATAGGAAGTTAGGCATGATATAAACATATGAAATTGGGATTTAGCATGAGTTATGATTGAGGAGTTAAAGTTACATAACTGTTAGCTGATTCCCCGTAATCTTGGAAAAATGTAAGTTACGACTTTATTTTACGCACTTTACATGCTTATCTGTTGCATATGTTACTTAATTTATTTGTCACTTTACTTGTGAACGAAGACGTATTTTACCACCCTGTCTCCCATGCATGATCCACATGACGAAGCCAGGTGGAGATACTTGCTGGGCGATTCATTATCACTCACTCTTTATTTTTACCATCTTGCAGAGCCTCGAGATTAAGGCGCAGGTTATCCAACCGTTTTTAATTGGTGAGGACAATCAGTGGTGGAAGACTAATGTCTAGCCACTGACTAGGCCAATTGCATGGGAGATATTCTTAGAGGAGTTCCGCAAGTTCTACATTCCTCTGTCGATGAGTATTCAAAATATTGGGGAGTTTGAGTCCCTAAAGCAGGAGGCCAGTGCTACTGTTTCAGAGTATGCCAATCGGTTCTCAGCACTGGGCCGATATCTTCCTTCTATCATGGCAGATTTGAGGCTCAAGATGATTAAGTTTTAGCGCGACCTTAATTTGAGGAACATGACCTGGATTGTCAATGCAAATCCAAGTAATTTTGGTGAGCTGCTAGATGCCTGCTACAGAGTGGAGCGGGATATTCTTTGGAGGAATAAGGAGGCCAGAAGCAAGAGGCCTCATGATGTTACTAATGATCGGTCCGGACAGCGAACCAAGTTTCAGAGGAGATCAGGCGGACGACCCCAGCCGCGACCCCTGTTTTAGCGCCAGCTTGAGCCACCACGCAGTAGTAGATCCAGTGACAACCTTTACCCTAGCTCCAACCTCAGCAGCTGTAGCATTCTCAGGAACCAGCTATTCTGAGGTGTCAATAGTGTTTGAGGCAGCATAATGGCGAGTGCCGCATGGGGGCAGGGGCATGTTTTGGGTGCGGTAGGACATGGCACATGATCAGAGACTGCCCGGAGAGGAAGAATAGGCCACAGGGAGGTGTGAAGAAGCATGGAGGACGTTCGGGGGCTAAACCCTGAGTCCATGCGATGACCGACGCAGAGGTTTGGGATGCTCCGGATGTCATGACAGGTATATTCGATTACATAGTTTAAATGCGATTGATATTTACCTATTTTAAATGTTAAGTTCCGTTGTGATTAACTGCCTTAGAAACCATAAATTTTGATTATTATGTAATTGATTTAGAAATCCTATAATTGAATTGTGAATGTTGCCAGGTTCGATTTTAGTGAACAACATTCCGGCGAATTTGTTGTTCGACAGCGGTGCAAGCCACTCATTTGTGTGTAAGAGGTTAGCCAAGAACCTGGGCAGCTGTCCTACCTGACTGGAGATTCCTTATAGAGTTCAGGCAGCTAGCGACCAGGTCATTATCACACACCATCTGTATAAAAATTGCAGCATCAAGATGGAGGGGCAGCAGTTTGAGGCGATGTTGATTTCAATATAGATGGGAGATTTTGATGTGATTCTAGGCATGGATTAGTTGTTGCCAATCATGCCTATATCGATTGTCGAGGGAAACGAGTAGTCATCAAGAATCCAGGCCGAGATGAGGTTACCTATCAGGGTAACAGTAAGATGAAAAAGCCTCCATAGAATATTCACCTGACTGCAGCACAGTATTTCAGAGCATTGAGGAAAGAAGATGGAGGCTTTCTTGTATACGCCCTTGACGCTGAGCCTGAGACTCCTTTGCTGACAGAATTCTAGTTGTTGGAGAGTTCCCAGATGTGTTTTCGGATGTTTTGCCAGGCTTGCCACCTTATCAAGAGATTGAGTTTGAGACTAATAATGTACCCAGAGCAGATCCGATCTCTAAGGCTCCGTATCGGATATCTCAAGATGAGTTAAAGGAGCTGAAAGTACAGCTGCAAGAGTTGATAGATAAGAAATTCATTCGCCCTAGTGTCTCACACTGGGGAGCAAATGTACTATTTGTGAAGAAAAAGAATGGCAGCATGCAGCTATGTATCGATTACAGGGAGCTGAACAAGATCACCATTAAGGATAATTAACCCTTGCCTCGGATCAACGATCTCTTCGACCAGCTGAGAGTAAGAAACTTATTTTGTTAACGATTCGTTCATAGCAATGTTACCCGAATATAACCATACACTTGAATGTGGGGAGCTAAAGTGTTCAGCAAGATCGATCTTCGTTCTGGATATCACCAATTGAAGATCAAGGCAAATGATGTGGGGAATATTGCCTTCAGGACATGATATGGACATTACGAGTTTCTGGTGATGCCATTCGGGTTGACTAATGCTCCAGCCGCATTTATAGACCTCAAGAATATGTTGTTTCATGAGCTGCTAGATAAGTACGCAGTGGTCTTCCTAACGATATTCTTGTCTATTCACCGGAGGACGATACCATGCCAAGCACTTACGGATTGTTCTGAGCATATTGCGAGAGAAGCAGCTTTACGCCAAATTCAAAAAGTGCGTCTTCTGGTTGCACAATGTTTCATTCTTAGGACATGTCGTTTCGGAGGCAGGTACATCAGTTGATCACAAGAAGATCAAGACGATTACGGAGTGGCCGCGACTGACAAATGTTACTGAGGTCAAGGGTTTTCTGGGTCTAGCCGGCCACTACCAGAAGTTTGTAGAGGGTTTCTCCAGGATAGAAGTTCCACTGACCAGGCTGACACAGCAGAAGACAAAGTTTGAGTGGGCTGTTGACTGCGAGAGGAGCTTCATAGAGCTTAAGCAGAGGTTGACCTCAGCCCCAGTTTTAGCACAGCCTGTTTTCAATGGGAGTTATATTGTCTATAGCAACGCCTCCGGCAATGGTTTAGGTGACCAAATAAACAACTTCCCTTTGTGAATATTGCATTAGATAATTGCATTAACCTTTTTCTTGTAGGTTGCGTTCTGATGTAGAATGATCGGGTGATTGCATACACATCTAGATAGCTAAAGTCGTACAAGCAGAATTACCCGGTGCATGATCTTGAGTTGGCAGCCATAGTATTTGCATTTTAAGATTTGGGGACATTACTTGTATGGGGGAACAGTGCAAGGTGTATACTAATCATAAAAGTTTGAAGTATATGTTCACCTAGAAGGAGTTGAATATGAGGCAGTGCAGATGGCTCGAGCTGATCAAGGATAATGACCTCAGGATTCACTACCATCCAGGTAAAGCTAATAAGATGGCGGATGCGTTGAGTAGGAAGTCCAGTCATGCGAGGCAGACCCATCTTGAGAGAGATGTCTGAGTTTGGGTTAGATATAATCGAGTCTACATCTAATGTTCTGGCCGTATCAGTGATTTCTTCTACTTTGATTGACCAGATTAAGGATGCCCAACGAGGTGATGCAGATTTGTTGAGGATTGCAGAGAGAGTTAAGCAGTCACACATTGATGATTTTTAGACGGCAGTCTATGGTTCAGAGGTAGATTATATGTACTCGGCGACGATGAGCTTAAGAGAGACATTCTGAATAAGGCCCATAGTTCGTGACTATCAATTCACCTCGGAGCCACCAAGATGTACCAGGATCTGAGGCAGCACTATTTGTGGAATGGGATGAAGCATCAGATTGCTGAGTATGTTGAGCGGTGTTTGTTTTTTTAGCAGGCAAAGGCGGAACATCAGCGACCCCCGGATCTTCTACAGCCTTTAGAGATTCCTAAGTGGAAGTGGGAGCACGTCACAATGGATTTCATCACCAGACTTCCTATGACTCGAAGCTGTAGTGATACGATATGGGTGATTGTGGACAAACTCACTAAATCGGTGCACTTTCTACCTATGTCTATTCATGCGTCGATGGAGAGGTAGGTAAAGATGTTTATTGATGATATAGTGATCCTTCATGGATTATCGGTGAATATTGTTTGCAACCGAGATCCGCATTTAACCTCGAGATTCTATACCTCATTTCAGCATGCTATAGGTACGGAGTTTCGGATGAGTACGGCTTTTCACCCACACACTGATGGGCAGAGTGAGAGGACCATACAGACACTTAAGGATATGTTACGTGCCTACGCATTGGATTTCCGTGGTAGATGGGATAGATCAGTGAAGTTGATGGAGCTATCGTATAATAACAGTTACCATAGATCGATCTGGATGGCATTATTTGAGGCATTGTATTGGCGGAAGTGCCAGTCACCACTATATTGTGATGAGGTCAGAGAAAGGGCGATTACCAGGCCAAAGTTAGTGGAGCAGACCAGAGATAAGGTTCGGTTGATATGCGAGAGGCTGAATGTAGCCCAGGACCGTAGTAAGAGCTGGGAGGACTCGAGGTGACGACCTATCTAGTTTGAGGTTGACGAGAAGGTGTATATAAGGGTCTCACCGACAAAAGGGGTGATGCGTTTTGGAGTTAGAGGGAAGTTGAGTCCTCTCTTCATCGGGCCATATGAGGTATTGGAGAGGCTTGGACCTTTAGCATATCACTAGCACTGCCTCCATCATTATCGCAGATGCACGATGTATTCCATGTATCACATCTGCAGAGATACGTGCATGAACCGATTCGTGTTTTGGAGCATCAGCAGTTGGAGATCCGAGACGATGCTTCCTATGACGAGGTTTCGGTATGTATTCTAGACCAGAAGGAGCAAGTGTTGGGGAATAGGTCTAACCCGTTCATTAAGTTATAATGGAGCCCATCATTCTGAGCGTGAAGCTGCATGGGAGCAAGAGCTGTAGATGCGGGAACAGCACCCTCGACTTTTCAACTGAGGTACATAAGTTTCGTGGCCGAAACTTTTTTTAAGGGGGAGGAATGTTACACTCCGACTCCCGCTACGTGCGTAGAAATTAATATCGTCATGTCGTACTTAGTGTGTTATGTTATGTGTATGTGTACCTAAAATTAATTAAACTACCTTAAGTAACCTAGTAAGCACAATAAATAACTAAGTGGACTTATATGTAAGGCACAAAATTTATTTTTCAAGTAAATTAAAAAGAAAAAGAATGTAGGACATAGAAAATGAGGTAGACAAAAAAATTTTGTCCTCATCTACACACTAAATACCCCCTATGCCATTCTCCTACCTTGCACAAGTGGAAGAATATTTTTTATTCTTCTTCCATAATTAATTAACTTTCTTACAAAACTTGGTAAAATTACAAGTGGACCAATTCTACCCACTTTCTTCCCACTATCCTCAAATTCTTCAAAAATACCGCACTTCACCCCCTTACCCCACTTGACCGCCACTTAAATTAAGACCATTTTTTTTCTTCTTTCCTTTCACTTCCTTAGTCACTTTAGTATTTCCTTCTTACACTTAATTTTTTCCACCACTTACCATCCATTCATGTTTTACACCATCTTTTCTTTCTCTTCCTAACTCCAAACATCATGATTGAATTCCACCCCACTACCATTACAGATTTCAGGCACAAAGGGGGATAAGAGAGGAACACACTCTCATTTCACCTCACAACTTCATTTCATTTTTTCCAACTTCTCTCCACTTCATTTTCTCACTCAAGCAACTCTTCTCTCCCTCACGTTTTCTCTCTTCCAACCGAGAATACCTTAAGCAAGAAGAAGGAAGTTTCTTCAAAGTTCAAGTGAAGAAACAAGCTTCCAAGTGTAGAAATTATCAAGGAAAGAATCATACCATCCTTCCTAAACACTTTTCCGTTCATCCATATTCCCAAAAGACTCAAACTTCTTCTCCTTTAGGCACTTAGGCCGTGAGCTAAACCAAGGAGGAGGAAGAAGTTTTCTAAGTTGGACAAGTAGAAATCCCTAAGGATTTCCAAGGTGAGCTTTCTTAAGAATTGATTTTAAAACCTTCTTAGTGTTCTTTCCTTCAAAATGTCCAATCTTTCTCCTATTTTGGCCATCTAGGCCGTGGGTCATCAAGAGTCGAATCTTGTTCCAATTTAAGTAAAAGTTCAAGAAAAGGCAAGTATACTTCTTGGTTTCTTCATGCATGTTGAAAAATCTATCTATGTTCATTTATAAACTGGGATCATGCATGCATATGTTCAAATGATTTTTCCACTATGAACATGTAAAAAGTGTTTTTGCATGCCTCTTATGTGAAGGTTTGTGTGTGATACTTGAATGTAGGCATGCTTAAGATTGAGATGATATGTAAAAGTGTCATACATGTGAAGTTTATGATATGCTTAGGCCTCATATGTGTATGCATGTCACATGTAATAGAGGATTAGGCATGCTTGTCTCATTTCATGAAAAGTGTTAGTTACATGTCACACTTTCATGAAAAATCGTACTAAGAACCACACTTTGCTTCATTTTCTTGTCTGTTTTCATGATGATCATCATATATGATCATCATATATAGGGACACCTTAGAATATTATTTAGGGACATAGATAGGCGTAGACACTATCTACGCTTTAGGTTGACTGTGCACTTGTTTGCTGATGTTTTACAGTTGTTTTGCATTACATGTACATATACACGTTATGTGTATTTTAAATATTGAAAGCATGTTCTTTTTATTTCTTGAATTCTCTCACTAACACACTAGCACACCATCTCTCTACTATTATGCCATTTATGCAGGTACATATAGAGCTGGGGGT
>AP025075.1:12682705-12719388 GCA_036186865.1 Eustoma russellianum | reverse complement strand
GATGATGATGATGATGATGTTTGCCACAAAAGATTGTTTCTTGATGATCATCATGTCATTTTCATTCAAAAACATCCATAAGTGGGCTGGTTTGGGATGCCACTTTAAGAATGCTTCATCACCATCATTTTGATGAGTATTCTTGATGATCATAGCCTAAGGATGTGTATCTTCATGGTTTACATCCTCATATGTATTTGCATGTAAATTTCATCATGATCATGTCTGTTAATATTCATTCCTATGATGGAAATTAACATGCATGTGTTTATTAGTATTGGAGTCAAAAGACATAATCCATGACCATGAAGAAAATGCATAAGACAAGTATGTTATGTGTCATATGTCACTACATCAAAGGTATATGTTTATGTGCATGAAATGTTAAAAGTGGTAAGTGGTACAATCACAATACCTGTATATAATGGTGTTTAAAGTGAAGAAACATGTGTTGTATGGCCAATATGTATTTCGTCCAAGTGGGGTATCCAAGTAACAATAAAGTTGTTTTTGTATTTACAATATTATATGCATCTAAAAATATGTGTATGACATATTAATTAAATTGTTAAATGAATGATATGCTGAATAAGTAAATTAACAAAATGGTAACATGCAACATGGCTAAAAATGGGATGTTTTGGAAGGCCATAAAATAAAATGAGAACTTGACAAATTAAGATAAAGATTTTAGTGGTTAAAGCCGAGAGCTCTATAAAAAGGGCAAAATTGGTACTTCACTTAAGTTTATGTTATGAAACATGAGCTAAATGTTGGACTTAAGTGCTGAAATTGTTAGATGGTCAAATGAGCTCAAACCCGAACCTACATGCATACCCTAACGAATCAAAGTTTTGAAACTCAAATGTTTTATGACACGTTATGTTTTTCCGAAATGTTTTACCACATGAAAATTTCTAAAAGGATTATACACGTAACAAACCGTGCCACGAGGCGAATGATTCCAATGACTGAAATATGATATGTTTACGATGTTATGATATGTTATGATATGGTCCACTGGCCTGACATCGAGTCCTGGGGGAGGATGTCAGGGGCATATGTTTACATTATGTGTAGAGAAAAAGGGGTTTGAGTGATTTTCAAATACATGATTTAAATATGCACAAAAACGAGCATAAGATAAATGTGCATGATATTGCTTATTACTTGCCTTATACAGTTCATATATTATGTTGCCGTACTCACGAGCCATGAAGCTACAAAGGTTACATCAAATGGCAAACATTTGTTGTGTTTATACTATTTTCAGGTGCCACCATTAATGAACTAAACTAGTTCATTAAGTGAAGTACTTAGTTAATTAAACTAAGTAGTTCATTAAAGGAAGCTACATTTGGAAAAGGCACAAAGGCAACAAGGCTAAGGAAGGAAAGTTTTTCTCCTCCTCCCCTCTTAATTATACACGCCACATATACATATATTACATATATTTTCAGATTTTTTAAGAAAAGGCACATACACATGTATTTCAACGTACTACCGACACGTTATATATTTTACGTACGTACGTTAACGTCACACCACTATACTTAACTCATATTTATGAGTATATTCAGGTCTTATATCATATGATATAAGATATGGTGATGACAAATTTAAATACGACACGATAGAAGGTTCTAAACCGAAAATTGTCGTAACATGTCACGTACTTGCCATAAATAAATGGCCAGCCCCTATACTTCAAAATTCCATAAATATTTCGTCGGTTACATGAAAAATTCAGCCAAAAATACTTTCCATGTTGGAACACACAAATCACCCCACATTAAGGCCAAAATGTGAAGATTCCAAGTTTAATTTTGTCACATGTTAATGGTACCACTTTAGACCAGCCAAGTGCTGAGATTTAAAGTATATAATATATATATTATGTATAACATAATATATATAACATGTGCAAAAGTTGGAATTTAAATTAGACAAAAATCGGGTAATCGATAAATATCGAAAATTCGGTTTTCTACGCACACAACACATGGAACGTTTTTGGTACATCATGTGACACGTATCTAGACACTTTTTAAATATGATATACATCTTAAAGTGTTCTAGAAAATTAAATTAAGGGCTGATTGGAATATAACATGTGTGTATTATTAAATGTGCATTATTTCACAAAGTTAGCAAAAATAAATTTCAGCACATGTACATACATATCCAACGCCATCTACAGCTGAGATGGAGCTTATTTGGAGCCTTGTTGGCATATTGATTGGTCAAGGATCAATCATACAATGTTGGTGAATTAAAGAGAGAAGCTACAAATGGTAAGAATTCAAAGTTTGTCTCTCTTATATCACATGCTGAAAATTTCAGCATACTACAACAAGCTGGCCGATTTTGTGACTTAAATGTGATATAACTTGTCATCTTTTATTATGTGATTGATTGGAAGAAGAAATGGAAATGATTTGAATATTATTTAAATTATTAAAGTGTGATATTTTATATATCACACATGCTGAAAATTTTTCAGCATGTGTGAGACTTGTGTGGCCGAATATATGAGCTAAAAATTGTCCATATTCATTTCTCATGTGATAGGAATATTTACCATTTGATTGGTGATTCATTTTATAAATAAAAATCAAATTAAGTTTGGCATTAGTTTGAATGAAATGGAATGATGCACATGCTGAGAATTCAGCATGGCAATGTCACATAATGGGCGATTTTTTGCCTTAGCAAGGAAGGGATTTTTGTCTTGCAATTTATGTGATATATCTTATGATTTATGGAAATTATTTTGTGATGATTTTGGCACATGTTTATGTTAGGAAATCACCCGAGATCACTGCAAAAACGCGCAGCGGAAAACAAAAATTGATCTCTGATTTCCTACCAAGGGTCCATGTTGTTCGTTTAATTCGACAAAAAAACAAAAAAATACCTCCGTAGATTCGAAATCTGCTGATGGAAGAGGTGCGAAAATACGATCACCCTCTGTTGGTATCCACACGAACGCTTCCGCCCGGAGTGCTAGCTCTTCAAACGGCGTGGCTGAAGAACTCATTTTTCTCAAAAACGATTCTAGGGTTTCGTTTTTTGTTCTTTCGTTTTCTAATTGCTTGGTGTATTTTCGTGTGTCAAGTGTATACGAGATACACAAATATATATACACGTACATAGACATCAAAATCCGAGTCCTAATCGGATTAGTTGATGCCAATCAAAATCCATATCAGATACGGATTCTATCAGGATATTCAAAATCCATATCAAATATGGATTCTCTCGTTATTATCCGATAACACACATGTATATATAATCACCAAAAAAACGACAATAATAATAATAATTAATATCCAATATTAATATTATTAATATAAAAAACGATAATAATAATAATAATTAATATCCAATATTAATATTATTAATATTATTAATCTCAGCCTTACGCATTCTTGTGTGTGACCCGATAGGCCCATATTAATTGGCAGTTGATTAAATCTCTATTAAACCAACAAGTCGTAATTGGCCTCTAGCAAGGCATTACAACTACCCAATTAATACGAGTAAAGTCCAACTAGCCTAATAATAGTACATGCATTAATCTCTTTGTCACACGATATCTAGTTTGAACATAAGTCATGGTCAGCGTCATACTTATATTGTTCAAACATATGATTACTCGATCTCTAAGTGGACTGATAAAACAAATGATATTGATCACACTATCAATTCATTTGAGCACGGCCATGCATTTCACAGTCTCACTAATCGAGGGGCCCAAAGATATCTCTCTCAAAAGAGAGGGACAAATTCTATCTTGATTGTTCAATATCCTCTACATAATTTCTATCACATTCAATCATGACCTTTATTATTATCCAGTTACGGATAACGTTTGATCATGTCAAAATATAATAGTCCTTATGTTGGAAACTATGACAATCTCAAGTCAAAGGATTAAAACATGACTATCATGAGATTTACTTATGACGCTAATCCATGTAGCAATCTCATGATGGGTCTATCCAATACACTGTTCTCTAACAAGTATCTATGAGATTGATTCGTATCACCATACACATAATCATCTCATGATTATCAAATCAATACTCACACTGATTATAAATTATTTTATCTCTATAACAATAATGAATCAGGGACATATATCAAAATTGTGTAACATACTAACCAACAATAATGATAATAAAACCTCTTTTATTAATAATAAATGCATAACATAAATATCCAAATCATGGCCTAGGGCACATACACTAACAGTTTAAGTGTAATTCTCAGATTTTTCCAAGCCATCCATGATGACAACATTCATCCAATAAGAAGGTGCCAAGTAAGCGAAGACTAAATGATCATCCAATAAGAAGATGCCAAGTAAGCAAGACCTTGTCACAATGATGTCTTACATCCTCCCAAGGACCTAGAAGATAGTTTTCAAGAAGGGGAGGCACCACATAGGGGACGACCATACACATTAAAAGGAAAGAGAAGAGAGCAAACAAAAAAAGAACAAGAGTTGCAAAATTTAAAGATCAAAAGTGTTCTAGCCTTCTTCTTGTACACTCTCTTTCTTTCTTCTTCTTGAAAGCCTATTGTACTTATATTCATATTCTTGAATAGGATTATCTTAGACCACCACACATTCTTTATCTTTGTAAAAGATTGATCAAGGTGTGATCAATCTTCAATCTTGCAAGGTGGCGGTGTTCATGCGAATTGTATTTGTGATACAAGGTATGTAAAGGGTTGGAGTTGGTGTGTAACTCCATCAACCCTGTGGTAAGGTTTATTTGTGTTGTGTGACTGGTGTGAACCAAGGAAGGTGTTCCTTGAAGACTGGAGTAGGTTGTTGATAACCGAACCAGTATAAAATTCTTGGTGCCATTTACTTTCAGCATTTACTTTCAGTTACTGTACAGTTTATTCTTTTTGTTGGCGTTCATAAAAATAGTAAAAGACTTTCAAAAATCACGAAAATTTCCAAAAACATAGCCACACGTTCTAGGGTTAATTTGACACAAGTTTCAACCCTTTTGGACAAGTATAAGTCGATCAAACATCAAAAGTTCTGAGACTAGTGCAGTCTGATTTTCAGACTTGCAAAGGTTGAGACTTTGATTGTAGTTGACCTACTTCCCAAAAGAATTTTGCAAAAATGTTTCAACCCACTTAAATATAGTATATAAGGAGTTAGTGGTTAAATTTTCAGAGAATTTGGACAAACACACAAATAGGAATAAAGTTTTCAAAACCATCTACCGTTTCTGGCAGATTCGCGCAATCTGATTTCTAACGGTTTTTGAAGGGGTTAAAGGTTGAATTTTAATTTGAAATTTTTAGGGGACCCTCATAACATCTGAGCCTAGGTTCTCTCAAAATTTCATAATTTTTGGAGACATCTAACCTAGTTTTAAAAACGTTTTAAAACTGGTCCTGAAAACAGAATCTGTTTTCAAAAGTTGAATTGTTCAAGTTTAAAGAAATTTTAAAAACCACACTTTCCGCACCATCTATTCAACCCCCCCCCCCTTCTAGTGGTGCCTTGCAGATCCTACATTATGACCGAGTGTAACACCTTGTCCGGGACACGGGATCTCCGCCAAAACACATCACCATTAGATTTGGAAAACTAGGATTTATATTTGTACATACGACTATATGTGGAGTCATTCGATACGTCGTATGTTACCGTTCTTACGATATGAGAAGTGCTATAGCCAACTTATGAAAATGCCATGTTTATAAAAGTTACAAAATGATACGAACATGTTTTGTTTTGAAACATTTTATGACATATGAACCATGTTACAAACTTTCATGAGCATTTGACATGAATCCCGAGCTATCCTCACTTACACATCCCTTATCCCTTGGTATAAAGGAAGTTAGGCATGATATAAACATATGAAATTGGGACTTACAACGAGTTATGACTGAGGAATTAAAGTTACATAAGTGTTAGCTGATTCCCCGTAATATTGGAAAAATGTAAGTTACGACTTTATTGTACGCACTTTGTATGCTTATGTGTTGCATATGTTACTTGCTTCATTTGTCACTTTAATTGTGAACGGAGTCGTGTTATGTTCTTTACTTTACCACCCCGTCTCGCATGCATGATTCACATGACGAACCGGGATAGAGATACTTCTTGGGCGATTCATTATCACTCACTCTTTATTTTTACCATCTTCCAGGGCCCCGAGACCTTGACTTGGAATTTGTAGATGACGAGCCAAGGGTAGGATATCCATGAGGAGTTTAGCAGCTGCACATGACGAACCGGGATAGAGATACTTCTTGGGCGATTCATTATCACTCACTCTTTATTTTTACCATCTTCCAGGGCCCCGAGACCTTGACTTGGACTTTGTAGATGACGAGCCAAGGGTAGGATATCCATGAGGAGTTTAGTAGGCCCAGCTGCTAGTTTATGTACTTTTGTTATTTCGGATATGTACTCTTTATCCTTTGTGTACTGATGACATTGTGGTGTACTCGGAGTTAGTTACGATATATGTGGCGTATTGGTTATGTTTTATTTTGTCTATTTTATGATGCTTCTGCTATTCGATACATGTTTATGTCGACATGCATATAGATGTTATCGATGTCTTGTACTTGTCATAGCAGAGTGCGGCAGGTGCACCATGCCGAGACCCTAGTCCCGGGCAGGGCACTGCACCTTTCCTATTCGTCATTAGTTTTAGTGTTTCAACATTGACAAACACATTCCCACTCTATTTTATCCCTGTTTTCTTCAGCCTCAACAGTAATGTGGCTTCCTATTGTTAACAAACAGGGAGCTCCTTGGCTTGCTCGTCTCAAGGTTACTTGTGGCATGCTGAGTTGTTAAGCCAACAGTCAGGGATTGATTATTGTCTTGTTGGCTTGGCGTGCCATGTCTGGGGAGTGTTGGGGCATTGGACGGGGAGGTAGTTGGCCTGCTGAGCATACCCATTGGCGTTGCTATCATGCCAACTAACCATTAGGTACATAGCACATGACCGATGCCTGCGTTGAAAGTGACTTGTTAGGGGTGGCAGCAGATTAACTTTAGGCACAGATGTCACATTAGCTAGCAGACTAGACTTGCCATTAGGTGGGCTACTAGCAGGCTGAAAGGACGGGCCACATCATGGTGGTCTTTACCTGTTGGGTAAAACTCTTGATGGGAAGAAAACTAACCATCCATGGCTGCCAGCAAGTGAGGTCTAGGACAACCTTACAAGGGCATTTCCGGGGGGATGAAGGCTCAAATTCTAGTGTAAGGAGTTCTTTATCTCCTCCTTCTTTCTCGTCCATAGCTAGCATCTTAGAAGGTTTACGGCATTTCAGCCCACAGAAGTTTGAGGCAATAACAGGATTGTGATGTCGTTAAATGTTCTAGGGTGCGTGTGCTACACTAATGTATTCAACGGTCTATAGCCTTGGCTGACAGGCCCGGGTAATCTTTGAAATTTCATCATGATGGGGATAGATCTATGAAGTGTTTGGTCTTCAACGACGAATTCCTAGTAAGCGCTTGTAATCCGCTTGTGCTGGCTATGTCCCTGCACTTTGATCACACCGCCCCCTTGCTCCTACCGATTGAATGGTCAGGTGAAGTTCCCAGATTATGGCGTCATCACGAGAAGTCCACTGAGCCATATCATTTAAAGGAAGGATAGTCGTAACATGGCTTGTGTAGGTGAACCTGTGGAAGGATCATCGTCTAATCCTACAAATCAAACGATCAGAGAACATGTTTTTGAACGCAAGTGCATCGGTATGTGGAAACCACAGGCCAGTGCCCCGTACAGCGTCAAGATTTGTCATCCGGCATTCTAAACCCTAAACCCGACACTACGAAGTGCCATGGAACCCCAAAAAAAGGGATGGCTCGCCCTCTCAACGCTGCGTACATGGTGGTCTCATGAGGATCCCTAGCGCCTATTATAACAACATACAACTCTTGCCAACGAATATCTCGGCTCTTGTATCGATGAAGAACGTAATGAACTATAATACTTGGTGCAAATATTAGAATCTCATGAGCCATAGAGTCGTTGAACACATGTTGGACCTGAAGTTATCAAGCCTAGGCACATCCTCTTGGGCATCACGCATCGCATCGCCCCTAACCCCCGTGCACTGTATGGTTCATGTGATTGTTTAGAGCAGATAGTGGCCTAATTTCCATATGTGTGGCTGGCCTAACTGCGAGTCCCTCATGATGGACACAACAATAAGTGGTAGTTGATTGCCTTAACTCGATTGTTGTAGTCGCAAACCTGTCAAAATAAGGAGACTGACCCGACCCTGTAGCACGTGTCGTCACGACGGTGCCACCACCATGACCCCAAGTCAGGCAGGACTACGCGCTGAGTTCAGCCATATCAATAAGCAGCAGAAAAGAAACTAACAAGGAGTGTCCTAGTAACGGCGAGCAAACCGCGAACAACCCATGTTGTACCCAACAGAAATCACTCTATATCTCCGACTCTTATGAGGTGAGTCACTAAGATATCAGTCCTCCAAGTGCATTTTATTAAATTCCATTTTATGTTATTTTATTCTTCTTCAATTAAATTTCCTTAAAGTAAATATCATAAGAAATGGTATAATTGTATGGGTATGTCCTATGAAGCAAGTGAAACGACAATTATACCCCCAACCTTGTATAGAAAATGGCATGCATGGGGTATTGGAGACTTTATAATCCTATTTATCCCTAATACTCAACTAATTACTTTAGTAGCTTTTCCTAAAACCATTTTTTTACTCTAGCCTAAGCATGGGATGCTAAGCTTCTAGAAGAGCCATCTCCCTCTTCTTTTCTTGGAGACCGTCGGCACCCTTTTTGTGGTGTTCCATGAAATCCCTTTAACATATCATCAAAAGGAACCAAGTAGTCAAATGGTTCAAGACACAAAAGATACTCTTCATGATTTCGCATACACATGAAGAATCTCTTCCCCTTTTCGTCTCAAGACCGCCGGGTACCTTCTTCTTCTACCCCATGAAACCTTCTTGAAGTTCATCCTAGAATATTCATTTCATTCCTACCTCACAATGCTCTCAAGAATTCACTCCAAGCAATTCCTTAAGGGTTCATTCCAAGCTAACCACTAAAGGTCTCTTACAAACTTAGACTACTCTTCAAGCATCTCATCTCATTTCGGCGATCTTGTGCTTAGGATACAAAAACCATCTTCATCTTCAAGCTCTAAAGACTCATCTAGGTAAGTTGCATTTCCAAAGTGAATTCCAAATTGTAAATGTGATGCTCACCATTGTGCCTTTTCTTGCAACAAAAACCGTGACCCTCTAATGGTCACTAGGTGAAGATTTTTCAAGCTAATAGGTGGTGCTAGCATCTTGCTGAATTGGATTCCTTTCAAACTCCATTTTGGCTCCATTTGGTAAGGAAACCTAGCCTCAATATAGTTCTTTTCTTCATTTAAATTGTAGCTAATTTCACCTTCATTTCCTCCCTAAAAACCGTGTGCTCTATAGTGAAGTTGGAGGAAACTTCAATCCATTTCAACCAAGGCGCAGGCTAGGGAAAGTTTCTAAGCTCAAGAGAGGCAAGTATACTCTAGACATTCTTAACTTATTTGTGAAATTGTATGCTTGAATGTCTAGTTATCTTAAGTCATGAATCTCAGTTGAAGTACTAAGTGCAAAGCATGAGAAGGTAGATGCTTCATGAGAAAGATTGTTTGCATGTGTGTGATTCTCCCTAGGATGTGTTGTTTGCCTAATTCAAATTTGATATGAGGACTATTCTTTACAAAAAGAGGGCTGTTTTGGATGATTAGTTGGATAGTGAATTAATTCATGTTAAGAATAGACTTTATGAAGCATAAAATGTATGAAAATGGCATGTTCTATGGGGCTGTTTGGCGTGGGGTTTGGTGTAGCTTAAAGAATATTGTGAGACTTGAAATGCTCATGTTAAAAAGTAAAAATTGGTGGTTAGTAAGTTATTTTACGAGATGAAGTTAGTTGGGAAATGCTTGAATAATAGAAGTGATGAAATGTAAGATTTTCTGAAATTGTACAGTTATGAGTAGCAATTTGTTTGGCCTTAAAATGAACATTAGGAGCGCGCAATTGAGCTAAATTTTGTCACGTTAGTAGCCTGATATGTATAGTAAATTTGTGAGGTGGAAATTCTGTAAAAGCGCTTGTGGTTTGACCTCAATGGAATTTTTAGTAAGAACAGGTCGCTCCAGATTCTGCAGGTACCTAGACTTAGAAATATAATTGAATGACCCTTCTAAGCATATCGGATTGCCTTAAAATCTTTATGGTGTTTATCTAAGGCATATATGTACACGTCCATGTAAGGAAATTGTCTTGAACCACTGTTTTAAGGGTTAACACCTGAGTTGAAGCTAGCGGTACAAAACTTTAAAACAGTACAGTTTGATGTCATGAGTTGTGAGTCCTTGATCTTGATTATTTAGGCTTGTATGTGATGTTTGGGCATATGAATATTGTTTCTTGGTGTGTTGGCTATGTTTTCAAGGTGATAGTCCTAATTGAATAATGTAAATGGCCATTGAAACTGAGGTAAGGCGGGTACTGCGCTGCAGAATTCTGCAGTATCCCTTGATTGTAAAATTAATGTTTTGAGGACTTTAGACATCTAAGAATGTCATGAAATTTTTGTGGCTTGTGTCTAAGATTCCATTATGCATGTGTGTCGCATAAGTTGCTGGAATTAGACTCTGAATTGGTAAGTTGAGGCCGTGCGAACAGGGCATTACTGCTGGACTGTTTTCCAGCTTAAGAAACATGTTAGAATATGTCTTTTATGATGTATTTAGTCACGAATTGCATGTTTCATACCATGCATTGCATTGTCCATGTTCATGCGATTTATAGACTGATTTTTATGCCAAAGAAATTTAAGAAAAGCACTTTCGAAGATAAGATTTCGGTTTTGAAAGAAAGACTCCTATGGTATCATTAATTCTTGGCCAGCATAACCCGCTCCAGATCCAGGGTTAATTGATCTGATGATGATTATGACCGTCCAGGCCCAGAGATAATAGACCTGAGGATTATGGTTATAACCGTCCAGGCCTAGAGATAATAGACCTGAGCATGATGATTATGAGCGCCCAGGTCCGGAGATAATAGACCTGATGATGATGATTGATTGTATGACCATTTTCAGATCCAAAAATAATAGATCTGAAGAGAATGGTATGACCGCTTCAGATCCGGAGATACTATGTTTTGAAAGAAAGAATGATCGAAATTGGTTTTCACAAAAAACTTGAAAATAGTACAGTTTGATGGCATGAATTGTGAGGCCTTGATCTTGTTTATTTAGGCTTGTATGTGATGTTTGGGCATATGAATATTGTTTCTTGGTATGTTGGCTATGTTTTCCAGGTGATAGTCTTAATTAAATAATGTTTATGGCCTTTGAGACTGAGGTAAGGCGGGTACTGCGCTGCAGAATTCTGCAGTACCACTTGATGGTAAATTTAATGTTTTGAGGACTTTAAACATCTCGGAATGTTACGAAATTTGTATGGCATGTGTCTAAGATTCCATTATGCATGTGTGTGGCATAAGTTTCTAGAATTAGACTCTGAATTGGTAAGTTGAGGCCGTGTGAACAGGGCATTACTGCTGGACTGTTTTCCAGCTTAAGAAATAAGGTAGAATATGTCTTTTATGATGTATTTAGTCACGCATTGCATGTTGCATATCATGCATCGCATTGTCCATGTTCATGCGATTTATAAGACTGATTTTTATGCCAAAGAAATTTAAGAAAAGCTCTTTCGAAGATTAGATTTCGGTTTTGAAAGAAAGACTCCTATGCTACCATTAATTCCTAGCCAGCACAACCCGCTCCAGATCCGGGTTTAATCGATCTGATGATGATTATGACTGTCTAGGCCCGGAGATAATAGACCTAAGGATAATAGTTATGACCATCCTGGCCCGGGGATAATAGACCTGAGGATGATGATTTTGACCGCCTAGGTCCGAAGATAATAGACCTGATGATGATGATTGATTGTATGACCGTTTTCCGATCCGAAAATAATAGATCTTAAGGGAATGGTATGACCACTTCAGATCCAAAGATAATAGATCTGAACCATCTCTACTCTTTGTTTTATGACAAGTATGTTTTGAAAGAAAGAATGATCGAAATTGGTTTTCACCCTATTATGTTGCATTACATTTGCATATTCACACGCATTGCATATGTTTGTTAGTAGGATGCTTAGTCTATTATCACTAAGTTATGATCTTATTACCTTTGTGGCTATTGGGTTGAAGGACAGGTATGTCGTGAAATTTGATATTCTTGGGATTTGGTCCTTGTGTACAATTTTCATTTAACTCATGATTGTTTATGGTATACTTGCTGGTGACTTTGTCACTCACCCTTTTATTTCCACCCATAGCCTGCCGGGAATGGTGTAGAATGGATTGACGATGAGCCTCCAGTTCCTTACCCATAGACATGAGAGTGGATTGCAGCTTAAGGATTTTTATGCTGTCTGATGTTTTGTGGACTCATTTTGGGGGACTTTGATTTCGGATTGGTTTTATTTTACGAACTTGGGTTGTAAACTCTATGTTGAATATTCGGAATTGTTTCCTTTAAAAGTTTTTATTCTGCCTAAATTTTGCTTACCTGTTAGGATGGTGACATTGTAGTCCATGATTTTGACATGGACTGTGATATGTTACGCATTGACGCCTGGTACTTTTTGTAGCGAAGTACGGCGGGTGCACTGTACCTGGACTGGCCGAGTACGGGGTGCTAGAAGTGGTATTAGAGCCCAGGCTCTAGATTTGGGCAGAATGTAGAACTAAGTTATGATTCTAGAAATCTAAGTTTGACCTTAGACCTAAGTCATGATCCTGGAAGAGTGTCGACTTTAGACTAGGATAACTTAGACTCGACCTCATGGCAGACCCGCTAGAGCCCGACCCGCTGCAGAGGAGTCGGTTCCTCCGCAACCTCAAGAGCTTGTTCCTCCTCCACCTTCTCAGGTCCCTCTGGCACCACCACCGTAAGATAAAAACACCCATCCTGTTCAGAATAATCCTCCAGCTTAGGGGCCATTACTTCAGATGATTTCCAGACTGTGACACAGATTGGCCAGGTGATGATGCAGTAGAATGCCCCTTCTCAGCCACATAAGCCAGTTAGAGATGCACAATATTATTTTGAAAAATTGAAGAGAGCTAATGTGCCATCATTCGAAGGAAAATTAGATCCTGACATTGCAGAAAAGTGGCTTGATGGAGTTGAGAACTGCTTTGAATTGATCCGTGAACCCGAAGAAATGAAAGCACAGGCTGTTAGACCGTTATTTCTTGGAGAAGCAAATTAGTGGTGGAAAGCTAATCTGCAACCTTTGCCGAGATCGATACCGTGGGAGAGATTCTTGTAGGAGTTTAATAAGTTCTACATTCCCCCTTCAGTTAAGCTGCAAAAGAGACATGAGTTTGAATCACTAAAGCAAGAGCAAGGGATGACCGTTGCTGATTATGCAAATAAGTTTATAGCCTTGGGGAGATTTCAGCCATCGACGATGAATGATGAAGAGACAAAGATGTTGAAATTTGAAAGAGGGTTATATCCGAGGATAAGGACTTGGCTTGTTAATACCTGTGAATTTTAGAGCATTGCTTGATGCCTACTACAGGATTGAGAGAGAAATCATCCGACGTGATAAGATTGGTCAGAAGAGGGGAAGAGAAGCATCTGGTAGTGGGGGATCCGATAAAGCAGCGAAACAGAATATCAGAGGACCCAGTCGTCAGGGAAAGAATCAGAATCGTTTTTAGTTCTGCCCAAAGCAACAGAGTTTTCAGCAAAAGAATCAGCCAAGAAATCAGAGTCAACAGCAGCAGCAGCCAGCTATTCCAATTTGTCCTCATTGCCAAAAGAATCATGTGGGAGAGTGCTTTATTAAGGCAGGGAAATGCTTTGGTTGTGGTAAGGTGGGCCATGTGCTTAAGAATTGTCCAGTCAAGGGAACTACATGTTTTGGATGTGGAAAGGTCAGCCATTTAATCCAAAATTGTCCGGAGAGAGGAGCCCAGCAGCAACAGCAACCAAAAAACAAACATCAGCGAGCGAATGCAAGGGTCCACGTTATGACAGATACTGCTGCTGATGAAGCCACTGATGTTGTGACTGGTATGTTTTAAGATTTGTGCAATGACTACATTTTGCAAGATATTGTTGTTTTGATGTTGCTTAGTCAATTTTGTATGATTCAGGAACTATTTTAGTATGTAGTGTGCCTGTAAATGTATTGTTTGATAGTGGCGCTAGACACTCATTTGTCTCAAGGAAGTTTGCAAAGAATATTGAGCACAGCCCCATCCAGCTTGGGACGCCATACATAGTTCAAGCAGCTGGTGATCAGGTGCTTGTTTCTCACCAATTGTACAAGGGCTGTGAGATTGAGTTCGATGAACAGCGGTTTAAAGCAGATTTGATTTCAATGACTATGAGGGAGTTCGACATAATTCTGGGAATGGATTGGCTCTCCAAGAATTGCGCATACATTGATTTTAGTGAGAGGCAGGTTACCATTAAGGACCCAACACGTGAAGAAATGACTTTTCATGGAGGCTCGAAATTAAAGAAATTCCCCAAGAATATATATGTGACTGCGATCCATGCCCATAGTGTGTTGAAGAAAGGGCAGGAAGGATTCTTAGTTTATGCTCTAAGTACCAATCAAGTGCCATCTGATCTTTCTCGAGTTCCGATAGTTCAGGAGTACCCTGATGTTTTTCCAGAGGAGTTGCTGGGCCTTCCTCCAGATCAAGAGACCGCATTTGAAATCAATCTAATTTCGCGATCCGAGCCTATATCAAAAGGCACCCTACCGAATGGCGCCTGCTGAATTGAAAGAACTAAAAGAGCAGTTGCATGAGCTGTTAGAGAAGAAACTTATCCGCCCATCCAGCTTGGGACGCCATACATAGTTCAAGCAGCTGGTGATCAGGTGCTTGTTTCTCACCAATTGTACAAGGGCTGTGAGATTGAGTTCGATGAACAGCGGTTTAAAGCAGATTTGATTTCAATGACTATGAGGGAGTTCGACATAATTCTGGGAATGGATTGGCTCTCCAAGAATTGCGCATACATTTATTGTAGTGAGAGGCAGGTTACCATTAAGGACCCAACACGTGAAGAAATGACTTTTCATGGAGGCTCGAAATTAAAGAAATTCCCCAAGAATATATATGTGAATGCGATCCATGCCCATAGTGTGTGGAAGAAAGGGCAGGAAGGATTCTTAGTTTATGCTCTAAGTACCAATCAAGTGCCATCTGATCTTTCTCGAGTTCCGATAGTTCAGGAGTACCCTGATGTTTTTCCAGAGGAGTTGCTGGGCCTTCCTCCAGATCAAGAGACCGCATTTGAAATCAATCTAATTTCGCGATCCGAGCCTATATCAAAAGGCACCCTACCGA
The DNA here is from genome assembly GCA_036186865.1 of Eustoma russellianum. Taxonomy (NCBI): domain Eukaryota; kingdom Viridiplantae; phylum Streptophyta; class Magnoliopsida; order Gentianales; family Gentianaceae; genus Eustoma; species Eustoma russellianum. The sequence goes on along the minus strand of AP025075.1, from coordinate 12,703,926 downwards.
ATGGCGCCTGCTGAATTGAAAGAACTAAAAGAGCAGTTGCATGAGCTGTTAGAGAAGAAACTTATCCGCCCAAGCGTCTTGCCTTGGGGTGCTCCCGTGATATTTGTAAGGAAAAAGGATGGAGGCATGCGTCTGTGCATAGATTATAGAGAGCTCAACAAGATCACGGTAAAGAATAAGTACCCGCTTCCTAGAATCAATGATCTATTTGACCAGCTTCGGGTAAGCAATTAATAAGGCTTATTTCGATAAAATTCTGTTTTGAGCTCTGTCTAAAGATATCTTGGTGCAGAGAGCACGAGTCTTCAGTAAAGTTGATCTGCGATCTGGATATTTTCAGTTGAAGATCAAAGCTGAGGGTATACCTAAAACTGCATTCAGGACTCGTTATGGGCATTACGAATTCCTTGTGATGCCATTCAGACTGACAAACGCCCCTGTTGCCTTTACGGACCTTATGAATCGAGTATTTCAGGAGCAGCTAGATAAATTCATTGTGGTTTTCATTGATGATATCTTGATCTATTCGCCAAATGAAGGAACTTATGCAGACTATTTGAGGATCGTTTTTGATATCTTACGGAGGAAGCAGTTACATGCCAAATTTAGTAAATGTGAATTTTGGCTGCACAACATATAATTTCTTGGACACGTCATATCTGAGGATGGGATATCAGTGGATCCCAAAAAGATTGAAGCTATCACGGACTGGCCAAGGCCAACGAATGTCACAAAGGTGCGAAGCTTTCTTGGTCTAGCGGGCTATTATTGCAAATTCGTTGAAGGATTTTCCAAGATTGCTATGCCTCTCACCCGACTGACACGAAAAAAGACAAATTTCGAACGGAATTCTGACTGCGAAAGGAACTTTGCAGAGTTGAAAGAGAAGTTGACATCTGCTCCAGTTTTAGCTCAACCTATCCCTGGTGAGAGTTTTGTGGTATATAGCAATGCCTTGAAAAACAGCCTTGGATGTGTATTAATGGAGAAAGATCGAGTGATTGCATATGCATCTCGTCAGCTAAAGCCGTTTGAACAGAATTATCCAGTGCATGACCTTGAGCTTGCAGCCGTAGTTTTTGCGCTAAAGATATGGAGACATTATCTATACGGTGAAAAGTGCGAAATCTTTACCGATCACAAAAGCCTTAAGTACCTTTTCACCCAGAAGGAGCTAAACATGCGCCAATGCCGATGGCTAGAGCAGATAAAAGATTATGATCTCTCAATCAAGTACCATCCCAGAAAAGCCAATAGAGTTGCCGTTGCTTTGAGTCGAAAAACAAACCACCCGCGTCAACCACCTTTGCAGCGTGATATGGAAGAGTTTGATCTTGAAGTGGTTGATTTCATTGATGATGTTCTTGTTAAGTTGGTCTTGATTCCCTCATTTATTGATAAAATTAATGAGGCTCAAGGAAAGGATGAAGCTTTGAAGAAGATCAAGGATAAGTTGAAAATGAAGCCATCGGAAGATTTTGAGGCCCGCGGTAATGACAGCATATGGTTCAGGGGTCGGTTATGCGTACCCAAGGATGATGCTATAAAGAATGAAGTCCTTCAGGAAGCCCATAGTTCCTGCCTATCTATTCATCTAGGGGCCAACAAGATGTATCAAGACTTAAAGCAGAAGTTCTGGTGGCATGGTATGAAGAAGCAAATTGCTGAATTCGTTGAGAAATGTCTTATTTGCCAAAGCGTGAAAGAGGAGCATCAAAGACCAGCAGGATTGTTACAGCCCCTTGATGTTCCTGAGTGGAAATGGGACAACGTCGCAAGGACAAGGAATGGATATGATGATATTTGGGTTGTGGTTGACCGTTTGACGAAGTCTGCCCATTTCATGGCCATGTCAATCAAAGCCTCTATGGAGAAATTAGCTTCCATGTATATTGATCAGATTGTATGCTTGCACAAAGCACCCATGAGTATAGTTTGTGACTGCGACCCTCGCTTCACTTCTCGATTTTAGACAGCCTTCCTGAAGGCAATGGGCACTGAAATTCGGATGAGTTCAGTATTTCACCCTCAAACTTATGGTCAATCAGAAAGAACAATCCAAACACTAGAAGACATGTGACGAGCTTGTATCCTTGATTTTGGAGGGAGTTGGGACAAAAGTCTTAAGTTGGTTGAGTTTTCCTACAATAATAGTTACCACCGATCCATTGGGATGGCCCCTTATGAAGCGCTGTATGGAAGAAAGTGCCGATCTCTACTTTATTGGGATGAAATTAGAGACAAGATTTTTGCAGGACCCGACCTAGTGGAGCAAACAAGAGAGAAAGTGATGATTGTCAAGCAAAGGTTGAAGGCGGCTCAAGAGTTTGGGCCGACGAAAAGCGACGACCATTGGAATTCCAGGCGGGTCAGAAAGTATTCTTAAAAGTTTCTCCATCGAAAGGCGTAAGAAGATTTTGCGTAAAAGGTAAACTGAGTCCAAGATTCATCGGGAAATATGAAGTTTTTGAAATGATTGGAGAAGTTGCCTACCCATTAGCATTACCGCCATCGCCGTCTCAGCTACATGATGTATTTCATGTATCCCAGCTTCGCCGGTACGTGCACGAGCCCAGTCATATCATCGAGATCAGCCATGGAAAATTGAAGCCGAAGTATCCTATGAAGAAGAGCCTGAGAGGATTATTGATTGGAAGGAAAAGGCCCGAAGGAAGCGATGTATCCCCATAGTTAAGGTACAATGGAAACATCACTCTATTGATGAAGCCACTTGGGAGACTGAGGAAAGCATGAGAGCTCATACCCACATCTTTTTGACTAGTGCTCATAAGTTTCAAGGACGAAACTTGTGATAAGAGGGCAGGATGTTGTACCCAACAGAAATCACTCTATATCTCCGATCTTATGAGGTGAGTCACTAAGATATCAGTCCTCCAAGTGCATTTTACTAATTCCATTTTATGTTATTTTATTCTTCTTTAATTAAATTTCCTTAAAGTAAATATCATAAGAAATGGTATAATTGTATGGGTATGTCCTATGAAGCAAGTGAAACGACAATTATACCCCCCGACATTGTATAGAAAATGGCATGCATGGGGTATTGGAGACTCTATAATCCTATTTATCCTTAATACTCAACTAATTACTTTAGTAGCTTTTCTTAAAACCATTTTTTTTACTCTAGCCTAAGCATGGGATGCTAAGCTTCTAGAAGAGCCATCTCCCTCTTCTTTTCTTGGAGACCGTCGGCACCCTTTTTGTGGTGTTCCATGAAATCCCTTTAACATATCATCAAAAGGAACCAAGTAGTCAAATGGTTCAAGACAAAAAGATACTCTTCATGATTTTCCATACACATGAAGAATCTCTTCCCCTTTTTGTCTCAAGACCGCCGGGTACCTTCTTCTTCTACCCCCATGAAACCTTCCTGAAGTTCATCCTATAAGCTTCATTTCATTCCTACCTCACAATGCTCTCAGGAATTCACTCCAAGCAATTTCTTAAGGGTTCATTCCAAGCTAACCACTAAAGGTCTCTTACAAACTTAGACTACTCTTCAAGCATCTCATCTCATTTCGGCTAGCTTGTGCTTAGGAGACTCAAAACCATCTTCATCTTCAAGCTCTAAAGACTCATCTAGGTAATTTGCATGTTGAATTTCCAAAGTGAATTCCAAATTGTAAATGTGATGCTCACCATTGTGCCTTTTCTTGCTACAAAAACCGTGACCCTCTAATGGTCACTAGGTGAAGATTTTTCAAGCTAATAGGTGGTGCTAGCATCTTGGTGAATTGGAATCCTTTCAAACTCCATTTAGGATCCATTTGGTAAGGAAACCTAGCCTCAATCTAGTTCTTTTCTTCATTTAAATTGTAGCTAATTTCACCTTCATTTCCTCCCTAAAAACCCTATCCATTTCGACCAAGGCTCAGGCTAGGGAAAGTTTCTAAGCTCAAGAGAGGCAAGTATACTCTAGACATTCTTGACTTATTTGTGAAATTGTATGCTTGAATGTCTAGTTATCTTAAGTCATGAATCTCAGTTGAAGTACTAAGTGCAAAGCATGAGAAGGTAGATGCTTCATGAGAAAGATTGTTTGCATGTGTGTGATTCTCCCTAGGGTGTGTTGTTTGCCTAATTCAAATTTGATATGAGGACTATTCTTTAGAAAAAGAGGGCTGTTTTGGATGATTAGTTGGATAGTGAATTAATTCATGTTAAGAATAGACTTTATGAAGCATAAAATGTATGAAAATGGCATGTTCTATGGGGCTGTTTGGCGTGGGGTTTGGTGTAGCTTAAAGAATATTGTGAAACTTGAAATGCTCATGTTAAACAGTAAAAATTGGTGGTTAGTAAGTTATTTTACGAGATGAAGTTAGTTGGGAAATGCTTGAATAATAGAAGTGATGAAATGTAAGATTTTCTGAAATTGTACAGTTATGAGTAGCAATTTGTTTGGCCTTAAAATGAACATTAGGAGTGCGCAATTGAGCTAAATTTTGGCACGTTAGTAGCCTGATATGTATAGTAAATTTGTGAGGTGGAAATTCTGTAAAAGCGCTTGTGGTTTGACCTCAATGGAATATTTAGTAAGAACAGGTCGCTCCAGATTCTGCAGGTCCCTAGACTTAGAAATATAATTGAATGACCCTTCTAAGCATATCGGATTGCCTTGAAATCTTTATGGTGTTTATCTAAGGCATAGATGTACACGTCCATGTAAGTAAATTGTCTTGAACCACTGTTTTAAGGGTTAACAACTGAGTTGAAGCTAGCGGTACAAAACTTTAAAACAGTACAGTTTGATGGCATAAGTTGTGAGGCCTTGATCTTGATTATTTAGGCGTGTATGTGATGTTTGGGCATATGAATATTGTTTCTTGGTGTGTTGGCTATGTTTTCTAGGTGATAGTCCTAATTGAATAATGTTTATGGCCATTGAAACTGAGGTAAGGCGGGTACTGCGCTGCAGAATTCTGCAGTATCCCTTGATGGTAAATTTAATGTTTTGAGGACTTTAGACATCTAAGAATGTCACGAAATTTTTATGGCTTGTGTCTAAGATTCCATTATGCATGTGTGTCGCATAAGTTGCTGGAATTAGACTCTGAATTGGTAAGTTGAGGCCGTGCGAACAGGGCATTACTGCTGGACTGTTTTCCAGCTTAAGAAACATGTTAGAATATGTCTTTTATGATGTATTTAGTCACGAATTGCATGTTTCATACCATGCATTGCATTGCATGTTCATGCAATTTATAGACTGATTTTTATGCCAAAGAAATTTAAGAAAAGCACTTTCGAAGATAAGATTTCGGTTTTGAAAGAAAGACTCCTATGGTATCATTAATTCTTGGCCAGCATAACCCGCTCCAGATCCAGGGTTAATTGATCTGATGATGATTATGACCGTCCAGGCCCAGAGATAATAGACCTGAGGATTATGGTTATAACCGTCCAGGCCTAGAGATAATTATGAGCGCCCAGGTCCGGAGATAATAGACCTGATGATGATGATTGATTGTATGACCATTTTCACATCCAAAAATAATAGATCTGAAGAGAATGGTATGGCCGCTTCAGATCCAGAGATACTATGTTTTGAAAGAAAGAATGGTCGAAATCGGTTTTCACCCTATCATGTTGCATTACATTTGCATATTCATACGCATTGCATATGATTGTGAGTAGGATGCTTAGTCTATTATCACTAAGTTATGATCTTATTACCTTTGTGTCTATTGGGTTGAAGGACAGGTATGTCGTGAAATTTGAGATTCTTGGGATTTGTATAGTTTCCATTTAACTCATGATTATTTATGGTATACTTGTTGGTGACTTTGTCTCTCACCCTTTTATTTTCCCCCCAGAGCATGCAGGGAATGGTGTAGAATGGATTGACGATGAGCCTCGAGTTCCTTACCCATAGACATGAGAGTGGATTTCAGCTTAAGAACTTTTATGCTGGCTGATGTTTTGTGGACTTATTTTGGGGGACTTTGATTTCGGATTGTCTTTATTTTACGAACTTGCTTTTTAAACTCTATGTTGAATATTTGGAATTGTTTCCTTTAAAGTTTTTATTCTGCCTAAATTTTGCTTACCTGTTAAGATGGTGACATTGTAGTCCACGATTTTGACATGGACTGTGATATGTTGTGCATTGACGTCTGGTACTTTCCGTAGCAAAGTACGGCGGGTGCACCGTACTCGGGCAGGCCTAGTACGGGGCGCTACCGCCCAAGCTTAAATTCACTCGACTTCGTCATTTGAAATATAGCATGAAGAAGCATCCTCAGTCACTGACTGGGCCCAATTATCCTGAAACGGGGCACCATAAAGGATGATAAACTCATCGTGCCCTAATTGTTGAGAAACCGGTGTTTGAGTGATTTAAAAATTCATGATCTAAATGTTACGCATTTACGAAATAGATGAAATAAGTGTTACTTGATATATGCACGTGATAAAAATGCTTTACATGTTTATATATAATATTATCGTACTAACATGCCATGAAGCGTTAAAGCTTACATCATATGGCAAACATTTGTTGTCTTTATACTATTTTTAGGTGCCATGATTAATGGACTAAACTAGTGCATTAAGTGAAGTGCTTAAGGAAATGGACTAACTACTTCATTAAATGAAGACATATTTGGAGAGAGCTATTTGGCAACAAATTTGGAATAGAAAGTTTTCTTTCCACACCTATACACACGGCATATATATATATATTATATATATACATATAATTCTCGACAAACTATATACTTATATTCCGACGTTTTACCGACATGTTATATATATTATAAATGTACGTCGATGTCACACAACTATATACGCCTCATATATATGGGTATATACAGGTGTCATATCATATATTTCAAGTCATATTGCTATCAAAATTATAACGACATATCACAAGGCCATAAACCGAAAATTGTCGTATCGGGTGACTATCGAACCTTCACCGACATGTCACGTACTTACCATATAAAGATGGCCAGCATTTATACACTCAAAATAATCAGAAAATTCGTGCTCCACATTTCAAATTCATCCCCAAAGTCATACCATGTTTACACACATCAATCACCCATAATTTAGCCCTACTTTGTAGAAAATTCAAACTCAAATTTTATGTCATATGGGGGCGTTTTTGTATTCAGCCATAGGAACTGAAAATAAATTTTATTTTAGATATGTTATGTTTTGACATAATATATATTACATGTCTATGATGTTTGAGATTAAATGGAGAAAAATCGCGTAATCAACGAAAGTAGAAAATTCGGTTTTCTACACCTCTACATACATGGGACGGTTTGTGTATTGGTAAAACATGTATCTAGACACTTTTGCACATTCAAGATGTGTTAGGGTATTCTAAAAAAATCAATTTAGGACTGATTTCAATTTACCATGTGTGTGAAGGTTGTGAATCATTATGTGACAAATTTTCAAAAGACAATTTCAGCACATACAGCTGAGGTGTGACACGCCTATTACAACTTCTTGGAGCCTGGGCGGAGCTTGTTTGGAACTTTGATTAATGGAGGACAAGCCACACATGATTGGTGACATTGAAGAGGGTAATACACACAAGGAAACATTTCCAACTCAAGCAAGTGATGAAATTTCAACACATCGACTATCATGCAGATTTTTGCACTCTTATTGTCTTCAATTTTCTTCCAAAATTTAAGGAGAATCACATCATGGTTGATTGGTATTTAACATACTTGATTTTGAACATGTGTTTCATATTTTTAAGTTGAATTTTCAGATCATTTAAAGAGTGGCAAGGTAGATTAAAGATGGTCAATCATGAAGTGACAACTAGGCGAAGACAAGTCGTTCGTCCAATTATATTTCGCCAAGTAAGTAAGGTTGTATCACCATTTATACAAAGCAATCTTCCAAGGGTATTCAAGAATATTTTCAAGGAAGAACATAACCCTAGGGGGCGGCCATTCAACTATAAAAGGTGAAAGATGATTCAAGCAAGGCTATGTCAACGTTCATATTCTTACAAGATTAAGCAAGACTATTCTTTTCTTCTCTTATTTTTTCTCTTGCTCTTGGCCTCAAGCCTATCATTCTTATATTCAATAGAATATATAGGCTTTGTTCATACCACCCACATACATTCATCTCTTGGTACAAGGTTGATCAAGGTGTGATCAAACCTTCATTTGTTCGATGGTGGTGTTCATATTGTTATTTTTGTTTATTTGATTGTAAAAGGGTGGAGTTGGTGTTTACCTCCAGTCACCCTTGTGTCAAGGTGCTAATTGTGATTAGTGAATACTGAGGAAGGTGTCCTCAAAGACTAAAGTAGGTTGATTTAACCGAACAAGTATAAAAATCTCGGTGTTATTTACTTTCAGCACTTTTACTTTAAGTTTGCAGTTTTCTGCATCGTTTTCATACTCACGGGGAAAATAGCAAAAATTTTCCAAAAATCACATACTTTTGCAGTAACATAGCCACACTTCTTAGCTTTCATTTGGCACAAGTTTCATCAAATTTGGTTAAGTATAAGTGAGTCAAACTTTCATAGTTCTGAGACTAGTGCAATTTGATTCTTAGATCTGCAAAAGTTGAGAACATCAACATGGTTGACATACTTACCAAAAGAAATTTGAAAAATTGTTTCAAACCTTTAGAGCACACATCTTGAGGGTCATACCATAAAAGTTTCAGGTCATTTAGAGTTTTCAATTAGTAGGAATAAATTTTTAATTTCGGAGCATAGTTTCTAGCAGATTGAAACAATCTGTGGAAAAACGGTTTGTCAAGGGGTTACACTTAGAATTTTAATCTGAAATTTTTGTGAAACACTAACAACATCTAAGAGCACATGTCACAAAATTTAACAATTTTTGGAGGTTTACAACCTGGTCAACTAGTTAATTCAAATCAGGATCTGAAAACAAAAACTGTTTTCAGAAGTGCGTTATTTGGTATAAAAATTTTTAAATACCGAATATTCTGCACTCGCTATTCAACCCCCTCCCCTATTCTAATGGTGCTATATAGGTCCTACAAGTTCTATCAGAGCCAGACACACTGACTACAAGAAGATTCAACAATATTTGTGAAATGGCATCCACTAGTCACAAAAACGAGCAAGAAGTTATGTCAAGCAAAAGGCCTCCTCTTTTCGTCAGTGAGTCTTTTATACAATGAAACTTCATATGAAACTTTTTTATGGCTATTGATATAGACTTATAGTCCATTATAGAAGACGGTTCTTTTGTTCCATCCAAGATAACTACGATTGATGGCGTTGCATTAGAAGTTGTAAAACCTAAGCAAGAGCATACCGTAGAAGATAAAAAGAGATTGAGTATGAATGCTAAGGCTATGCAACTTCTTCTAACTGTTTTAAGTAAAAGTGAATCAAGTTATGTGTCAAATTGTTCTAGTGCCCAAGAAATGTGGAGATGTGTTGAAATGAAACATGAAGGTACTAGCCATGTTAAAGAGCCCAAGATAAACATGCTTATGTCTACTCTTGAATCTTTCAAATTATTACCGAATGAATCCATTGTCGATATGGATTTAAGATTGACTAACATCTACAATTCCCTTGATTCTTTGGGAAAGGTATTTTCTTCATAGGAGAAGGTGCAAAAAGTATTAAGAAGCCTTCTATCAAAATGGGATCCCAAAGTCACCGGAATCGAAGAAAGTAAGGAAACCAAATCAATAAAGATGGAGGAATTCATCGGATCGCTAAAGGTATATGAAAACAAAATCACTTTAAGTAATTCAGAATCGACTTCTAAACAAGATGAGGCTATAGCATTTAAATCAAATGAATACGTCTCTACCACTTCTAATCGTGTAGATGATAGTGACACGGATTCCGATAATGATGATCTAATCACTTTGGCTAAAGGATTAAGAAAACTCATGAGAAAGTCGTTTAAAAATAAACCTAAGCCTACTTCTTCTAAGAACCATAGAAATAAGGATAATGATAAAGGTATTAAATGCTATGAATGTGGAAGACTTGGACACCTATCATATGATTGTCCGAACAAGGACAAACAAATAAACAAAAACTGTGAGAGGCAATGGACTAGACCAGTCTCAGAACCTATACAATGGAGAACAAGAAGAGCCTTCAAAGCCTCAACATGGAGTGACTCATCCGATTCTGAATGGAAGAAGAAATGGCACAAGTATGCTTTGCCTCCAAGGCATCATATGAGGTACATTCTGACTCAGATTCTGATTTTGAGCCTTCTTTTGATGATTTATTTTGTCAATATCTTGATGCATAAGTTTTGTAAGGCTCTTGCAAAAGAAAAGAAACGCTTAATTGAAGATATGAAATTGTTAGAATCGGTCACTTAAGTGCGAATCTGATTAAGAGTTGACTTTGGACATAAGTACTGATCTTAGTCATTAGCGATAATTATATATTAAGCATGATTTTGGAAATAAGGTGCGATCTTAGACTTAAAAAAATAATGATACTCAGAACGATCTTAGAATTAAGAAATGACTTAGACTTAAGTGACGGTCGGTTGAGGGGTACACATACCAAGAATGATATTATACCCATGTGAGTTCGGGTAATTATATTATCTAAGTTTGATCATAACCTTTGCCATTTCCTTAGCCGTGATTTTAGTAAATCTAAGTGAATTGTATATAATTAAATTACATAAATTGTAATGTCAACCAGGATGCCTTACCGCAAGTACTGGTTGATGCATAAATTTAGAAGGAACATGAAGTTACTAGGGTTGCTTGCCCCTTACATCAGCATGAGACCCTGTACTATGAGGGTAACTGAAGCAGGTTCATGCCTCTAATTTGACAGTAATATCGAAATATGACTAGGTCTAAGTTGAGACTGTAAATACTAAGGAATGATTTATAGTAGCATGATCGAAACTAAGTAACGATTTATAAGCGTTATGATCTGTAGAGTTTGGTGAGAGATATTGTTCAAAGGAGTTTATAGTTTGCTATTAAGATGCCGAATTTAGGATTACCAAAATAGACCGGCGATAGTAGTCTTATTAGAGATATTGATCGATCATGATAGGCGGGAATCGGCTATAGTGGGTGCATTGGAATGATAAATTGTCACAATTTCTTTGGTTAATTGTTAATTCCTAGAAATACCGAGTTACTTGGCTTGAATCTAGTAAGCTTGAATTGAGATAGAATAAGCATGAACAAGTAGTGATTATTTTCCACGTAGCATTTAACTAGGTTAAAGTCAGTAGTTGAAATGACCAAGTAAAGAAATACGATGAGTTAGTGTGACGCGCGGAAGCATGGTGAGTTAGAATGCCCTAAGTCGATTAATATTTGGTATACCTTGCTAGGATTGGCAATCTAAGTTAAAGATTTTGTCATGTGTAATCGACCACTAGACTTATAAGAAACGATACATATGTGGATTTTCATTCAACCCTCATTTTCTCACAAAAGCATGAAAAAGATAAAATCAGATTAGGGTACGTAGAAGATAATAAAGTACAAAATAAGTCTACCAACTTTATTTTATCTTCATCCAAGAAACTGCATCCATTTAAGACAACTATACAGCCTAAGAAGATGTCTAGTGCACCACCTATTATATCTCATCTCACTCGTTCTCTTTCATCACATACAAAGTACAATCATGTACCATATAGATATGAAAGAAAGCCATTGATGCATATGCAACACTCATATCATTCTAATGCATCTAAATCACGAACTATTCATGCAAACCGAAATGCATATCAAAGACCATACAATGATGGTTTTGGCCATAAGTCAAATAGAAAAGCCCATAAAATATATTATATTGCTTCTTTATCTCTCTTTTCACCTTTTGTAAGACCAAGAAAGGTCGCCCAAGTTTTGGTACCCAAAGGTATGCTTGCAAAGGGTTGAATCAACAAGCTTTAAGGACGCACTAAAAATATATGATGAGCATATCACACTAGAAATGCAAGCTTCTTTGTATAAATTGCTCTTAATTGCCACCTATGAAAATTTACGTTCTAAACTAGGCATGATTTGTTTATATGTTATAAATTGCTCTTTCTTTCCATTGTTACTAATGCTTTTGATGTGATTTACAAAATAAAGTGGTAGATAAAAACATGATTTGAGGAGGGGAGAGAGATAAAGTTAAGGGGGGGCATGGTAGCACGATATTCTAAAATTCAAATTTTTCATTTTATGCATAATTTCGGGGGACCGATCACATTTAAATCATAGATAAAGGTTATTTTTGCAAATCATCAAAAGGGGGAGATTGGTGAGACATCGGGGTTTGAGCTATTTAAAAATGCATGATTTAAACGTTTTGCGTTTACGAAATGCATGAAATAAGTGTTACTTGATATATGCACGTGATAAAAATGTTTTACATGTTTATATATAATGTCTTCGTACTAAAATGCCATGAAGCTTTAAATCTTACATCGTATGGCAAACATTTGTTGTCTTTATACTATTTTTAGGTGCATGATTCAAATGTTACGCGTTTACGAAATGCATGAAATCAGTGTTACTTGATATATGCACGTGATAAAAATGCTTTACCTGTTTATATATAATGTTGTCGTACTAACATGCCATGAAGCGTTAAAACTTATATCCTACGGCAAACATTTGTTGTCTTTATACTATTTTTAGGTGCCATGATTAATGAACTAAACTAGTTCATTAAGTGAATCGTTTAAGGAAATGAACTTACTAGTTCATTAAATGAAGAAATATTTGGAGATAGCTATTTTGCAATAAATTTGGAATGGAAAGTTTTCTTTTCACATGTAGCGCCCCGCACCGGCTCGCCCGCGTACAGTGCGCCCCCTCGTACTTTACTACGGAGAGTACCGGGCGTAGGTTCATATCATATCGTAATCCATAACAATGTATATGGACTTTCTCGCTTACACGTCATCAAGTAAGCAAAAACTGAGGCAGAATAAAAAACTTTAAATAAAAACATACCGAATATTCATAACATCGTCTACATCCATGTCCACAAAATAAAAGAGATGTCCAAATAAAAATCCCATCATAGGTTCGTCAAATATAAATCATCATACTAAAGTCCTGAGGCTATCCTCTCTCGCATGCCTATGGATAGGGAACCCTAGGCTCGTCATCGATCCACTCGACCCTGTTTCCTGCAGGCTCTGGGAGGAAAAATAATAGGGTGAGTAACAACGTCACCAGCAAGTATGCCATAAATAATCATGAATTAAGTGGAAAGTACATACAAGAACCAAAACCCCAAAAAGTTTGGATTCGCAACATACCTGACTTTCAACTCATCATTCGTAAGGACTTATGATCATAACTTAAGAGACAAGGGATCATATTAAGATCATAACTTAGGAGATATTAAACATATCATCATTGCCTAAGTAATAATACATCAATTATTCGACTAGCCATAGAAAATGCAGTAGGTATGCGTATGCACATGTGATGCGTCATGACCAAAATGAGGATAAGTTCTTTCATTCTTTCTTTGAAAACATCACCATAAATAAAACGAGAGGAATGAGTATACAGATCTATTATATCCGGATCTAAGGCAGTCATACCATTCCTTTCAGATCTATTATGTCCGGATCTGAAGACGGTCATACAATCAATCATCGTCATCAGGTCTATTCTCTCCGGGCCTGTACGGTCATAAATCATCATTATCAGGTCTATTCTCTCCGGGCCTGAACGATCATAATAATTATAACCAGGTCTGTTCTCTCCGGGCCTGTACGGTCATACTCATCAGTAGATCAATTGACCCCGGATCTGGAGCGGGTTATGCTGCCATAATCAATGGTACCAATAGGAATCGTTCTTTTCAAAACTGAAATCTTTTCTTTAAAAGCGCTTTTTCGTAATTTCTTTGAAATAAGCTCAGTTTCATAAATCACGTGAATGATGATGATGTAATGCATGACGTGCAACATGAAACTCATGGCTAGATGTATCACATAATATATATATATAGTCTTGTTCCATAAGCTGGAAAAATTTCCAGAATTAACGTTCTGTTCATGCGGCCTCAAACCTCATAATTTCGGCCTATTTTCATGATCTCATGACATACATGTGCATAATGGAGTCTTATCTACTTGACATAAAAATTTCGTAACGTTTCAAGACATATAAAACTCTCAAATCATTAAATTACCAAACAGGGTACTGTTGAATGCAGCAGCGCAGTACCCACCTTTTTCCTTGCTTACAAGCCCATAAAGTCTTATTCAATTCGGTCCAATACCTGGAAAACATTGTAGACATACCAAGAAATAATATTCACAAGCGCAATAGCACTTACGAGTCCAAATTTGAAATAATAAGGCCTCCTAAATCATGTCATAATTCTGTCATGTTTTCCAGTTTTGCACCGCTAACTTCAACTTAACCTTGAAAACGGTGATTCCAAGCTGATTTATTTACATGGATATGTTCATCTATTTCTTAAGGGATTACTATAAAAATTCCAGAGCAATCCAATAGGTTTGAGGTGGTCATTTAATTATTTTCCTAAAGCTAGGTACACGTAAGATCTGGAATGACCAGCTTTCACTAAAAATTTCATTGCGAATAAATCACAAGTCCTTTTACCAAAATTCCAACTCACAGATTTAATAAACACACAAGGCTAGCATCTTACCAAAACGCAGCTCATTTGCACGTTTCTAAGGTCCATTTTCGTGTCTTATAACACGTCACTTAAATATGTCCTGTTCCAGTAATTTTCCCTTTTTGTCACTTTTCTTGCTAAATGTGTACCAACTAAACTTATTCCTCTAAAATGACTTACTAGCCATCAAATACACCTTTTAACATAGACATTACAGGTTCTAATACATTCTATAGGCTACATACAAATCACTTCAAAAACAGTTTGAAACTTACACATAGCACACATTGATATTGAACATTTTCTACATAATAAAGTCTACCTTTGGCACATCTAATTTGTGTACCACATAACCCCCAAAACAGCCCATTTCTTCCACATGAAAGGGCTTATATTTTGTTTTCATAATGAATATAATACACCTAAGTAATAAAACATTCAAACATACAACTTCTATATATCTTTTACCCCACAAGACATTCTTTCACAAGAACGATTGTTCACCCCTATCTCCTCCTTCAACCGTCCCCTTACATGGTAAGAAAGAGAAATTTTTGTCATATTTATCTTAGACATACAACATATTCACCTTCAATGTAGGCAAAGAACTCATCTTTGGGGGAATTTAACACATGCAAGCCACTTTTCTTAAGGAACACTAAATTTCCATGCTTTAAACTTAGTACTTTCAACTATGATTTATATCTTAAGTAGAGCTAGCCATTCAAGCACATACTTTACAAATAAGTCAAGATTATCTATAGTGTACTTGCCTCTTTGGATCTTAGAACTTCCCTCTAGCTTGAAACTTGTTTGAAACAAAGTGAAGTTTCCTCCAACCTCTTCCTAATATACACGGTTTTTGGAAGAATAGTGGAGATAGATGTTAGTCATTACTTAATCATACAATAAAGCTTAGTTTGAGGCTAGATTGTCTTACCAATTTGAAGCTTGAATGGGGGTTGAGATGAATCCAACCTACTAAGAAGCTAAAAACCCTTCACCTAATGACCATTTGGAGGCCACGGTTTCAACAAGAAAGGAAGGTACCGTGTGAGCTTCACTATTTGAAGTATGGAATACACTTAAGAAGGTTAAGATGTAACTTACCTAGACAAGACTTGAACTTGAAGATGGTTCTTGGATCTCCTTGGCTTAAGGTTGGCCGTGTGTTTTAAGGGAAAGGAGAGGGAAAAATCTTTACTACTTGCTTGGTAAATTCTTAAGGAGTTAGTAGATTAAAGATGGAGGCTCCTTATTAAAGAGGAAGAAGAAATCTCCTTGGTGGGGGAAGGGCCGGCGCATGCAAGAGGAGTGGGGAGACAAGGTGCATGAAAAGTACCACTTAGTCACTTTTGTCTCCCATGCTTGGTTTTTCCCCTATTATTTTATTCTTGATTTTTTTAACAATTTAGAAATAGAAATATCATGAGTCTTCTAGAACCCATGGGGGCCGAACGTGGTGAGGGTTGGGAGGGGTTTATTTGTGTTATTTCTCATATTTTCATAATTCATGCTTGTATAATTACCCCAATACTTGAAATCCCTAATTGCTTTTGGGCTTGATTTAAGAAGGCCCTTATGATTAGTCTTCTTTTAATTGGAAGAACATTCTAAGGCCCTTTAAGGCCTTAGGGCCGAAACCTCCTAAGATCTTGGGGGTGAATTGGCCATTTCACATGCTCCATAACTCATGCTTGAATAATTATATAATATTTGCTTTGACAAAATTTAATTAAAGAAGTAATAATAAAGCTTAGTAAAATGTATTTGAAGGATGAAACTTTTCATTAATCCACTTATACAAGTCCCAAGTACAATATGATTCTTCGCTGGGTACAACATCACACCTATGCGCACAACAAATGTATATATATATATGTTATATACATATATTTTTCGACAAGCTACATACCTATATTCCGACGTTCCACTAACACGCCATATATATCACAAACTTACATTGACGTCACATCACTATATACACCTCATAGTTATGAGTATATACAGGTCTCATATCATATATTACAAGTCATATTGCTATCAAAATTATAACGACATATCACAAGGCCATAAACCGAAAATTGTCGTATCGGGTGACTATCGAACCTTCACCGACATGTCATGTACTTACCATATAAAGATGGCCAGCATATATACACTCAAAATACTAAAACAACTTGTGCTCCACGTGTCAAATTCAGCCCCAAAGTCATACCATGTTTACACACATCAATCACCCATAATTTAGCTCTAATTTGGGGAAATTTAAACTCAAATTTTATATCACACGGGGTGTTTTTGTATTCAGCCATAGGAGCTGAAACTAAAATTTATTTTCGATATATTATGTGTGATATAATATATATTACATAAGAAGTTTGAGATTAAACAAAGAAAAATCGCGTAATCGACAAAAGTCAAAAATTCAGTTTTCTACACCTCTTCATCCATGGGACAATTTGTGTATTGATATAATATGTATCTAGACACCTTTTACAAATTCAAGAAATGTTAGAGTGCTCCAGAAAAATCAATTTAGGGTTGATTGCAATTTACCATGTGTGGGAAGATTGTGCATCATTATGTGACAAATTTTCAAAAGACAATTTCAGCACATGCAGCTGAGGGGCGACACGCCTATTTCAACTTCTTGGACCTAGTGGAGATTGTTTGGCACTTTGATTGGTGGAGGATAAGCTACACATGATTGGTGACATTGAAGAGGGCAAGAAACACAAGGAAATAATTCAAAATCAAGCAAGTGCTGAAATTTTAGCACTTGGACTATCATGGCCGATTTTTGCACCCTTATTGTCTTCAATTTACTTCTAAAATTGTTGGGGAATCATATCATGATTAATTGGTAATTAACATCCTTGATTTTGAGCATGTGTTTTAGATTTTTAAGTTGAATTTCTAGCTCATTTATGGAATGCAAAGCTGGATTAAAGATGGCCAATCATGAAGTGACAACTAGGCGAAGACAAGTCGTTCGTCCAATTATATTTTGCCAAGTAAGCAAGGGTGTGTCACCATTTATACAAAGAAATCTTCCAAGGGTATTAAAGACAATTTTTAAGGAAGAGCATAACCTTAGGGGGCGGCCATTCAACTATAAAAGGAGGAAGATTATTCAAGCAAGGCTAAGCCAAAGTTCATACTCTTACAAGATCAAGCAAGACTATTCTTTTCTTCTCTTATTCTTTTCTCTTGCTCTTAGCCTCAAGCCTATCATTCTTATATTCCATATACTATATAGGCTTTGTTCATACCATCCTCATACGTTCATCTCTTGTACAAGGTCTATCAAGGTGTGATCAAACCTTTATTTGTTCGGTGGTGGTGTTGGTGTTGTTGTTTTTGTTTGTTTGATTGTAAAAAGGTGGAGTTGGTGTTTAACTCGAGTCACCCTTGTGTCAAGGTGCTATTTGTGATTAGTGAATGCCATGGAAGGTGTCCTCGAAGACTGGAGTAGGTTGATTTAGCCGAACCAGTATAAAAATCTCAGTGTTATCTACTTTCAGCACTTTTACTTTAAGTTTTCAGTTTTCTGTATTGTTTTCATATTCACGAAACAAAGAGCAAACATTTTCAAAGAATCACAAACTTTTGCAAAAACATATCCAGACGTCTTAACTTTCTTTGGCACAAGTTTCATAAAATATTGTTTAGTATAATTCAGTCAAACTTTCATAGTTCTGAGACTAGTACAATCTGATTTTCAGATCTGCAAAGGCTGGGAACAAGAACATGGTTGACACACTTATCAAAAGAATTTTGAAAAACGGTTTCAACTTATTAGAGTACATATCTTGAGGGTCATACCATAAAATTTTCAGCTCATTTAGAGTTGTCAATTAAGAAGAATAAATTTTTAATTTCGGAGCACATTTTCTGGCAGATTGACACAATCTGCAATAAAATGGTTTTCAAGGTGTTACACTTAGAATTTCAATCTGAAATTTTTGTGACACACTAATGACATCTGACAACACATTGTCACCAAATGTCACAATTTTTGGAGGTCTACAACCTGATCAACTAGTTAATTCAACTCATGATATGAAAACAGAAACTGCTTTTAGAAGTGAGTTATTTGGTCTAAAAAGTTTAAAAAACGAATTTTCTGCAGTCACTATTCAACCCCCCTTCTAATAGTGCTATACAGGTCCTAAACCGACTTCTTGGACCACGAGACACTTTTGACGAGTGATAAACTCCGTCCAAGGCTAAATGCTTGCAAGAGACCGATGGCAAACAAGTACCAAGAGGGAAATATTAAAAGGACTATGAAAAGAGAGTCAAAGAGTGCTTAAAATTATTATAAGGGAAGCAGATAGGGGGTCGCCTATGCTCCCTGGTCGAATGTGGCCTGATGACAAGCGGTCCATCGAACACAACTCTGGACGTGGACCAGCACATATTGGGGCAGAAGCCCAAGCCCATACCGTAAATATTCCTATGGGGCGTCGTTCCCTTCAGCATGGTGGGGAAGCGTGCCTTGCATGCTTCGACATCTTTAGGCTCCTGATGCTAGCTTATGGGCTCCACATTTGACCCATCCTGAAACACAAATCAAGGAATCTTAATATGTGCGAGTCAATGAGCGAGTAAGCTGGTATTGGGTATAGAAGCTAATTGGCGGAATCCTCTAAAGGTTGCACAGCCAATCGACCTTGATCTTATGAGAAATGTTCAAGTGAGAACATACCTGTCGAGACGTGAAAGATGGGAACTATGCCTGAGCGGACCAAAGCCAGACTCTGGTGGAGGCCGCAGTGATAGAACATGCAAAATTGTTCATCTGACTTGGTTATAGGGACAAGAAACTAATCTAGCCATCTCAAAGTTTCTCCAGGATAGCTGGAGCTCGTTTGTGAATTCTATCAGGTAAAGCCAATGATTAGAGGCATCGAGGCGCAACGCCATTGACCTATTCTCAAATTTTAAATAGGTAGGACAGTATGACTGCTTCATTGAGCCGCGCCCATATAATCAAGAGCTCCAAGTGGGTATTTCTAACAAGCAGAACTGACGATGCAAAATGTACTGGAAGCTGGGTCACGGTGCACAACAATGCGCTAATCAGGATATCACAAATGGTGTTGATCGATTAATACAGCAGAAGGGTGGTCATAGAAGCCAAAATCTGCAGAGCGTGTAACAAGTAACCGGAAGAATCAACCAGCACAGAAAATAGATGGCGCTTAAGTGCGTGACCCATACCTGGCTATTGAGGCAATAGCCAGGCCCCGATGAGCAGAAGGGCGCAACAGTCGTTGCAAAATCTAGGGCACGAGCACGAGTGGAGTATCCGTCGGTGCAGATCTTCGCGGTAGTAGTAAATATTCAAATGAGAACTTTGATGGCCAAAGTGGGGAAAATTTCTATGTGAACGGCACTTGCAGATGCGTTAGCCAATCCTAAGGGTCGAGCGAAGCGTTAAAGATAGCCCGTTTAGTGCATGCTACAAAAGGGAACCAGGTTGAAATTTCTGAACCATGACCTGGCTGTTGATGGAAAAGTTAAGAAGTCTAGAGACATTAGTGGTGACCTCGGGAAGAGTTATCTTTTCTATTTAACATACTGGCCACCTTAGAAACGGCTTAGTCAGAGGTAGGGTCCAGCGGTTGAAAGAGCATTGCATGTCGCGTGGTATCTAGTGCCCCCCTTCTGGCCCTTGAAAATACGAAGGACCAAGTACCATCCATGCCTGGTCGTACTCATAACTGCATCAGATCTCCTAGCTGAACAACTTCTGGTCGATGGAAAAATGTAGTCAAAGGAAGTCATGAAAATTAATCTGTAACCTCAAGAAAAGGATTGGTTCTGAAGGTTGGGCACGAGGATCATCGTCTTGAACACATCAGCTGTTGGTGGCCTGCACGAGCTGCTCTCATGTCAAGTGCGGGTTATCTGTGCTGCCCAGGGACGGACTGGGAGCAGCTCCTTCGGTGGCCTTGCCCAAGCGTCGAACAGTCAAGTGAGAACTAGTATGGATGTCAAAGTGAAGAAACGCAACGTTATTTCTGCCACTACTCTGAATGTCAAAGTGAAGAAATTCAGCAAACAAATCTTTGTGATGGTCCTAGAAGATGCTAACGCAATGTTATTTCTGCCACTACTCTGAATGTCAAAGTGAAGAAATTCAGCAAAGCACGGGTAAACGACAGAAGTAACTCTGACTCCCTTTAGGTAGCCAAATGCCTCGTCATGTAATTAGTGATGCGCATGAATGGATTAACAAGATTGCCACTGTACCTGTATACTATCAAATGAAACCACAGCCAAGGGAACGGTCTTTGTAGAATCATCAGGGAAAGTAGACCTTGTTGAGCTTGACTCTAGTCTGACTTTGTGAAATTACTTGAGAGCTTTAGGGCAAGTGGGAGCCGAAAGACGAAAGTGAAATGCCACTGCTTTTAACATTATTTTACTTATATAGTAAATCAAAGGCAGGATACGCCCCTATTTTTGGACCCAAGGTCTGCCTCAACAAGGCGATCCGGGCAGAAGATATTCTCAGGTGGGGATTTGGATGAGGCAGCACATCTGTTAAAAGATAACGTAGGTGTCATAGCAATGTTGCTTTTTGATTGTTACACCTCGACTCCCG
>AP025075.1:12639189-12672915 GCA_036186865.1 Eustoma russellianum | reverse complement strand
AAACGTTGAGCCAACATCTCCGTCTTTTACAAGATGAAGGGCATCTCTCTCAAACTCTTTTGATATCCTCTCTACGCAATGAAGATTCTTAGATGGAATGTTAGAGGTATTTGAACTTCAGTTGATAGGTTATTGTTATTAGTACGTCGATATCATTTGCATATACTTTACAAAGATCAAAATTCTCTCCATTCACTTGCATTACAAACCGTGGTCATCCACACAAGAAGAAGAAGGATACCTCACATCTAAGAGTCAAGTGTGCATGCAACCACATATTCAAGATTGACACTAGATTATACTCAGCATCATTTTCTACTTGTATCTCCTATGAAAGCACTCAAATCACTTCCAATTTAGGCCTTCATCTGTGACCTTCAACAAGTAAATAGGACAAGTTCTTTCACTTAACAAGTGAGGAATCTCAAGTCAAACCAAGGTAAAATTCACCTAGATGAATCTTAGAGAAATTATACTACTACCTTCCTCATACACGACTAATTATTTTCTTCATTCTGGCCTCCAAGGCCGTAAATTTCAAGCTAGGTATCAAAGAAGAGATCTCATAATAGTTAGTGAAAGCTTCAAGCTTCAAAGGCAGGTATTCTTCCTAGCTTCTTCAAGGAAATTAAATAAGATGTTTAGTATGTTCACTAATAACAAATGGATCATGCATGCAACTAAAATTGAAGTCTCTAACTTTTGTTAAAGCAAAAAAATGCTTACATGTTGGAATTGATGCTGCATGTATACTTTTCTTGAAGTGAAATCATCAAACATACTTAGAATAACACTCTAATGTAATATGCTAGATGAAATTGGGTCACCAATAGACCATTTAGGTCGTGCATGTCAAGAAGGAGGTGCCTTCGCGATCCTCTCTAATCTTTGATGCAAAATGGTATACATTTGAATGTATTATGCTAGAAAATGTACTAAGAACTTTCTCTATTGTCATTTTGATACATGCAAGCCAATTTCTTCATGTTCATATGTAGTAGAAGAGATTGCCATGAAAGTAGAAGTAGTATAGTCTTGTGATGGTACAAAATCATTCATTTCCTCATGCATGTCCATAAAGATGCCATCTTGGATCTTCATCAATGTTAGCATCACAATTTTCCTTATTATAGGGACGGTCCATGAGTCTCCCACATAGGCCATGAAATCATCACCATCATCATGTTGTGTATTTTGATGATCATGGTCTAAGAAAGTGTGATTCCATGGATGTGGTACTTTATGTGCTCGCATGTTCATTTTAGCATGATCATCATCATAAACATAATCTTTGTGGTCATGATTATATTTGTATGACGTGAGTTGAGAATTTTAAAATTTAGTATGTTGATGTACATTATGATCATCATCACCATACCTATAGTAGTTAAAATATGAAGATGGATTTTTTCATCATTAGCGTCAAGCATGAATGTTGTATGTTGAATAATTCATATTGAAATACCCCCTACTTTCGGCCAAGGGGCATAAAATATGTCATATTAAAGCAAGAATTTCCAGTGGAGTATATTTCATAATTATGTATAAGAATGATATGTAAATAAAAGGAAAATGGCCATAAGTGTAGCAATTACATAATGTTGAAATTCCAAGAATTGGACTTTACTAGTTTCGGCCCGGTGGCCATTTTGGCGACTAAAATGATGAATTACAGCCATGTAACAAATTCTATGTGACTAGATATTTATTATATGACATATATATGCAAAATGGACAAAATATAACAGTACATGCAATTGAGGACTTTAATCTAAACAAATGGGCATAATGTTGGCCCTAGATCCAAATTGAGTGCCATGTCATGGATTAAAATTTTCCAAGAATAGTCATATAAATACATGTAAAATATGTGTTAGAATAATATTATCATTAAAAGACTAGCATAAATGTTTCACTAGGGAGAAAGAGAAATTTAAGAAAAGACTACACCAACTTTCGGCCCAAGGAGTATGGCTCTATCCAACATGATTATCACCACTGTAGTCTCTTAATTAAATATAAGTATTACATGAGTAATATAAGTAAGCAAATAGCATAAATGCCTACCACCTCAAATCAAGGGAACTAAATTATGCATGTATAATATCACACGGCCGAAAAGGGGACAAATTGGCCAAGTAATACAATCTAATTGAATAAATATTAAGTAAATACACTTATGCACAAATGAGTATCAATTCCAATCAAGAATAACCGTGAAGCTATTTACAGAAAAGAGACCGATGTCAAGCATTCCTTCATGCATGTTGTCCTCATGATTTTCATCCCAATGAGTGTGTTTACGAACATGTTTATAAAATGAGTTCTGCATGAAATGTTTTAAAGTTTACATGATTTAAGGAATTTGTACCGCGAGACGAATGATTCCATACGACTTATGCATGTATCCATAGGTGAGTGTAACAGCTTGTCTGGCACAAGGGCTCTCTAACTATCTATATACGCATGATATGCTGGCTGAGTGTGACACCTTGCCCGAGGTAAGGGTTCTCTACCTTTCTGTTACATCTATCACGTTCAGTATGGAGAGCTGCCTAACGTCTGGTCTTGGGGGAGGATGTCTGGGACAAAATACGTTATTGCAGAGTGCAACACAGTGCCCGAAACTCGAGTTCTCTGCTATAACACATCACCGTTAGTCCTATGTATGTATGATATAACACCGTGGTTGGACCATCGGTATTCATAGACGGTACTCGTGGCTACTCGGGGAATCATTCGATATGTCGTGGGTACTATTCTTATGTTATGCAAAGTGCTATAGCCACTCATGTCATGTAATGTTTACAATGCATATATCACGATCATGTCTCATGTACCCTCTAATAGCTCTATGTCATGAATCTGGAAAAATCGAGACTAAGTATGATTAAAGACTGACAACAACAAACCAAAGAAGATTGTACCCAAGAACAAAGTAACTATGTGTTAAGACACGAATGTTTAACCGGAAAGACTGTTTATTTTACGATGTTTTCTATCTATGATAGTTATGCATGATATGGTATCTACTTTATTATTTCAGCATTTACGCTATGCTTTATTATTTCAGCACTTACTCTATACTTTACTATTCCTGTAAAATTGATCTTTCTGATATCTGCGTTACACCATACTGTACCACCCACTACCCCAGTCCCCATGTATGATCCACTTGACGAACCTAGGCGTAAATACTTGCCGAGTGATTTGTTATTGCTCACCCCTTTATTTCACCATGTAGATCCACAGGACCCCAAGCTAGAGTTTACCAAGGACGAGACTCGTGACTAGGAGTATGGAGCCGATTAGTAGCTGGCTACGGCCTCTTTCGTATTTTGGATATTTAGCTCTGTATTTTGGATATTTTGTACTCTAATGTATTTATGACACTCATACGGATGTATTAGGATGTACTTATGTTGATGTATAATTCTGCTTATGTTATTTTGCTTCCGCTCATTGATGCATGTTACTACAATTTGTACATGTAAGTTATCGACGCCTTGTACTTCTCGTAGTAGAGTACGGCGAGTGCACCATGCCGAGACCCTAGTCCTGGATGGGGTGCTACAATAAATGCTTGATGTATCGTTTCACCTAGAAGGAGCTGAAAATGAGATAGCAAAGATGGATCAAACTAATAAAGGACTATGATCTTGCAATCCATTATCATCTGGGTAAGGCAAATAGGTAGCAGATGGGCTAAGTAGAAAATCGAGTCATGCTTGACAAACACCACTTGAGAGGGAAATAGAGGAGTTTGATTTGGACATGGTTGAGTCTACCGCCAGTATATTGGCTACTTTAGTGATCACTCCCACATTGATTGACCAGATAAAGGAGGCCCAGAAGAATGATACTGAGTTGATGAAGATAACTGAAGGATTGAAAGAAGAGCCGGTAAAAGATTTTTAGCTTCATGATGATGGCAACCTTTGGTTCAGTGAAAAATTGTGCGAACCTGATATTCATGAGCTTAAGGAGGAGATTACGACCAAGGCACACAGTTTGCGAATTTCTATTCACCCAAGAGCTACTAAGATGTATCAGGATCTGAAAAAGTAATTATTGGTGGAATAGCATGAAGCGTCAGATTGCACAGTTTGTGGGAAGATGTCATGTTTGTCAGTAGGTTAAAGCGGAGCATCAGTGACCTGCTGGTCTATTACAGCTATTGGAGATTCTTGAATAGAAGTGGAAACATATCACTATGTATTTTGTTACCAGACTTTCTAAGACTTGCAGTGGGAATGATACGATTTGGGTAATCATTGATCGACCCACTAAGTCAACGCATTTCTTACCTATGTCGATCCGGGCGTATATGGAGAAGCTGGTGAGCATGTACATGGATGATATTATGAGCTTACATGGGACACCAATCAGCATCGTATGTGATAGAGATCCACGTTTTACTTCACAATTTTGGAGGACATATCAGCAGGCTATGGGCACTGATATCAGGATGAGTATAGTTTTTCATCCGCAGACTAACGGCAATCGGAGCGGACCAACAGACATTGGAGGATATGTTGTGTGCTTGTGCTTTAGATTTCAAGGGTAGCTAGGATAAGCCAGTGAAGTTGATTGAGTACTCATACAATAACAGTTACCATAGTTCTATCAGTATGGCAGGATTTGAGGCACTGTATACTTGTAAGTTGCGATCTCTATTATACTGCGATGAATTTGGAGAAAGAGCTACCATGGGCCCGGAGTTAGTAGAGCAAACCTTGGGAAAGGTCAAAGTGATACGCGAGAGATTGAAGGCATCTCAAGACCACAGTAAGAGCTGTGCAGACACGAAGAGACAATCGATAGAGTTTGACGTGGACGAGAAAGTCTTTTTGAGGGTTTCGCCTACAAAGGGCGTGATGAGATTTGGGATGAAGTGAAATTGAGCCCTCTATTTATTGGCCTATATGGAGTATTAGGGAGAGTCAGAGCAGTTGCGTATCGGTCGGCCCTACCTCCTACATATTGCAGGTACATGACGTATTTCACGTATCGAAGTTACAGCATTATGTACATGATCTGAGCCATATATTGGAGAAGCAGCCAGTGATGATTAGAGACGATGGTACCTACAAAGTGGTTCTGATACGGATTGTGCATCGCAAGGAGCAAGTGTTGAGGATGTGATCATTTCTGTTTGTCAAAGTATGTGGAGTAATCATACCATTTGCGAAGCGACATAGGAGCCTGAGCAGCATATGCTAAAGCAATATCCTCAACTCTTCAATTAAAGGTACGTAACTTTGGAGGACAAAACTTTTTGTAAGGGGGAGAATGTCACGCTCAGAAAAATTTTGTTACGTCGATACATGTTTAATACGCGAGTATTAAAACATATGAAATATCCATATGTGATAAAATTCGATAACGAACATTACACTTACATGATAAAAATTAAAACAAGACTAATATGTAGCAACTTAAGTATTAGGATAACCGAAGTCAAAACAAAAAGCCATTACATAAGAAATTAGGGTTATTTAAATAAAAGGAAACTATATGGCCAGCTTGCCCAGATGCCTCTAGGGAGCAACATCAGCGCTGGACACCCAAGAAGATCCGTGATACTGCTGATGGGCAACCTTGAGCTCCTGTTTCTTTCCTGCCTGCCTCGCAAGATATTCTACAGCCATCCGTGGAGAACTCAACCCCACTTCAAGAAATAGTCCGCGATGAGGATGTTAATCCAACCACTCTCGTGCAGCCTCCTCCCATTAAATTTGTTTCTTATGCTCAAGATCTTTTTAGACTACATGGTCTTGATGATGGAGTTGTATGTGCTTCCCGAAATGCTCCGGTTGAAACGCATTTTATCTGATATTGAACTAAAGGTTGTTATTGGTATCCAGCGTCGTTATCTCGAGGATGAAACGGATGAGGGCATTCTCAATCTAATTCAAAATCAGGTCCATGTTGTTGTAGCTGCAAGTGTGCTTCCAAGTCATGTTAATGGAAGTTTGATGTGGCTGCCCACCCCGCTCTTTCAGAAGGTAGTGATGCTATTGTGGTGCTTGTTGGAGAATTTAAGGTTGGGCTTTGGCCCATCGTTGGAGATTGAAGATTTGGGCTTCGGCCCGTTAATGAAAGTTGCAAAACTTGGTTGTGCAACGTACTATGAGCTTAATGAATCCTTAATTATCTACAAAACGAGTGGTTAATGTTAGGATGTGAACTCACTCAATTTTGAGATTGTGTGAATGTGAAATTAATGCTCAAAGTAGATGGAAATATTGTGGATGGGTGACGTGTCACCTATATGGAGGAATGCCACGTTGGAGGGGTCCACGTGGCATAGAAGCTTCTGACGGACATCGATCGATGAAATCGATCGATCGATGTCACTTCGATCGATCTATGTCATCGATCGAAGTTGATCAGAGAGCTTCATTCGATGGATTAATCGATCAAAGACGATCAGAGGACATCGATCGATCACTTCGATCGATCGATGTCTCTTAGATCGATCAAGTTGATCGACTGAAGTACTCAGTCAGACATCAGTCGATCACATCGATCGATCGATGTCACTTCGATCGATCGATGTGATCGAACGAAGTCTGACAGCAGGCAGATTTGGTCTGTTGAGCAGTTTTGATTCAAATGTGAATCAAAACTCTATCCTCCTCCATTCAGATAAGATCATCTGTTATGATCTAACGGTAATGAGAAAAGCAGCTTTAATCTAACGGCCGAGATTTAAACTGTCTTAACCGCTTAACCGAATATGGTTTCCATCCAACGTTCCAGGTTTAAACCTGTTAATCTATCTTCGATCTAAAGGCTGAGATTAAACCATCCTAATCTGGATAGGAGGTTTTAATCCAACGGCTTAAATTAAACTTCGGTTTTGATCCAACGGTTACGGTACCTCCGACTCTCCTATATAAAGAGGGTTAAGGGCTCATTCATTTACACCACTTACAACACAATCAAGCATTAAAGCATTTTGCATTCGTAGCACGTGAGTCTTGCATATTGTCCGGGAGAAGTCAGGACACTCTAGAGTTCGAAGGAGTTCAAGTTCAGCAGTGCCGCTCAACTGAACAGGTACCCGTTGTATCCTGGGAGATGATTGCTCGTACCGGTTGGGCACAGTATACCGGAGCAATACGTCTTAAGGACAGAGTCCTTGACTCACCCCGGGTTTGATTTATTTTGTTGTTTCATATGCACACAGTGAACGACTGCGTCTTGGTGCAGGATTGATTGTGCCAACAATCTTAAGACGTATTTTATTCAATTACATTCTGTACCTTTTTGTTTATTTACGCAAAGGCAGTTTCGTACTGTTTTGCAGTCTCTTTCTACTCATTCTTGTACCTGTGACTGTTCTGATCTCTACGTTTTGATCAAACTGAACAGGAATGGAGAACGAGAGCTCAAACTCTGTTCACGGCTTCAATGGTGCTCACTCCGTGTCCGCACCAGAAGGGGCAAACAATGCTGCTACCGGACCACAGTTCAATGCGGTTCCGTTGGCACCGACTGGAGGGCCTCAAATGAATCCGGCTGCCACTGCTGCTCAGGTGGAGAAGCCGGAGAAATTTGCTGGAAGCTTCTTCAAGAGGTGGCAGCAAAAGATGTTGTTCTACCTCACTGCGTTGGGGTTGGCCAGAATGCTCAGCGAGGATCCACCTGTGGTTGAGCCTGTGGAGGATCAACAGCAGAATATGGAGAATGCCTTGGGTGCTGAGGCCTGGGCATACACAAACTTCTGTTGTTTAAATTTGATTCTTGGTTGCCTAGATAATTCTCTCTATGGCATATTTTGTACTTTTAAAACTGCGAAAGCATTGTGGTTGGCTTTAGACAAAAAGTACCGCACAGAAGATGCGGGTACTAAAAAGTTGATAGTTGGGAAATTTCTCGACTATAAAATGTTAGATTCCAAAACTGTAATTTCGCAGGTGGAAGAAATACAGATGTTGGTTTCTGAAATGGAAGAGGAGGGCATGACGCTCAGTGAATCTTTCCTAGTTGCGGCTGTGATTGAGAAGCTGCCTCCTTCGTGGAGGGAATTCAAGAGCTATCTCAAACACAAGCGAAAGGAGATGAAGATGGAGGATTTGATAGTCCGTCTTCGTATTGGGGAGGACAACCGTCGCTCCGAAAGAAAGCCATCCATGTCTTCTGGTCAAGCCAAAGCTCATGTTGCTGAGGCAAAGAACAAGAAGAAGCATAACACTTTGAGTGTGAACTCCAAGGGCAAGGAAATTGCAAAGAAGTTCACAGGTAAGTGTTATAACTGTGGTAAACCAGGGCATCGAAGCAGTGAATGCAGGAAGCCCAAAAAGAATCAGAATCAGAATAAAGCGAAAGCAAATCTGGTCGACGCAATGGATGATTTGAACCTGTGCGCGGTGGTGACCGAGTGCAACGCAGTGGGAAACCCACGAGAATGGTGGGTGGACACAGGAGCCACTCGACATGTTTGTGCGAACAGGGCAATGTTCAGAGAGTACGTGCCCACGACAAACAATGAGCAATTGTTCATGGGAAACTCCAACTGCTCGAAAATTGAAGGATCGGGCAAGGTAATCCTAAAACTGACCTCAGGAAGGGAGTTGACTCTGCAGAATGTGCTGCATGTTCCTGACATAAGGAAGAATCTGGTTTCTGGCGCGCTGCTAGTCACGCATGGGTTCAAGCTTGTTTTTGAGGCAAACAAATTTACACTTTCTAGAATGGGGTGTATTTGGGGAAAGGGTATCTTTCAGATAACATGTTCAAATTGAATGTTATGACCATTGTACCCAAAATGTTGCGCCCATTGAGGCTAATAAAATTGTTTCCTCTTCTGCTTACATGCTTGAGTCTTCCTGTTTATGGCATTTTCGTTTGGGACATGTAAATTATAAGTCAATACAACGAATGATTAATCTTGACTTGTTGCCCAACTGGACTTTAGTAATAAAGGAAAATGTCAAATATGTGTTGAAGCGAAATTAACAAAAGCGCCTTTTCCTTCAACAGAACGAAACACTGAATTGTTGGATTTAATTCACACAGATTTGTGTGACTTAAAGTTTGTGCAAACAAGAGGTGGTAAAAAGTATTTTGCAACTTTTATCGACGATTGCACACGATACTGTTATGTATATTTGCTAAGTAGCAAAGATGAGGCTCTTGATGCTTTCAAGGATTATAAAAATGAAGTTGAGAATCAACTTAGCAAACGAATTAAAACAATTCGTAGTGATAGAGGTGGCGAATATGATACACCGTTTAATGAATTCTGTTCAGAACATGGCATTATTCATCAAACAACTGCGCCATATTCACCTCAATCGAATGGTATTGCTGAACGCAAAAACCGTACGCTAAAAGAGATGATGAATGCTATGTTGATAAGTTCGGGTTTACCTCAGAACTTGTGGGGGGAAGCAATTCTCTCAGCCAACGTCATTTTGAACAGGATTCCGTCCAAGAAGACGGATAAGACCCCATATGAATTATGGAAAGGCTATAAGCCTAGTTACAAATACTTGAAAGTGTGGGGGTGTCTGGCGAAGGTTGCTGTACCTAAACCAAGACTAGTTAAAATTGGGCCTAAAACAATTGATGGCATATTCATTGGTTATGCAACAAACAGTAGTGCATATCGTTTCTTAGTGCACAAATCAGACGTTCCTGAGATACATGAAAATGTTGTCATGGAATCGAGGAACGCAGTATTCTTTGAAAATATCTTTCCAAAGAAAGACAAAGAAAGTGAAGAAGCTAGCTCAAGTAAGCGAGTGCGTGAGACGACTCCTCAAGATACTGAGGAAATACGTCAAAGCAAACGAGCCAAAATACCGACGTCTTTTGGACCAGATTTTCAAACCTATATGGTAGAAAATGAGCCAAGGAATTTCTCCGAGGCTATGTCAACTCCAGAAGCTCCATTCTGGAAAGAGGCAATTAATAGTGAAATAGACTCAATTCTTCAAAATCACACTTGGGAGTTGGTTGACATTCCACCTGGAAGTAAACCGCTTGGTTGTAAGTGGATTTTCAAGAAGAAACTTAAAGAGGATGGGTCTATTGGGAAGTATAAAGCCAGGTTAGTAGCCAAGGGCTATAGACAGAAAGAAGGCTTTGACTTCTTTGACACCTACTCACCAGTGACTAGGATCACTTCAATAAGGATGCTAGTAGCCATTGCTGCAGTCTATGATCTGGAAATCCATCAAATGGATGTAAAGACTGCCTTTCTGAATGGTGAGTTAGAGGAAGAGATTTACATGGAACAACCCGAGGGGTTTGTCGTTCCAGGACAAGAAGGGAAAGTGTGTAGGCTTGTTAAGTCTTTGTACGGACTTAAACAAGCACCCAAGCAATGGCATTTAAAATTTGATCAGGTAATGATGTCAAATGACTTCAAGATCAATGAATGTGACAAGTGTGTGTACATTAAGAGCACACAGAACGCATTTGTGATAGTATGTCTCTATGTAGACGACATGCTTATCATGGGTAGTACTCGTGACATCATCTTAAGTACAAAGAAGATGTTAACACGAAACTTCGATATGAAGGACATGGGAGTTGCCGATGTTATTCTAGGAATTAAGATTTCTAGGGTGACTGAGGGACTCATACTCTCACAAACTCACTATATTGAATCAGTTCTGAAACGGTTCAATATGGATGATGTGAAACCGGTAAAGACCCCGCTCGACTTAAGTATACACTTAAGAAAGAATCGAGGCGAACCTGTTGCCCAGTTAAAATACTCTCAGGTAATCGGGAGTCTGATGTACATAACGAATTGTACAAGACCAGACTTAGCTTGTTCAGTAAACAAGTTGAGCAGATTTACGAGTAATCCAAGTGATGATCATTGGAAAGCTCTTAACAGAGTGATGAGGTATTTAAAATACACAATGTATCATGGATTACATTACTCGAGATATCCAGCGGTATTGGAAGGATACTGCGATGCAAATTGGATATCAGACAGTAAAGACTCGAAATCCACCAGTGGATATGTATTCACTGTTGGTGGTGCTGCGGTGTCGTGGAAATCCACGAAACAAACATGCATAGCTAGGTCCACTATGGAAGCTGAGTTCATAGCGTTGGACATAGCTGGGGAAGAGGCTGAGTGGCTTCGGAATTTTCTGGAAGATATTCCGTGTTGGCCTAAGCCGATAGCTCCTATTAGCATACACTGTGATAGTCAGTCAGCTATAGGACGTGCGCAAAGCAGCATTTACAATGGTAAGTCACGACACATACGTCGAAGACATAATACCATTAAATAGTTGATCTCTAATGGCGTGATTTCCATAGATTATATAAAATCAATGGAGAATCTTGCGGATCCGCTTACAAAAGGCTTGCCTAGAGATCAGATGTCAAGATTGACAAACGGAATGGGACTGAAGCCCATAATGCATGAGTCTTTGTAATGGTAACCCAACCTTGTTGACTGGAGATCCCAGAATCTTGGTTCAATGGGACAACTAAGTTATGAAGATTCAGTTAGCACTTACTCATTCCGTCTGACAAAAGTGCTGTCTGCAGATATTTCAGGGTAAGCTAAGGCTTTTAATGATGTCCTATATCTTGATGCGTCAAGTGGAGTATGGCAGAATACTCTTGATAGGAATCACCTATGCAAGTGTGAAGTGGGGCCGCTTCTATGAGAAAGTCTGGGTGGCAAGGTTTCTCTAAAACACTTTCTGAAACCAGGTTGTTCATGGCCAAAACGAACACAACCATGAGAACCAAAAGGGTGTTAAAGAAAATATTGTGTGAGTGTCATTGTCTTGGTTCACAACAAAGGCTGACTAGTTCAAGACATCAAGTCACTACTTAGCCGAGTGGATCCGATGGTATATCACTATGAAAGGTTCAAAGCCAGAAGCTACCTCTTCTGATGCAATATTTTCTTGTCTGACTTCTCCTCAGAGTCTGCATATGGGTCTGCATTAATTTCCATTCATGTGGGGGATTGTTGGAGAATTTAAGGTTGGGCTTTGGCCCATCGTTGGAGATTGAAGATTTGGGCTTCGGCCCGTTAATGAAAGTTGCAAAACTTGGTTGTGCAACGTACTATGAGCTTAATGAATCCTTAATTATCTACAAAACGAGTGGTTAATGTTAGGATGTGAACTCACTCAATTTTGAGATTGTGTGAATGTGAAATTAATGCTCAAAGTAGATGGAAATGTTGTGGATGGGTGACGTGTCACCTATATGGAGGAATGCCACGTTGGAGGGGTCCACGTGGCATAGAAGCTTCTGACGGACATCGATCGATGAAATCGATCGATCGATGTCACTTCGATCGATCTATGTCATCGATCGAAGTTGATCAGAGAGCTTCATTCGATGGATTGATCGATCAAAGACGATCAGAGGACATCGATCGATCACTTCGATCGATCGATGTCTCTTAGATCGATCAAGTTGATCGACTGAAGTACTCAGTCAGACATCAGTCGATCACATCGATCGATCGATGTCACTTCGATCGATCGATGTGATCGAACGAAGTCTGACAACAGGCAGATTTGGTCTGTTGAGCAGTTTTGATTCAAATGTGAATCAAAACTCTATCCTCCTCCATTCAGATAAGATCATCTGTTATGATCTAACGGTAATGAGAAAAGCAGCTTTAATCTAACGGCCGAGATTTAAACTGTCTTAACCGCTTAACCGAATATGGTTTCCATCCAACGTTCCAGGTTTAAACCTGTTAATCTATCTTCGATCTAAAGGCTGAGATTAAACCATCCTAATCTGGATAGGAGGTTTTAATCCAACGGCTTAAATTAAACTTCGGTTTTGATCCAACGGTTACGGTACCTCCGACTCCCCTATATAAAGAGGGTTAAGGGCTCATTCATTTACACCACTTACAACACAATCAAGCATTAAAGCATTTTGCATTCGTAGCACGTGAGTCTTGCATATTGTCCGGGAGAAGTCAGGACACTCTAGAGTTCGAAGGAGTTCAAGTTCAGCAGTGCCGCTCAACTGAACAGGTACCCATTGTATCCTGGGAGACGATTGCTCGTACCGGTTGGGCACAGTATACCGGAGCAATACGTCTTAAGGACAGAGTCCTTGACTCGCCCCGGGTTTGATTTATTTTGTTGTTTCATATGCACACAGTGAACGACTGCGTCTTGGTACAGGATTGATTGTGCCAACAGTGCTCAATCCTAAACCTATACGTCACTCACAGAAGGATATCCCTCCCACTTCGCCATGGCTAACATGGTCACATATTGCTCATGTCTCAAGCTCCGTCAGCCTATTATCACAATAAAGGTCTTGATGTGGAACATTCGAGGTATTCGTATCTCGTCTGATTGAATCTTATCATTGATTCGACGATACAATTTACGTTTACTTGTTGTAATTGAACAAAAGGCACGTGATTCGGCTTCGGTTTCCTATCGTTTGGCTTTTGTTTTTTCGAATGCTGTTTCTTCGTGTGATGGACGTATCTGGGTTTTTTTGGATTGTTTCAGTGCCATTGCTGGTGGGAGCTAGACATGGGATTTAGAATGTTTCTCATCGATTTCGACGATCAGCTTCAGGTGATGTCTTTTGGTGTACATCTGTCTATGGCTTACATTGGATGGTTGCTTGTGGTACCCAACGAAAAGTCATGTTGTACATGAAGACTTGTATAAGCGAATTAATATAATTTGCATCCTTCAAGTACATTTTTACTAAGCTTTATTATGACTTCTTTTATTTTACTTTGATAGAACAAAGATTACTATTGTTCAAGCATGAGTTATGGATCATGGCCAATTCACCTAAGGGCCTAAGGAATTTCGGCCACAAGGCATAAAGGGCCTTAGAAGATTTCTCAAAATTACAAGAAGGATACTCTTAAGGGCCTTCTTAATACAAGCCCAAATAGCAACTAGACAATTTTAAGTGGTGGGGGCAATTTTCCACCAACTCTCACAAAATTTCGGCCTATGAGTCTAAGAATATTCAACATTTCCCTAATTTTTTTTAAATCAAGAAAAAGGGGGAAATAATTAGTAAAAAGGACAACTATCTACATAGCTTTTCATTAAACCCACTTGGAAAGAGAATTAAGCATGGTAATGGCCACTTAATTCTTAACCGCCGGACTCCCCCTCTATGGTTAACGAAGGAGCATTTCAAAAACTTACTATGGTTACTTTAAGTTAACCACAAGGCTAAAGTAACCCAAGTTAGCCTTAAAGCAACTATAGTTGGATAAAGTAACCCAAGTTAGCATTAAAGTAACCTTGATTAGCTAAAGTAACTTGGGTTAATTAACTCTAACCATGCCAAGGTGATCTCCTACTTCCCTCTCTTGCTTCCAATGGCTAAACCTCTAGCCTAGTAAAGAAATTTCTCTCCCAGAAACCCTAACTCTCAACCCTCAAGAATTCACAAAGAGCAAGAGACTTTTCCTCTCTTCTCCACAAGGCACACGGCCAAGCAGAACCAAGAAGGTGTAAGATTCATCCAAGCTCAAACTTGGTCTAGGTAAGAACACTCTAAAATCCTTGAGAGAATTTTATATCCTTCATTGAGTAAAGCTCATATTGCCACTTTTTCTTGTTCAAAAACAGTGGCCCTCATGGTCACTAGGTACAAGCTTTCAAGCTCTTAAGTGGTACTAGTTTCTTAAAAGTTTGAACACCATTCAAGCTTCATTTTGGTAAGCCAACCTAGCCTCCATTTTGTTTTATCTATTGCTTAAGATAATAACTAATGTTTGTTCTTTTCCTCCTCCAAACCGTGGGGTTTTTATAGTGAAAAGGAGGAAGACTTCACTCATTTCATCCAAGTTCCAAGTTAAGGAAAGGTTAAGCTTGAAAAAGGCAAGTACACTATAAATATTCATGACTTGTGTGTGAAAGCATGTGCTTGAATGTCTAGATGTTACTAAGTTTTAATCTTAGATGTAAAATGCTAAGTTTGAAGCATGAAACTTTCGGATTCTTAAGAAAAGTGGCTTGCATGTTTGAGATTCTTTCAAAGGTGGATTCTTTGCCCTTTCTGAGTATGAATATGATGATTTTCTAAGATGAATGTGGAAAGTTCTCTTCTTTATTATGTAAGGGGGACGGTTGGATGGAATGTGTGGGATAACTATTGTTCTTGTTAAAGATTGTGACTTGTGGGGAAAGGCGACATATAAGTTTTATGTTTATGACTTTGGTGTAATATGTTCATGATGAAAATGAAATTCAAGCCCTTTCATGTGTGTGTAACGGGCTGTTTTGGTGGTATGGTTCATACACGCTAGATGTACCAAGAATAGATTTTATTATGAACCAAACGTGCAAGGTAAAGGTGTGTTATGTGTAACCTTCAAAACTGTTTTTAAGTGATTTGTAGGTGACCTTTAGAATGTGTTAGAACCTGCCAAGTTTATGCTAAGAAGTGTCTTTGATGGTTTGTAAGCCATTCTTGAAGAACAACTTAGGTTGGGACACTTGTAGTAAGTAAAAGTGACAAAAGCAGAAATTACTGGAACAGGGCAGAATAATTTGATGTTTTGCAAGGCCTGAAAATGGATCCTAGAAGTATGCAATTAAGCTAATTTTTGGTATGAAATTAGCCCTATGTATGTAGTAAATATGAGAGTTGGAATTTCGGTAAAATAAGTTGTGGTTTATCCTTAATGGAATTTTTAATAAAACTGGTCAAGCTGAAATTTACTGGACTAGACAGAATTTAAGTGGTGTATTGATTGACCCAAAAATAGACCTTAGGAATATGCAAATGGGATGATTTTGGTATGATGCTAGCCTTATGTATTTAATAAGTTTGTGAGTTGGAAGTTTTGAAAAAAGACTTACGGTTTGGTCATAATAAATTTCCTAGTAAAACTGGCCGCTCCAGAAATTAACATGTAACTGTTTTGGAAAAGTGAATAAAAGACCCGTTGAAAGTTATTATGTTACTCCGGAAATATTATGGTAATGATTTAGAACATAGATGAGAATGTCTATGTAAATTAATCAGCCTGGAATAATTATTTGAAGGGGCAAATACCAAAGTAAAGCGAACACTACTAAACTGGGAAAACTGGGCCGAAATTACTAAACTAGTTGGAGGCTTCGTTCTTGTTTAGACCTGTTTAATCGGCTTGGGCTTATGAAAATTATTTATTGGAATGCTTGCAGCATTTTTCCAGGCTTGGCCCAAATTAAATAAAATTTATTGGGCTTAAAAGAAAGATGAAAGAAGGGTACTGCACTGCTGAATTTAGCAGTACCTTGTTTGGTAATTTATTAGTTTAAGGGTCTTACATATCTCGAAACGTTACGAAAATTTTATGGCAAGTAGAAAAGACATCCTTATGCATATGTATGTCAAGGAATCATGGTAACGGGCCTAAAACATGAGGTTTTGAGGCCGTGCAACAGAACAATAATTCTAAAAATTTTTCCAGCCTAAAGAATAAGATTGTACTTGTATGTATGTACTGCATCATGTCACAAATTGCATGGTACATGTCGTACATTGCATCATCGTCACTTACATGATTTATGAAACTGATTTTATGACAATGCATGATGAAAAGCATTTTTTAAAGAAAATATTCCATTTTGAAAAGAACGCTTTCCTTTCGTACCGTATATTTCTGGCCAGCAGGACCCGTTCTGGATCCGGGGTTAATTGATCTTATGATTATGACCGTTCAGGACCGGAGAGAATAGACCTGATTATGATGATTATGACCGTACAGGCCCGGAGAGAATGGACCTGGTTATGACGATTATGACCGTACAGGCCCAGAAACAATAGACCTGATGACTACTATATGACCGTTTTCGGATCCGGAAATAATAGATTCGAAAGAAAGAATATGACCGCCTAAGATCCGGATAGAATAGATCTGAACACTATCTTGTTTTTATTGACGATGATGTTTTGAAAGAGAGGAAGAAAAGAAGAATTTGTCCTCATGATTATCACGATGCATCACATGTGCATACTCATGCATGTTGCATTTAATGGTTAGTCGAATAATTGTTACACTGTTACTTAGGCTAAGATGTTATGCTTTGATATCTCCTAAGTTATGATTTTTATAAGTTGTGAGCTGGTTACTTACGATATTGGATGGAAGGTCAGGTATGTTACGAAACCAGAATTTTGGGTTTGGTTCTCGTATGTAATTTCCATTTAATTCACGATTATTTATGGTTTACTTGATGGTGACGTTGTCACTCACCCACTTATTTTTCTTCCCAGAGCCCGCAGGAAGTAGGGTCGAATGGATTGAAGACGAGCCTAGGGTTCCTTATCCGTAGAAGAGCGAGAGGAGGATGACTGAAGGATTTCTGCCATGATGGATATGATGGATGAATTTTTAAGAATTTGTGTTGGAAATATTAACTTTCATATTTCCGCATTATGAGAACATGTCTGTAAGACTTATGATGGATGTTAGACGCTTTATTTTTAAAAGTTTTTATTCTGCCTCGGTTTTTCTTACTTGATGACGTGTAAGCATGAAAGTCAACATATTTTATTCTGGACTATGATATGTTATGGATTGACGCCTGGTACTCTCCGTAGTGAAGTACGGCGGGCGCACAGTATCTAGCTGGGCCGGGGGAGCGGGGCGCTACAGGTGGTATCAGAGATGAGGCTCTAGATCCGGGCAGAATATAGAATTAAGTTATGATATTAGAAATCTAAGTTTGATCTTAGATGTAAGTCATGATCTTAGATGCGAGTTGACCTTAGACTAGGATGGCTTAGACTGGAAATTAGAGTCATGACATAACAACGAAAACCCTAGTCTACGAAATTTATATTTCCTTGAGTTGTCCAGTTAAACTTCTATTGGATTATGAATTAAACTCTGTCACTTGTTATGACATTCCAACCGTGAATAAAACTCTGACACTTCATAGTGCAGATGGCATGACCACGAGGTAGACCTGCTAGAGCCAGACCGGAGGTGCAGGAGCCTATTCCTCCTCCACCTGCTCAGGTTCCTCCACCACCACCACCACAAGACCAAAATCCGCCCCCAGCTCAGAATATTCCCCAACCCAAGGGGCCTCTGCCTCAAATGATTCCATACATTAATGCTTTCCAGAATTTCTGCCAGACCGTAACCCAAATCGGTCAAGTAATGTTACAGCAAAATGCTCCTCAGCCTCACGAGCCGGTCAGGGATGCTCAGTACTACTTTGAAAAATTGAAAAGAGCTAATGTTCCACCTTTCGAAGGAAAGTCAGACTCAGATGCCGCTGAGAAGTGGCTGGACGAAGTAGAAAATTGTTTTCAATTGATACGAGCACTCGAGGAGGTGAAGACTCAAGCTGTCCGGCCATTTCTACTTAGGGAGGCCAACCAGTGGTGGAAGGCTAATATGCAATCCCTACCAAGGCCAATTCCATTGGAAAGATTTCACCAAGAATTTAACAAATTCTACATACCACCATCAGTCAAGTTGCAGAAGAGGCATGAGTTTGAATCATTAGTACAAGAACAAGGAATGATAGTTGCAGAGTATGCTAACAAGTTCATAACCCTGGCAAGATTTCAACCATCTACTATGAACGATGAAGAGACAAAAATGTTGAAGTTTGAGAGAGGGTTAAACCCTAGGATCAGGACCTGGTTGGTCAAAGCAAACCCGACAAATTTTGGTGCACTGTTAGACTCTTGCTACAGAATAGATAGGGATATCATTCACCGTGATGAGATAGGACAGAAAAGAGGAAGAGAAACATCAGGGAATGGAGGGTCCTGAAAAGCCACAAATCAGAACTCAAGAGGCTCAGGACGACAAGGAAAGAATCGTTTTAAACGCCGTTCACAAAAGAATCAGTCAAAGAATCAGGGCCAGCAGTCTGCTATTCCAAATTGTTCTCACTGCAATAAGCGTCACATTGGGGAGTGCTACTTTCAGGCAGGAAAGTGCTTCAGGTGTGGCAAGGTGGGCCACATCCTCAAAGATTGTCTAGATAAGGGAACCACATGCTTTGGGTGTGGAAAAGTAGGACACATGGCCAAAGATTGTCTGGAGAAAAGGGCCCCACAGCAGCAACAACCTAAGAACCAGCGTCAGCGTACTAATGCGAGAGTTCATGCTATGACAGACGCAGCTGCTAAAGAGGCCAATGATGTGGTGTCAGGTACATTTTAAAGTTATGCAATGCTTAGATTTTTGTCAATACTATTGCCCTGCTCTTGCTTAGTAAATCTCGCATGTCCAGGAGCTATTTTAGTATGCTCAGTGCCTGCCAATGTACTATTTGATAGTGGCTCTAGCCACTCATTTATCTCAAAGAAATTCGCAAAGAATATTGATCACACCCCAACCCATAGTGACACGCCCAATAGAGTTCAAGCAGCTAGAGATCAGGTGCTTGTGTCTCATCATGTTTTCAGAAATTGCAAACTTGAGTTCGATGATTACCGGTTTGACGCCGACTTAATTCCAATACCATGACGGATTTCGATGTGATACTTGGGATGGATTAGCTCTCCAACAATTTCGCCCACATCGATTGCTGTAAAAAGCGGGTTACTATTAAGGACTCCACTCGTAAGGAAGTAAACTTTCAGGGAGGTTCAAAATTAAGGAAGTGCCCCAAGAATGTATATGTAAATGCGATTCGCACTAGTAAGGCGTTAAAGAAAGGACACGAAGGGTTTCTCGTTTATGCCATAAATGTTGATCAAGCACCCTCTGATCTTTCTCAAGTCTCGGTGGTCCGAGCATATCCAAACGTTTTTCTAGAGGAATTACCGGGTCTTCCTCCAGATCGAGAAATATCCTTCGAAATTAATCTAATTCCGGTGGCTGAGCCAATATCGAAGGCTCCCTATTGAATGGCACCTGAAGAACTAAAAGAGTTGAAGGAACACTTACGTGAATTGTTAGAGAAGAAACTTATTCACGCAAGTGTTTCGTCTTGGGGTGCCCCAGTACTGTTTGTAAAGAAAAAGGATGGGAGTATGCGCTTATGCATCGACTATAGAGAACTTAACAAGATCACAATAAAGAATAAATACCTAATGCCTAGGATTGACGACCTAAAGCGATTCAAAGTTTTAATTTCAACGATAAGTCTATTATAAACACTACCTAAAAATATCGTGATGCAGGGGGCACAGATTTTCAGTGAGATTGATCTTCGCTCGAGATACTTCCAATTGAAGATCAAAGCTGAGGATGTCCCGAAAACTGCGTTCAGAACCCGTTGTGGACATTAGGAATTTCTTGTAATGCCATTCGGACAGACCAAAGCCTCCACGGCGTTTATGGATCTAATGAATCGAGTATTTC
Source organism: Eustoma russellianum (assembly GCA_036186865.1). Classification (NCBI taxonomy): domain Eukaryota; kingdom Viridiplantae; phylum Streptophyta; class Magnoliopsida; order Gentianales; family Gentianaceae; genus Eustoma; species Eustoma russellianum. The sequence goes on along the minus strand of AP025075.1, from coordinate 12,652,640 downwards.
AAGAGCAACTGGACAAGTTCGTGGTAGTCTTCATTGAAGATATCTTGATCTACTCACCTGATGAAGAGACCCACGTGACCCATTTAAGGACCATCCTCGACATCCTACGGGGAAAGCAACTGTATGCTAAATTTAGTAAATGCGAATTCTGGCTACACAGTGTAGCATTTTGGGACACGTGATATCTGAGGATGGTATATCCATAGATTCCAAGAAAATCGAGGCAATCAAAGAGTGGCCAAGGCCGACCAACGTTACAGAAGTACGGAGTTTCTCGGTCTCGCCGGCTACTATCGTAAGTTTGTTGAGGGGTTTTTCTCGAATTGCCATGCCTCTTACCCGTTTGAGACAGAAAAAGACCAAGTTCGAATGGACCTCAGATTATGAAAAGAGTTTTACTGAATTAAAGGAGAAGCTAACCTCTCCCTAGTTTTGGCACAACCTATTCCGGGTGAAAATTTTATGGTGTATAGTGATGCCACTAAGAATGGACTTGGAAGTGTACTGATGCAGAAAGTTCGAGTGATTGCGTATGCATCTAGACAGCTAAAACCATTTGAAAAAAAATACCCGGTACATGATCTTGAATTAGCAGCCGTAGTCTTTGTCCTAGAAAATATGGAGACATTATTTGTACGGCGAGAGGTGCGAAATATTCACAGATCACAAGAGCCTTAAGTACCTCTTCACCCAAAAAGAATTAAATATGCGTCAACGCAAATGGCTAGAGTTGATGAAGGACTACGACCTTTCTATTCAGTATCATCCGGGAAAAGCCAATAAAGTAGCCGACGCTCTGAGTAGAAAGATAAGCCATCCGCGTCAACCACCTCTGCAACGTGATATGGAAGAATTTGATCTTGAGGAGGTTGATTCCATTGAGGGCATGCTTGCAAATTTGGTATTGAATCCTTCGCTAATTGACAAGATTAAGGAGGGTCAAGAAAAAGATGAAACTTTGAAGAAAATAAAGGACAGGTTGAGAACGAAACCATCTAAGGAGTTTAAGGTCAGGGATGATGATAGCTTGTGGTTTTGAGAAAGACTGTACGTACCCAACGACGATGATATAAGGAACGAAATTCTTCGTGAAGCTCATAATACACGTTTGTCTATCCATTCTAGAGCCAACAAAATATACCAAGACTTAAAACAAAGATTCTGGTGGCATGGCATAAAAAGACAAATTGCGGAGTTCGTAGAGAAATGCCTTGTTTGCCAAAAGGTGAAAGTGGAACATTAGAGACCCGTCGGATTACTACAAACCTCTTGAAGTTCCCGAGTGGAAGTGGGATTTTATTACTATGGATTTCGTGACCGACTTACCAAGGACAAAGAATGGACATGATGCCATTTGAGTGGTTGTTGATCGTCTAACAAATTCGCTCACTTCAAATTGTGAGCCTTCATGGAATACCCATAAGCATTGTTTGTGACCGCGACCCTCGCTTTACATCTAGATTTTGGACATATTTTCAAAAAGCGATGGGTACCGAGATACGAATGAGCTCTGCATTTCACCTCCAAATGGATGGTCAATCGGAAAGAACCAATCCAAACGCTGGAAGACATGTTGCGAGCTTGTATACTCGACTTTGGGGGAAGTTGGGACAGGAGTCTCAAACTAGTAGAATTCTCTTATAACAATAGTTACCATCGATCCATTTGGATGGCTCCGTATGAAGCACTCTATGGAAGAAAATGCCGCTCTCCACTTCATTGGGATGAAATCGGAGAAAAGATTTTCACAGGGCCTGAACTAATAGAACAAACTAGAGAGAAGGTAATGGAATCCAAACAAAGATTGCAAGCAGCCCAAGATAGAAGCAAGATTTGGGCAGACCAGAAGCGGCGGCCATCTGAATTTCAAGCTGGGGAAAAGGTATTCTTGAAGGTATCGCCATCAAAAGGAGTTAAGAGATTCGGTATCAAACGGAAGTTAAGCCCAAGGTTTATGGGACCCTATGAGATTCTTGAAAGAGTTGGAGAAGTCGCTTACCGGTTAGCTCTACCGCCGTCACTATCTCAATTACATGATGTGTTTCACGTGTGACAACTTCGTCGGTATGTGCACGACCCTAGCCATATCATAGAGGAACAACCTTTGAAAGTTGAAGACAACGCGACATACGTGGAAGAACCGAAAATGATAGTTGATCGTAAGGAAAAGACATTAAGGAGACGATCCATACCCATGGTTAAGGTGCAATGGAAGCATCATTCGGTTGATGAAGCTACTTGGGAGATGGAAGAAAACATGAAGAACTTGTACCCTCACCTTTTTGATTAGCGCTCTTAAGTTTCGAGGACGAAACTTGTAATAAGGGGGGAGGATGTGGTACCCAACGAAAAGTCATGTTTGTACTTGAAGACTTGTATAAGAGAATTAATATAATTTGTATCCTTCAAGTACATTTTTACTAAGTTTTATTATGACTTAGTTTATTGTACTTTGATAGAACAAAGATTACACTTGTTCAAGCATGAGTTATGGATCATGGAAAATTCACCTAAGGGCCTAGGGAATTTCGGCCACAAGGCATAAAGGGCCTTAGAAGGATTCTCAAAATTACAAGAAGGATACTCTTAAGGGCCTTCTTAATACAAGCCCAAATAGCAACTAGACAATTTTAAGTGGTGGGGCAATTTTCCCCCAACTCTCACAAAATTTCGGGCTATGAGTCCAGGAAGACTCAACATTTCCCTAATTTTATTTTTTAAATCAAGAACAAGGGGGAAATAATTAGTAAAAAGGACAACTACCTACATAGCTTTTCATTAAACCCACTTGGAAAGAGAATTAAGCATGGTAATGGCCACTTAATGCTTAAACCGCCGGATTCCCCCTCTATGGTTAACCAGGAGCATTTCAAAAACTTACTATGGTTACTTTAAGTTAACCACAAGGCTAAAGTAACCCAAGTTAGCCTTAAAGTAACTATAGTTGGATAAAGTAACCCAAGTTAGCATTAAAGTAACCTTGATTAGCTAAAGTACCTTGGGTTAATTAACTCTAACCATGCCAAGGTGATCTCCAACTTCCCTCTCTTGCTTCCAACGGCTAAACCTCTAGCCTAGTAAAGAAATTTCTCTCCAAGAAACCCTAGCTCTCAACCGTCAAGAATTCACAAAGAGCAAGAGACTTTTCCTCTCTTCTCCATAAGGCACACGACCTAGTAGAACCAAGAAGGTGCAAGATTCATCCAAGCTCAAACTTTGTCTAGGTAAGAACACTCTAAATTCCTTGAGAGAATTTTATATCCTTCATTGATTAAAGCTCACATTGCCACTTTTTCGTGTTCAAAAACCGTGGCCCTCATGGTCACTAGGTACAAGCTTTCAAGCTCTTAAGTGGTACTAGTTTCTTAGAAGTTTGAACACCATTCAAGCTTCATTTTGGTAAGCCAATCTAGCCTCCATTTGGTTTTATCTTTTGCTTAAGATAATAACTAATGTTTGTTCTTTTCCTCCTCCAAACCGTGGGGTTTTTATAGTGAAGAGGAGGAAGACTTCACTCATTTCATCCAAGTTCCAAGTTAAGGAAAGGTTAAGCTTGAAAAAGGCAAGTACACTAAATATTCATGACTTGTGTGTGAAAGTATGTGCTTGAATGTCTAGATGTTACTAAGTTTTAATCTTAGATGTAAAATGCTAAGTTTGAAGCATGAAACTTTTAGATTCTTAAGAAAGTGGCTTGCATGTTTGGGATTCTTTCAAAGGTGGATTCTTTTCCCTTTTTGAGTTTGAGTATGATGATTTTCTAAGATGAATGTGGCAAAGTTCTCTTCTTTATTATGTAAGGGGGACGGTTGGTGGAATGTGTGGGATAAGTATTGTTCTTGTCAAAGATTGTGACTTGTGGAGAAAGGAGACATATAGGTTGTATGTTTATGACTTTGGTGTAATATGTTCATGATGAAATGAAATTCAAGCTCTTGCATGTGTGTGTAATGGGCTGTTTTGCGGGTATGGTACATACACGCTAGATGTACCAAGAATAGATTTTATTATGAACCAAACGTGCAAGGTCGAGGTGTATTATGTGTAACCTTCAAAATGTTTTTAAGTGATTTGTAGGTGACCTTTAGAATGTGTTAGAACCTGCCAAGTTTATGCTAAGAAGTGTATTTGATGGTTTGTAAGCCATTCTTGAAGAACAACTTAAGTTGGGACACTTGTAGTAAGTAAAAGTGACAAATGCGGAAATTACTTGAACAGGGCAGAATAATGTGACGTTTTGTAAGACCTGAAAATGGATCGTAGAAGTATGAAATTAAGATAATTTTTGGTATAAAATTATCCCTATGTATGTAGTAAATATGAGAGTTGGAATTTTTGTAAAATAAGTTGTGGTTTATCCTTAATAGAATTTTTAGTAAAACTGGTCAAGCTGAAATTTACTGGACTGGACAGAATTTAAGTGTTGTGTATTGATTGACCCAAAAATAGACCTTAGGAATATGCAAATGGGCTGATTTTTGGTAGGATGCTAGCTTTATGTATTTACTAAGTCTGTGAGTTGGAATTTTGGAAAAAAGACTTATGGTTTGGTCACAATAAATTTCGTAGTAAAACTGGCCACTCCAGAAATCAGCATGTAACTGTTTTGGAAAAGTGAATAAAAGACCCCTGAAAGTTATTATGTTACTCCGGAAATTTTATGGTAATGATTTAGGACATAGATGAGCATGTCCATGTAAATTAATCAGCCTGGAAAATTATTTGAAGGGGCAAATACCGAAGTAAAGCGAACACTACTAAACTGGGAAAACTGGGCCGAAATTATAGAACTAGTTGGAGGCTTCGTTCTTGTGATTTAGACCTATTTAATCGGCTTGGACTTATGAACATTATTTATTGGCATGCTTGCAGCATTTTTCCAGGATTGGCCCAAATTAAATAAAATTTATTGGGCTTAAAAGAAAGATGAAAGAAGGGTACTGCACTACTGAATTCAGCAGTACCTTGTTTGGTAATATATTAGTTTAAGGGTCTTATATATCTCGAAACGTTACGAAAATTTTATGGCAAGTAGAAAAGACACCCTTATGCATATGTATGTCAAGGAATCATGGTAAAGGGCCTAAAACATGAGGTTTGGAGGCCGTGCAAACAGAACGATAATTCTTTAAATTTTTCCAGCCTAAAGAATAAGATTGTACTTGTATGTATGTAACGCATCATGTCACGAATCGCATGGTACATGTCATACATTGCATCATCGTCACTTACATGATTTATGAAACTGATTTTATGACAATGAATGATGAAAAAGCGTTTTTAAAGAAAAGATGCCATTTTGAAAAGAACGCTTTCCTTCGGTACCGTATATTTCTGGCCAGCAGGACCCGTTCTAGATCCGGGGTTAATTGATCTGATGATTATGACCGTTCAGGCCCGAGAGAATAGTCCTGATTATGATGATTATGACCGTACAGGCCCAGAGAGAATAGACCTGGTTATGACGATTATGACATACAGGCCCGGAAAGAATAGACCTGATGACTATGATATGACCGTTTTCGGATCCAGAAATAATATATTCGAAAGAAAGAATATGACCGCCTCAGATCCGGATAGAATGGATCTGAACACTCTTGTTTTTATTGACGATGATGTTTTGAAAGAAAGGAAGAAAATAAGAATTTGTCCTCATGATTATCACGATGCATCACATGTGTAGGATCTTCAAGGCACCACTAGAAGAGGGGGGTTGAATAGTGGGTGCGGATAATGTGGTTTTTAAAATTTGTTTAAACCAAAAATCCAACTTCTAAAAACAGTTTCTATTTCAGGACCAGTTTTATAACGTTTTGAAAACTAGGTTTTAGGTCTTACAAAATTCTGAAATTTTGAGAGAACTTAGCCTCAGATATTATGAGTTTCTCCTAAAAATTTCAGATTTAAATTCAGCCTCTAACCCCTTCAAAATTGTTGGTGGTCAGATTGCACAAATCTGCCAGAAACGATAGTGTGATTTGAAAAATTAATTCCTATTTGTACGTAACTCCAAATGCTTTGAAAATTTAAAGACTAACCCCTTATAAGTTGTGTTTAAATGGTTTGAAACAGTTTTGAATTTTTTTTTGGAAAGGTAGTCAAATACGATCAAAGCCTTAACCTTTGCAAGCCTGAAAATCAGACTGCACTAGTCTCAGAACTTTGGACGTTTGGATGACTTATGCTTTTTCAAAAGGGTTGAAACTTGTGCCAAATTAACCCTAGGACGAGTGGCTATGATTCTGGAAAGTTTCGTAATTTTTAAAATTCGTTTACTATTTTTACGAACGTGATCAAAAATGATAAACAGTGCTGAAACTGAAAGTAGGTGTTGAAAGTAAATGACACCAATAATTTTATGTAGAGAAAAAGGGGTTTGAGTGATTTTCAAATGCATGATTTAAGTGTGCACAAAAACGAGCATAAGCTAAAACGTGCATGATATATAGACATGTATGCATGATAACTTGACATTACTTGCCTTATTTAGCTTATATATTATGTTGCCGTACTAACGAGCCATGAAGCCTTAAAGCTTACATCATATGGCGAACATTTGTTGAGTTTATACTATTTTCAGGTGCCACAATTAATGAACTAAAGTAGTTCATTAAGTGAAGTACTTAGTTTAATAAACTAAGTAGTTCATTAAAGGAAGATGCATTTGGAAAAGACATGAAGGCAACATAGCTATGGAAGGAAAGTTCTCTCCTCCTCCCCACATCATTTTACACGTTTTTAATACATAATATATATATATATTTTCGGATTTTTTAAAAAGGCACATACACACTTGTTCCAACGTACTATCGACACGTTATATATCTTACGAACGTACGTTTACGTCACACCACTATACTTAACTATTTATGAGTATATTCAGATCTTATATCATATGATATAAGATATGGTGATGACAAATTAAATACGACACGATAAAAGGTTCTAAACCGAAATTTGTCGTATCGGGCGATACCGAAACTTCGCCAACGTGTCACGTACTTGCCATAAATAAATGGCCAGCCCATATACATCAAAATTCATTAAAAATTTCGTGCCATACACTGTATATTGAGACAAAAATACTTTCCATGTTGGCACACCAAATCACCCCACATTTAGGCCAAAATGTGAAGATTCCAATTTTATTTTTGTCACATGTTTATGGTACCACTTTAAATCAGCCAAGTGCTGAAAATTAAAGTATATATTATATATTATGTATAACATAAATATATAGCATGTGCAAAAGTTGGAATTTAAATTAGAGAAAAATCGGGTAATCGATAAATATCGAAAATTCGGTTTTCTACGCACTTGACATGGAACGTTTTTCTTGAACATGATGTGGCACGTATCTAGACACTTTTTACATATAATATACATCTTAAAGTGTTCTAGAAAATTAAATTAAGGGCTGATTGGAATATAACATCTGTGTATGTGCACTATTTTTCAAAGTTAGCAAAAATAAATTTCAGCACATGTATATACACTTTCAAAACGTCACCCAAGCTGATGTGGAAGCACATGTAGAGCCTTGTTGGCATGTTGATTGGTCAAGAATCAATCATACAATGTTGATGAATCAAAGAGAGAAGCTACAAAAGGTAAGTTTTCAACATACACCTCTCTTATGTATGCTGAAAATTTCAGCATGTCACACTAGCCATGGCCGATTTCTTCATCATTAAGGAATATATTTTGTTAATTTTGCATTAAGGAATAAATCAAATGATTTATGGAAATGTTTTGAATACTTTATGGAATAAAGGAAGTGATATTTTTGAATATCACACATGCTGAAAAATTCAGCATGTGTGTAGTGTTATGGCCGAAATATAGGCCACATGGTTGTGAAGTTTTATTCTATGCATGATGAGAATATTGTATACTTAATGTTGATTGAATTCTTAAATTAAAACAATGCAAAATAGGCAACATTTTGAAGAAAGAGTGGATGTTACACATGCTGAAATTTCAGCATGTGCAAGACATGTTTGTGACCGTATGTGACATCCTTTTGGTGTCCAAATTCATTCTCAAACTTGTAGCAAGACTTGCCCTAAATATTGGTTGTATTTTTATGGAAGAAATTCAAAGAAAAATGGAAGAAATATTGATTTAATCTCACATGGTAAATGCTGAAAATTTACATAAGCATCATATATGGCCGAATTTTTTGAGATGGAAAGAGAGAGATTTGTGTCTCAAACTTTATGACATATTGTGACTATTTTGGCATGATTTGATAATGATTATTTGGCATATATTTAGTGTTTTTTTCAGAATATCCATGTCATCAAATGATGACAACAATGAGCCAATCAAAAGGTGCCAAGTAAGCAATGACTAAATGATGGTCCAATGGAGTGATGCCAAGCAAGCAAAACATTGTCACCATGATGTCTCACACTCTCTCAAGCAATTAAAAGGAAATTTTCAAGAGGGGGAGAGCTCATAGGGGGACGGCTGGACCATTAAAAGAGAAGAGAGAGAACAAACAAAAACAAGAACAAGATTGCAAAGAAAAGATCAAAAGTGTTCTAGCCCTCTTTCTTACACTTCTTTCTTTCTTCTCTTGTAAAAAGCCTATTGTATTTACTTCTTTCATCCTTGAATAGGCTTCATAGAAACCACCATTCATACTTCTTTGTACAAGATTGATCAAGGTGTGATCAATCTTCATTCTAGCAGGTGGTGGTGTTCGTGGAATTGTACTCACAATACAAGGTTTGTAAAGGGTTGGAGTTAAGGTGTAACTCTATCAACCCTGTGGTAAGGTGTGTGTGTGTGTGTGTGAATAGTGTGAACCAAGGAAGGTGTTCCTTGAAGACTGGAGTAGGTTGTTTATAACCGAACCAGTAAAAATCTCGGTGCAATTTACTTTCTGCATTTACGTTTCAGTTTCTGCGCTGTTTACTCATATTGTTCACGTTCGCAAAAATAGTAAACGTTTTCTAAAAATTATAAAAATTTCCAGAAACATACATAAACGTTCTAGGGTTAATTTGGCACAAGTTTCAACCCTTTTGGACAAGTATAAGTCATCAAACATCAAAAGTTCTGAGACTAGTGCAGTCTGATTTTCAGACTTGCAAAGGTTGAGACTTTGGGTGTATTTGACCTACTTCCCAAAAGAATTTTCAAAAACTGTTTCAACCCATTTAATACAGTGTGTGAAGAGTTATTGGTCAAATTTTCAGATCATTTGGACATTCACACAAATAGGAATTAATTTTTCAAAACCATCTACCGTTCTGGCAGATTGCACAATCTGAGTGCCAACGGTTTTTGAAGGGGTTAAAGGTTGAATTTTGATTTGAAATTTTTAGGGGACCCTCACAACATCTGAGGCTAAGTTCTCTCAAAATTTCATAATTTTTGGAGACCTCTAACCTAGTTTTAAAAACGTTTTAAAACTGGTCCTGAAAACAAACTGTTTTCAGAACTTGAATTGTTAGTTTAAAGAAATTTTAAAAACCATATTTTCCGCACCACCTATTCAACCCCCCCCTTCTAGTGGTGCCTTGCAGATCCTACAATTGGTATCAGAGCGCAGGAACACTCACTTCAAAGAATCCAACGATTCAGTGAGATGGCAACCACAACCGTACAAGAAGGAATGTCAACCGTAAGGCCTCCTCTTTTTGACGGTGAGTCTTTCATTCAATGGAAGGTAAGAATGAAACTTTTCTTTATGGCAATAGACATTGATCTTTGGTCCATTATAGAAGATGGTCCTTTTGTTCCATCTAAGTTGTCCACTGTAGACGGAGTCACATTAGAAGTCGTTAAAACTAGACAAGAATACACAAGTGATGATAAAAAGAAACTTAGCATGAATGCTAAAGCCATGCAATTATTATTAAATGGCCTAAGTAAAAGTGAGGCTAGTTACGTGTCAAATTGTTCTAGTGCTCAAGAGATGTGGCATATTCTTGAAATGAAACATGAAGGGACTAGCCAAGTAAAGGAGTCCAAAATTAATATGCTTATGTCCACACTTGAGTCCTTTAAATTATTGCCAAATGAGTCTATTGTTGAGATGGATTTACGCTTGACTAACATCTACAACTCTCTTGAGTCTCTTGGTAAGGCTTTTACTACGCAGGAAAAGGTGCAGAAAGTTCTACGAAGCCTTCCTTCTGAATGGGACCCTAAAGTAACGGCCATAGAAGAAAGCAAAGAAACCAAATCGATTAAAATGGAAGAACTAATCGGATCACTTAAGGTATATGAAAACAAACTTGCTTTAAGACATTCTGAGACTATTTCTAATAATGATAGGGCCATAGCATTTAAATCAAATGAATACGTCGTAGATGATAGTGATACAGATTCCGATGACGAGGACTTAATCACAATGGCTAAGAGATTAAGAAAAATATTGAGAAAATCGATTAAACATAAGTCCACCTCATCTAAGGATCATAAAAATAAAAATAAAGAAATAAAGTGCTATGAATGCGGCAAACTTGGACATCTATCATATGACTGCCCTAATAAAGAAAGACAAACAAACAAATACCCTGACAAGGATTGGAACAAGAATAGACTCGTCTCAGAACCTAAGCAAAGGAGAAGAGCATTCAAAGCCTCCACTTGGAGTGACACTTCGGACTCTGAGACTGATGATACGGAAGAACACAAGGCACAAGCATGCTTTACATCTAAAGCATCAAATGAGGTAATTTCCGATTCTGATTCCGATTCTGAATGTTCATATGATGATTTATTTAGTCAATATTTAGAATTGCATAAGTTTTCAAAAACTCTTGCAAAAGAAAAGAAGCGATTAATTGAAGACAAGAAATTGTTAGAATCTTCTAACGAAAATCTTGTCGCTCAATTAAACGATTCTAAAGAAGAGTCACTGTATCATCAATGCATTAAAATCTGAAATTTCATCACTGACATCCGAGAACGTTGAATTGAAATCCGAGATTTCAAAATTAAAATCAAGGAATGCCGATGTAGAGAAAAAGGTGAAACAGTTTGATACAGGATCCAACATGCTGCATCGCATTATATCATCACAAAAGCATGACAGTGATAAAACGGGGTTGGGATACGTTGATACAAATGAAGTATCAACCAAACCAACAAAGTTTGTTATGTCTAAGAAAGTAGACACCCCAAAGCCTCAAGTGGCGTCTAAGATGACGCAAAAGGTGCCCTCTTCCACACACCCACTCCCTCATATCATGTGAAATATAACGTTGTACCATATAGATATGAGAAGAAAAGAACAATGCATACACGAAATCACACGCGCTATGCATACAAACACAAGGACATATCCAAAGCGTCCTACATATAATGTGTATAAAGGAGTCCTTGGCCAAAGGCCAGATACAGTCGCACCAAAAGTTTATTATGTTGCGTTCTCATCACCTTTCTCACCTTTTGGAAGACCTAGAAAGGTCACCCAAATGTGGGTACCAAAAGGAACATTTTCAAAGGGTTAAATAAATAACCCTTACGAAAGCACGTATACGAAATGCATGATTTTCTTTTCTTCATCTTTACAGTCATCTTTTGATTTGCTTTCCAAAATAAAGGGGAGGAGGAGAGAAAGCATGATTTAAGGGGGAGAGAGAGACTAATTGATCTTAATTGCACAAATCAAGGGGGAGCCGGATTTGAAATTCGAAATTCAAATTTCAAATCTGTGCACGATTCAAGGGGGAGAGATAGCACTTAAATCATGTACACTAGTTATTTTGAAAATCATCAAAAGGGGGAGATTGTAGAGAAAAAGGGGTTTGAGTGATTTTCAAATGCATGATTTAAATGTGCACAAAAACGAGCATAAGCTAAAACGTGCATGATATATAGACATGTGTGCATGATAACTTGACATTACTTGCCTTATTTAGCTTATATATTATGTTGCCGTACTAACGAGCCATGAAGCATTAAAGCTTACATCATATGGCGAACATTTGTTGAGTTTATACTATTTTCAGGTGCCACAATTAATGAACTAAAGTAGTTCATTAAGTGAAGTACTTAGTTTAATAAACTAAGTAGTTCATTAAAGGAAGATGCATTTGGAAAAGACAAAGGCAACATAGCTATGGAAGGAAAGTCTCTCCTCCTCCCCACATTTCACACGTTTTTAATACATATATATATATATTTTCAGATTTTTTAAAAAGGCACATACACTTATTCCAACGTACTATCGACACGTTAATATCTTACGAACGTACGTTTACGTCACACCACTATACTTAACTCATATTTATGAGTATATTCAGATCTTATATCATATGATATAAGATATGGTGATGACAAATTAAATACGACACGATAAAAGGTTCTAAACCGAAATTTGTCGTATCGGGCGATACCGAAACTTCGCCAACGTGTCACGTACTTGCCATAAATAAATGGCCAGCCCATATACATCAAAATTCATTAAAAATTTCGTGCCATACACTGTATTGAGACAAAAATACTTTCCATGTTGGCACACACAAATCACCCACATTTAGGCCAAAATGTGAAGATTCCAATTTTATTTTTGTCACATGTTTATGGTACCACTTTAAATCAGCCAAGTGCTGAAAATTAAAGTATATATTATATATTATGTATAACATAATATATATAGCATGTGCAAAAGTTGGAATTTAAATTAGAGAAAAATCGGGTAATCGATAAATATCGAAAATTCGGTTTTCTACGCACTTGACATGGAACGTTTTTCTTGAACATGATGTGGCACGTATCTAGACACTTTTTACATATAATATACATCTTAAAGTGTTCTAGAAAATTAAATTAAGGGCTGATTGGAATATTACATTGTGTAAATGTGCACTTTTTCAAAGTTAGCAAAAATAAATTTCAGCACATGCATATACACTTCAAAACGTCACCCAGCTGAGTGGAGCACATGTGGAGCCTTGTTGGCATGTTGATTGGTCAAGAATCAATCATACAATGTTGATGAATCAAAGAGAGAAGCTACAAAAGGTAAGTTTTCAACATACACCTCTCTTATGTCATATGCTGAAAATTTCAGCATGTCACACTAGCCATGGCCGATTTCTTCATCATTAAGGAATATATTTTGTTAATTTTGCATTAAGGAATAAATCAAATGAGTTATGGAAATGTTTTGAATACTTTATGGAATAAAGGAAGTGATATTTTTGAATATCACACATGCTGAAAAATTCAGCATGTGTGTGTGTAGTGTATATGGCCGAAATATAGGCCACATGGTTGTGAAGTTTTATTCTATGCATATGATGAGAATATTGTATACTTAATGTTGATTGAATTCTTAAATTAAAACAATGCAAAATAGGCAACATTTTGAAGAAAGAGTGGATGTTACACATGCTGAAATTTCAGCATGTGCAAGACATGTTTGTGACCGTATGTGACATCCTTTTGGTGTCCAAATTCATTCTCAAACTTGTAGCAAGACTTGC
>AP025075.1:12601919-12634475 GCA_036186865.1 Eustoma russellianum | reverse complement strand
ATGATACGATTTGGGTAATCATTGATCGACCCACTAAGTCAACGCATTTCTTACCTATGTCGATCCAGGCGTATATGGAGAAGCTGGTGAGCATGTACATGGATGATATTATGAGCTTACATGGGACACCAATCAGCATCGTATGTGATAGAGATCCACGTTTTACTTCACAATTTTGGAGGACATATCAGCAGGCTATGGGCACTGATATCAGGATGAGTACAGTTTTTCATCCGCAGACTAATGGCAATTGGAGCGGACCAACAGACATTGGAGGATATGTTGTGTGCTTGTGCTTTAGATTTCAAGGGTAGCTAGGATAAGCCAGTGAAGTTGATTGAGTACTCATACAATAACAGTTACCATAGTTCTATCAGTATGGCAGGATTTGAGGCACTGTATACTTGTAAGTTGCGATCTCTATTATACTGCGATGAATTTGGAGAAAGAGCTACCATGGGCCCGGAGTTAGTAGAGCAAACCTTGGGAAAGGTCAAAGTGATACGCGAGAGATTGAAGGCATCTCAAGACCACAGTAAGAGCTGTGCAGACACGAAGAGACAATCGATAGAGTTTGACGTGGACGAGAAAGTCTTTTTGAGGGTTTCGCCTACAAAGGGCGTGATGAGATTTGGGATGAAGTGAAATTGAGCCCTCTATTATTGGCCTATATGAGTATTAGGGAGAGTCAGAGCAGTTGCGTATCGGTCGGCCCTACCTCCTACATATTGCAGGTACATGACGTATTTCACGTATCGAAGTTACAGCATTATGTACATGATCTGAGCCATATATTGGAGAAGCAGCCAGTGATGATTAGAGACGATGGTACCTACAAAGTGGTTCTGATACGGATTGTGCATCGCAAGGAGCAAGTGTTGAGGATGTGATCATTTCTGTTCGTCAAAGTATGTGGAGTAATCATACCATTTGCGAAGCGACATAGGAGCCTGAGCAGCATATGCTAAAGCAATATCCTCAACTCTTCAATTAAAGGTACGTAACTTTGGAGGACAAAACTTTTTGTAAGGGGGAGAATGTCACGCTCAGAAAAATTTTGTTACGTCGATACATGTTTAATACGCGAGTATTAAAACATATGAAATATCCATATGTGATAAAATTCGATAACGAACATTACACTTACATGATAAAAATTAAAACAAGACTAATATGTAGCAACTTAAGTATTAGGATAACCGAAGTCAAAAAAAAAGCCATTACATAAGAAATTAGGGTTATTTAAATAAAAGGAAACTATATGGCCAGCTTGCCCAGATGCCTCTAGGGAGCAACATCAGCGCTGGACACCCAAGAAGATACGTGATACTGCTGATGGGCAACCTTGAGCTCCTGTTTCTTTCCTGCCTGCCTCGCAAGATATTCTACAGCCATCCGTGGAGAACTCAACCCCACTTCAAGAAATAGTCCGCGATGAGGATGTTAATCCAACCACTCTCGTGCAGCCTCCTCCCATTAAATTTGTTTCTTATGCTCAAGATCTTTTTAGACTACATGGTTGATGATGGAGTTGTATGTGCTTCCCGAAATGCTCCGGTTGAAACGCATTTTATCTGATATTGAACTAGAGGTTGTTATTGGTATCCAGCGTCGTTATCTCGAGGATGAAACGGATGAGGGCTTTCTCAATCTAATTCAAAATCAGGTCCATGTTGTTGTAGCTGCAAGTGTGCTTCCAAGTCATGTTAATGGAAGTTTGATGTGGCTGCCCCCCCGCTCTTTCAGAAGGTAGTGATGCTATTGTGGTGCTTGTTGGAGAATTTAAGGTTGGGCTTTGGCCCATCGTTGGAGATTGAAGATTTGGGCTTCGGCCCGTTAATGAAAGTTGCAAAACTTGGTTGTGCAACGTACTATGAGCTTAATGAATCCTTAATTATCTACAAAACGAGTGGTTAATGTTAGGATGTGAACTCACTCAATTTTGAGATTGTGTGAATGTGAAATTAATGCTCAAAGTAGATGGAAATATTGTGGATGGGTGACGTGTCACCTATATGGAGGAATGCCACGTTGGAGGGGTCCACGTGGCATAGAAGCTTCTGACGGACATCGATCGATGAAATCGATCGATCGATGTCACTTCGATCGATCTATGTCATCGATCGAAGTTGATCAGAGAGCTTCATTCGATGGATTAATCGATCAAAGACGATCAGAGGACATCGATCGATCACTTCGATCGATCGATGTCTCTTAGATCGATCAAGTTGATCGACTGAAGTACTCAGTCAGACATCAGTCGATCACATCGATCGATCGATGTCACTTCGATCGATCGATGTGATCGAACGAAGTCTGACAGCAGGCAGATTTGGTCTGTTGAGCAGTTTTGATTCAAATGTGAATCAAAACTCTATCCTCCTCCATTCAGATAAGATCATCTGTTATGATCTAACGGTAATGAGAAAGCAGCTTTAATCTAACGGCCGAGATTTAAACTGTCTTAACCGCTTAACCGAATATGGTTTCCATCCAACGTTCCAGGTTTAAACCTGTTAATCTATCTTCGATCTAAAGGCTGAGATTAAACCATCCTAATCTGGATAGGAGGTTTTAATCCAACGGCTTAAATCAAACTTCGGTTTTGATCCAACGGTTACGGTACCTCCGACTCCTATATAAAGAGGGTTAAGGGCTCATTCATTTACACCACTTACAACACAATCAAGCATTAAAGCATTTTGCATTCGTAGCACGTGAGTCTTGCATATTGTCCGGGAGAAGTCAGGACACTCTAGAGTTCGAAGGAGTTCAAGTTCAGCAGTGCCGCTCAACTGAACAGGTACCCGTTGTATCCTGGGAGACGATTGCTCGTACCGGTTGGGCACAGTATACCGGAGCAATACGTCTTAAGGACAGAGTCCTTGACTCCCGGGTTTGATTTATTTTGTTGTTTCATATGCACACAGTGAACGACTGCGTCTTGGTAAGGATTGATTGTGCCAACAATCTTAAGACGTATTTTATTCAATTACATTCTGTACCTTTTTGTTTATTTACGCAAAGGCAGTTTCGTACTGTTTTGCAGTCTCTTTCTACTCATTCTTGTACCTGTGACTGTTCTGATCTCTACGTTTTGATCAAACTGAACAGGAATGGAGAACGAGAGCTCAAACTCTGTTCACGGCTTCAATGGTGCTCACTCCGTGTCCGCACCAGAAGGGGCAAACAATGCTGCTACCGGACCACAGTTCAATGCGGTTCCGTTGGCACCGACTGGAGGGCCTCAAATGAATCCGGCTGCCACTGCTGCTCAGGTGGAGAAGCCGGAGAAATTTGCTGGAAGCTTCTTCAAGAGGTGGCAGCAAAAGATGTTGTTCTACCTCACTGCGTTGGGGTTGGCCAGAATGCTCAGCGAGGATCCACCTGTGGTTGAGCCTGTGGAGGATCAACAGCAGAATATGAGAATGCCTTGGGTGCTGAGGCCTGGGCATACACAAACTTCTGTTGTTTAAATTTGATTCTTGGTTGCCTAGATAATTCTCTCTATGGCATATTTTGTACTTTTAAAACTGCGAAAGCATTGTGGTTGGCTTTAGACAAAAAGTACCGCACAGAAGATGCGGGTACTAAAAAGTTGATAGTTGGGAAATTTCTCGACTATAAAATGTTAGATTCCAAAACTGTAATTTCGCAGGTGGAAGAAATACAGATGTTGGTTTCTGAAATGGAAGAGGAGGGCATGACGCTCAGTGAATCTTTCCTAGTTGCGGCTGTGATTGAGAAGCTGCCTCCTTCGTGGAGGGAATTCAAGAGCTATCTCAAACACAAGCGAAAGGAGATGAAGATGGAGGATTTGATAGTCCGTCTTCGTATTGAGGAGGACAACCGTCGCTCCGAAAGAAAGCCATCCATGTCTTCTGGTCAAGCCAAAGCTCATGTTGCTGAGGCAAAGAACAAGAAGAAGCATAACACTTTGAGTGTGAACTCCAAGGGCAAGGAAATTGCAAAGAAGTTCACAGGTAAGTGTTATAACTGTGGTAAACCAGGGCATCGAAGCAGTGAATGCAGGAAGCCCAAAA
Organism: Eustoma russellianum; assembly: GCA_036186865.1. Classification (NCBI taxonomy): domain Eukaryota; kingdom Viridiplantae; phylum Streptophyta; class Magnoliopsida; order Gentianales; family Gentianaceae; genus Eustoma; species Eustoma russellianum. Next base: position 12,630,432 of record AP025075.1, on the reverse strand, counting down.
AGAATCAGAATCAGAATAAAGCGAAAGCAAATCTGGTCGACGCAATGGATGATTTGAACCTGTGCGCGGTGGTGACCGAGTGCAACGCAGTGGGAAACCCACGAGAATGGTGGGTGGACACAGGAGCCACTCGACATGTTTGTGCGAACAGGGCAATGTTCAGAGAGTACGTGCCCACGACAAACAATGAGCAATTGTTCATGGGAAACTCCAACTGCTCGAAAATTGAAGGATCGGGCAAGGTAATCCTAAAACTGACCTCAGGAAGGGAGTTGACTCTGCAGAATGTGCTGCATGTCCTGACATAAGGAAGAATCTGGTTTCTGGCGCGCTGCTAGTCACGCATGGGTTCAAGCTTGTTTTTGAGGCAACAAATTTACACTTTCTAGAATGGGGTGTATTTGGGGAAAGGGTATCTTTCAGATAACATGTTCAAATTGAATGTTATGACCATTGTACCCAAAATGTTGCGCCCATTGAGGCTAATAAAATTGTTTCCTCTTCTGCTTACATGCTTGAGTCTTCCTGTTTATGGCATTTTCGTTTGGGACATGTAAATTATAAGTCAATACAACGAATGATTAATCTTGACTTGTTGCCCAAACTGGACTTTAGTAATAAAGGAAAATGTCAAATATGTGTTGAAGCGAAATTAACAAAAGCGCCTTTTCCTTCAACAGAACGAAACACTGAATTGTTGGATTTAATTCACACAGATTTGTGTGACTTAAAGTTTGTGCAAACAAGAGGTGGTAAAAAGTATTTTGCAACTTTTTATCGACGATTGCACACGATACTGTTATGTATATTTGCTAAGTAGCAAAGATGAGGCTCTTGATGCTTTCAAGGATATAAAAATGAAGTTGAGAATCAACTTAGCAAACGAATTAAAACAATTCGTAGTGATAGAGGTGGCGAATATGATACACCGTTTAATGAATTCTGTTCAGAACATGGCATTATTCATCAAACAACTGCGCCATATTCACCTCAATCGAATGGTATTGCTGAACGCAAAAACCGTACGCTAAAAGAGATGATGAATGCTATGTTGATAAGTTCGGGTTTACCTCAGAAACTTGTGGGGGGAAGCAATTCTCTCAGCCAACGTCATTTTGAACAGGATTCCGTCCAAGAAGACGGATAAGACCCCATATGAATTATGGAAAGGCTATAAGCCTAGTTACAAATACTTGAAAGTGTGGGGGGTGTCTGGCGAAGGTTGCTGTACCTAAACCAAGACTAGTTAAAATTGGGCCTAAAACAATTGATGGCATATTCATTGGGTTATGCAACAAACAGTAGTGCATATCGTTTCTTAGTGCACAAATCAGACGTTCCTGAGATACATGAAAATGTTGTCATGGAATCGAGGAACGCAGTATTCTTTGAAAATATCTTTCCAAAGAAAGACAAAGAAAGTGAAGAAGCTGGCTCAAGTAAGCGAGTGCGTGAGACGACTCCTCAAGATACTGAGGAAATACGTCAAAGCAAACGAGCCAAAATACCGACGTCTTTGGACCAGATTTTCAAACCTATATGGTAGAAAATGAGCCAAGGAATTTCTCCGAGGCTATGTCAACTCCAGAAGCTCCATTCTGGAAAGAGGCAATTAATAGTGAAATAGACTCAATTCTTCAAATCACACTTGGGAGTTGGTTGACATTCCACCTGGAGTAAACCGCTTGGTTGTAAGTGGATTTCAAGAAGAAACTTAAAGAGGATGGGTCTATTGGGAAGTATAAAGCCAGGTTAGTAGCCAAGGGCTATAGACAGAAAGAAGGCTTTGACTTCTTTGACAACCTACTCACCAGTGACTAGGATCACTTCAATAAGGATGCTAGTAGCCATTGCTGCAGTCTATGATCTGGAAATCCATCAAATGGATGTAAAGACTGCCTTTCTGAATGGTGAGTTAGAGGAAGAGATTTACATGGAACAACCCGAGGGTTTGTCGTTCCAGGACAAGAAGGGAAAGTGTGTAGGCTTGTTAAGTCTTTGTACGGACTTAAACAAGCACCCAAGCAATGGCATTTAAAATTTGATCAGGTAATGATGTCAAATGACTTCAGATCAATGAATGTGACAAGTGTGTGTACATTAAGAGCACACAGAACGCATTTGTGATAGTATGTCTCCTATGTAGACGACATGCTTATCATGGGTAGTACTCGTGACATCATCTTAAGTACAAAGAAGATGTTAACACGAAACTTCGATATGAAGGACATGGGAGTTGCCGATGTTATTCTAGGAATTAAGATTTCTAGGGTGACTGAGGGACTCATACTCTCACAAACTCACTATATTGAATCAGTTCTGAAAACGGTTCAATATGGATGATGTGAAACCGGTAAAGACCCCGCTCGACTTAAGTATACACTTAAGAAAGAATCGAGGCGACCTGTTGCCCAGTTAAAATACTCTCAGGTAATCGGGAGTCTGATGTACATAACGAATTGTACAAGACCAGACTTAGCTTGTTCAGTAAACAAGTTGAGCAGAATTTACGAGTAATCCAAGTGATGATCATTGGAAAGCTCTTAACAGAGTGATGAGGTATTTAAAATACACAATGTATCATGGATTACATTACTCGAGATATCCAGCGGTATTGGAAGGATACTGCGATGCAAATTGGATATCAGACAGTAAAGACTCGAAATCCACCAGTGGATATGTATTCACTGTTGGTGGTGCTGCGGTGTCGTGGAAATCCACGAAACAAACATGCATAGCTAGGATCCACTATGGAAGCTGAGTTCATAGCGTTGGACATAGCTGGGGAAGAGGCTGAGTGGCTTCGGAATTTTCTGGAAGATATTCCGTGTTGGCCTAAGCCGATAGCTCCTATTAGCATACACTGTGATAGTCAGTCAGCTATAGGACGTGCGCAAAGCAGCATTTACAATGGTAAGTCACGACACATACGTCGAAGACATAATACCATTAAATAGTTGATCTCTAATGGCGTGATTTCCATAGATTATATAAAATCAATGGAGAATCTTGCGGATCCGCTTACAAAGGCTTGCCTAGAGATCAGATGTCAAGATTGACAAACGGAATGGGACTGAAGCCCATAATGCATGAGTCTTTGTAATGGTAACCCAACCTTGTTGACTGGAGATCCCAGAATCTTGGTTCAATGGGACAACTAAGTTATGAAGATTCAGTTAGCACTTACTCATTCCGTCTGACAAAAGTGCTGTCTGCAGATATTTCAGGGTAAGCTAAGGCTTTTAATGATGTCCTATATCTTGATGCGTCAAGTGGAGTATGGCAGAATACTCTTGATAGGAATCACCTATGCAAGTGTGAAGTGGGGGCCGCTTCTATGAGAAAGTCTGGGGTGGCAAGGTTTCTCTAAAACACTTTCTGAAACCAGGTTGTTCATGGCCAAAACGAACACAACCATGAGAACCAAAAGGGTGTTAAAGAAAATATTGTGTGAGTGTCATTGTCTTGGTTCACAACAAAGGCTGACTAGTTCAAGACATCAAGTCACTACTTAGCCGAGTGGATCCGATGGTATATCACTATGAAAGGTTCAAAGCCAGAAGCTACCTCTTCTGATGCAATATTTTCTTGTCTGACTTCTCCTCAGAGTCTGCATATGGGTCTGCATTAATTTCCATTCATGTGGGGGATTGTTGGAGAATTTAAGGTTGGGCTTTGGCCCATCGTTGGAGATTGAAGATTTGGGCTTCGGCCCGTTAATGAAAGTTGCAAAACTTGGTTGTGCAACGTACTATGAGCTTAATGAATCCTTAATTATCTACAAAACGAGTGGTTAATGTTAGGATGTGAACTCACTCAATTTTGAGATTGTGTGAATGTGAAATTAATGCTCAAAGTAGATGGAAATGTTGTGGATGGGTGACGTGTCACCTATATGGAGGAATGCCACGTTGGAGGGGTCCACGTGGCATAGAAGCTTCTGACGGACATCGATCGATGAAATCGATCGATCGATGTCACTTCGATCGATCTATGTCATCGATCGAAGTTGATCAGAGAGCTTCATTCGATGGATTGATCGATCAAAGACGATCAGAGGACATCGATCGATCACTTCGATCGATCGATGTCTCTTAGATCGATCAAGTTGATCGACTGAAGTACTCAGTCAGACATCAGTCGATCACATCGATCGATCGATGTCACTTCGATCGATCGATGTGATCGAACGAAGTCTGACAACAGGCAGATTTGGTCTGTTGAGCAGTTTTGATTCAAATGTGAATCAAAACTCTATCCTCCTCCATTCAGATAAGATCATCTGTTATGATCTAACGGTAATGAGAAAAGCAGCTTTAATCTAACGGCCGAGATTTAAACTGTCTTAACCGCTTAACCGAATATGGTTTCCATCCAACGTTCCAGGTTTAAACCTGTTAATCTATCTTCGATCTAAAGGCTGAGATTAAACCATCCTAATCTGGATAGGAGGTTTTAATCCAACGGCTTAAATTAAACTTCGGTTTTGATCCAACGGTTACGGTACCTCCGACTCCCCTATATAAAGAGGGTTAAGGGCTCATTCATTTACACCACTTACAACACAATCAAGCATTAAAGCATTTTGCATTCGTAGCACGTGAGTCTTGCATATTGTCCGGGAGAAGTCAGGACACTCTAGAGTTCGAAGGAGTTCAAGTTCAGCAGTGCCGCTCAACTGAACAGGTACCCATTGTATCCTGGGAGACGATTGCTCGTACCGGTTGGGCACAGTATACCGGAGCAATACGTCTTAAGGACAGAGTCCTTGACTCGCCCCGGGTTTGATTTATTTTGTTGTTTCATATGCACACAGTGAACGACTGCGTCTTGGTACAGGATTGATTGTGCCAACAGTGCTCAATCCTAAACCTATACGTCACTCACAGAAGGATATCCCTCCCACTTCGCCATGGCTAACATGGTCACATATTGCTCATGTCTCAAGCTCCGTCAGCCTATTATCACAATAAAGGTCTTGATGTGGAACATTCGAGGTATTCGTACCTCGTCTGATTGAATCTTATCATTGATTCGACGATACAATTTACGTTTACTTGTTGTAATTGAACAAAAGGCACGTGATTCGGCTTCGGTTTCCTATCGTTTGGCTTTTTGTTTTTTCGAATGCTGTTTCTTCGTGTGATGGACGTATCTGGGTTTTTTTGGATTGTTTCAGTGCCATTGCTGGTGGGAGCTAGACATGGGATTTAGAATGTTTCTCATCGATTTCGACGATCAGCTTCAGGTGATGTCTTTTGGTGTACATCTGTCTATGGCTTACATTGGATGGTTGCTTGTGGTACCCAACGAAAAGTCATGTTGTACATGAAGACTTGTATAAGCGAATTAATATAATTTGCATCCTTCAAGTACATTTTTACTAAGTTTTATTATGACTTCTTTTATTTTACTTTGATAGAACAAAGATTACTATTGTTCAAGCATGAGTTATGGATCATGGCCAATTCACCTAAGGGCCTAAGGAATTTCGGCCACAAGGCATAAAGGGCCTTAGAAGATTTCTCAAAATTACAAGAAGGATACTCTTAAGGGCCTTCTTAATACAAGCCCAAATAGCAACTAGACAATTTTAAGTGGTGGGGGCAATTTTCCACCAACTCTCACAAAATTTCGGCCTATGAGTCTAAGAATATTCAACATTTCCCTAATTTTTTTTAAATCAAGAAAAAGGGGGAAATAATTAGTAAAAAGGACAACTATCTACATAGCTTTTAATTAAACCCACTTGGAAAGAGAATTAAGCATGGTAATGGCCACTTAATTCTTAACCGCCGGACTCCCCCTCTATGGTTAACGAAGGAGCATTTCAAAAACTTACTATGGTTACTTTAAGTTAACCACAAGGCTAAAGTAACCCAAGTTAGCCTTAAAGCAACTATAGTTGGATAAAGTAACCCAAGTTAGCATTAAAGTAACCTTGATTAGCTAAAGTAACTTGGGTTAATTAACTCTAACCATGCCAAGGTGATCTCCTACTTCCCTCTCTTGCTTCCAATGGCTAAACCTCTAGCCTAGTAAAGAAATTTCTCTCCCAGAAACCCTAACTCTCAACCCTCAATAATTCACAAAGAGCAAGAGACTTTTCCTCTCTTCTCCACAAGGCACACGGCCAAGCAGAACCAAGAAGGTGTAAGATTCATCCATGCTCAAACTTGGTCTAGGTAAGAACACTCTAAAATCCTTGAGAGAATTTTATATCCTTCATTGAGTAAAGCTCATATTGCCACTTTTTCTTGTTCAAAAACAGTGGCCCTCATGGTCACTAGGTACAAGCTTTCAAGCTCTTAAGTGGTACTAGTTTCTTAAAAGTTTGAACACCATTCAAGCTTCATTTTGGTAAGCCAACCTAGCCTCCATTTTGTTTTATCTATTGCTTAAGATAATAACTAATGTTTGTTCTTTTCCTCCTCCAAACCGTGGGGTTTTTATAGTGAAAAGGAGGAAGACTTCACTCATTTCATCCAAGTTCCAAGTTAAGGAAAGGTTAAGCTTGAAAAAGGCAAGTACACTATAAATATTCATGACTTGTGTGTGAAAGCATGTGCTTGAATGTATAGATGTTACTAAGTTTTAATCTTAGATGTAAAATGCTAAGTTTGAAGCATGAAACTTTCGGATTCTTAAGAAAAGTGGCTTGCATGTTTGAGATTCTTTCAAAGGTGGATTCTTTGCCCTTTCTGAGTATGAATATGATGATTTTCTAAGATGAATGTGGAAAGTTCTCTTCTTTATTATGTAAGGGGGACGGTTGGATGGAATGTGTGGGATAACTATTGTTCTTGTTAAAGATTGTGACTTGTGGGGAAAGGCGACATATAAGTTTTATGTTTATGACTTTGGTGTAATATGTTCATGATGAAAATGAAATTCAAGCCCTTTCATGTGTGTGTAACGGGCTGTTTTGGTGGTATGGTTCATACACGCTAGATGTACCAAGAATAGATTTTATTATGAACCAAACGTGCAAGGTAAAGGTGTGTTATGTGTAACCTTCAAAACTGTTTTTAAGTGATTTGTAGGTGACCTTTAGAATGTGTTAGAACATGCCAAGTTTATGCTAAGAAGTGTCTTTGATGTTTTGTAAGCCATTCTTGAAGAACAACTTAGGTTGGGACACTTGTAGTAAGTAAAAGTGACAAAAGCAGAAATTACTGGAACAGGGCAGAATAATTTGATGTTTTGCAAGGCCTGAAAATGGATCCTAGAAGTATGCAATTAAGCTAATTTTTGGTATGAAATTAGCCCTATGTATGTAGTAAATATGAGAGTTGGAATTTCGGTAAAATAAGTTGTGGTTTATCCTTAATGGAATTTTTAATAAAACTGGTCAAGCTGAAATTTACTGGACTAGACAGAATTTAAGTGGTGTATTGATTGACCCAAAAATAGACCTTAGGAATATGCAAATGGGATGATTTTGGTATGATGCTAGCCTTATGTATTTAATAAGTTTGTGAGTTGGAAGTTTTGAAAAAAGACTTACGGTTTGGTCATAATAAATTTCCTAGTAAAACTGGCCGCTCCAGAAATCAACATGTAACTGTTTTGGAAAAGTGAATAAAAGACCCGTTGAAAGTTATTATGTTACTCCGGAAATTTTATGGTAATGATTTAGGACATAGATGAGAATGTCTATGTAAATTAATCAGCCTAGAATAATTATTTGAAGGGGCAAATACCAAAGTAAAGCGAACACTACTAAACTGGGAAAACTGGGCCGAAATTACTAAACTAGTTGGAGGCTTCGTTCTTGTTTAGACCTGTTTAATCGGCTTGGGCTTATGAACATTATTTATTGGAATGCTTGCAGCATTTTTCCAGGCTTGGCCCAAATTAAATAAAATTTATTGGGCTTAAAAGAAAGATGAAAGAAGGGTACTGCACTGCTGAATTTAGCAGTACCTTGTTTGGTAATTTATTAGTTTAAGGGTCTTACATATCTCGAAACGTTACGAAAATTTTATGGCAAGTAGAAAAGACATCCTTATGCATATGTATGTCAAGGAATCATGGTAACGGGCCTAAAACATGAGGTTTTGAGGCCGTGCAAACAGAACAATAATTCTAAAAATTTTTCCAGCCTAAAGAATAAGATTGTACTTGTATGTATGTACTGCATCATGTCACAAATTGCATGGTACATGTCGTACATTGCATCATCGTCACTTACATGATTTATGAAACTGATTTTATGATAATGCATGATGAAAAGCATTTTTTAAAGAAAATATTCCATTTTGAAAAGAACGCTTTCCTTTGGTACCGTATATTTCTGGCCAGCAGGACCCGTTCTGGATCCGGGGTTAATTGATCTGATGATTATGACCGTTCAGGACCGGAGAGAATAGACCTGATTATGATGATTATGACCGTACAGGCCCGGAGAGAATGGACCTGGTTATGACGATTATGACCGTACAGGCCCGGAAACAATAGACCTGATGACTACTATATGACCGTTTTCGGATCCGGAAATAATAGATTCGAAAGAAAGAATATGACCGCCTAAGATCCGGATAGAATAGATCTGAACACTATCTTGTTTTTATTGACGATGATGTTTTGAAAGAGAGGAAGAAAAGAAGAATTTGTCCTCATGATTATCACGATGCATCACATGTGCATACTCATGCATGTTGCATTTAATGGTTAGTCGAATAATTGTTACACTGTTACTTAGGCTAAGATGTTATGCTTTGATATCTCCTAAGTTATGATTTTTATAAGTTGTGAGCTGGTTACTTACGATATTGGATGGAAGGTCAGGTATGTTACGAAACCAGAATTTTGGGGTTTGGTTCTCGTATGTAATTTCCATTTAATTCACGATTATTTATGGTTTACTTGATGGTGACGTTGTCACTCACCCACTTATTTTTCTTCCCAGAGCCCGCAGGAAGTAGGGTCGAATGGATTGAAGACGAGCCTAGGGTTCCTTATCCGTAGAAGAGCGAGAGGAGGATGACTGAAGGATTTCTGCCATGATGGATATGATGGATGAATTTTTAAGAATTTGTGTTGGAAATATTAACTTTCATATTTCCGCATTATGAGAACATGTCTGTAAGACTTATGATGGATGTTAGACGCTTTTATTTTTAAAAGTTTTTATTCTGCCTCGGTTTTTCTTACTTGATGACGTGTAAGCATGAAAGTCAACATAATTTATTCTGGACTATGATATGTTATGGATTGACGCCTGGTACTCTCCGTAGTGAAGTACGGCGGGCGCACAGTATCTAGCTGGGCCGGGGAGCGGGGCGCTACAGGTGGTATCAGAGATGAGGCTCTAGATCCGGGCAGAATATAGAATTAAGTTATGATATTAGAAATCTAAGTTTGATCTTAGATGTAAGTCATGATCTTAGATGAGAGTTGACCTTAGACTAGGATGGCTTAGACTGGAAATTAGAGTCATGACATAACAACGAAAACCCTAGTCTACGAAATTTATATTTCCTTGAGTTGTCCAGTTAAACTTCTATTGGATTATGAATTAAACTCTGTCACTTGTTATGACATTCCAACCGTGAATAAAACTCTGACACTTCATAGTGCAGATGGCATGACCACGAGGTAGACCTGCTAGAGCCAGACCGGAGGTGCAGGAGCCTATTCCTCCTCCACCTGCTCAGGTTCCTCCACCACCACCACCACAAGACCAAAATCCGCCCCCAGCTCAGAATATTCCCCAACCCCAGGGGCCTCTGCCTCAAATGATTCCATACATTAATGCTTTCCAGAATTTCTGCCAGACCGTAACCCAAATCGGTCAAGTAATGTTACAGCAAAATGCTCCTCAGCCTCACGAGCCGGTCAGGGATGCTCAGTACTACTTTGAAAAATTGAAAAGAGCTAATGTTCCACCTTTCGAAGGAAAGTCAGACTCAGATGCCGCTGAGAAGTGGCTGGACGAAGTAGAAAATTGTTTTCAATTGATACGAGCACTCGAGGAGGTGAAGACTCAAGCTGTCCGGCCATTTCTACTTAGGGAGGCCAACCAGTGGTGGAAGGCTAATATGCAATCCCTACCAAGGCCAATTCCATTGGAAAGATTTCACCAAGAATTTAACAAATTCTACATACCACCATCAGTCAAGTTGCAGAAGAGGCATGAGTTTGAATCATTAGTACAAGAACAAGGAATGATAGTTGCAGAGTATGCTAACAAGTTCATAACCCTGGCAAGATTTCAACCATCTACTATGAACGATGAAGAGACAAAAATGTTGAAGTTTGAGAGAGGGTTAAACCCTAGGATCAGGACCTGGTTGGTCAATGCAAACCCGACAAATTTTGGTGCACTGTTAGACTCTTGCTACAGAATAGATAGGGATATCATTCACCGTGATGAGATAGGACAGAAAAGAGGAAGAGAAACATCAGGGAATGGAGGGTCCTGAAAAGCCACAAATCAGAACTCAAGAGGCTCAGGACGACAAGGAAAGAATCGGTTTAAACGCCGTTCACAAAAGAATCAGTCAAAGAATCAGGGCCAGCAGTCTGCTATTCCAAATTGTTCTCACTGCAATAAGCGTCACATTGGGGAGTGCTACTTTCAGGCAGGAAAGTGCTTCAGGTGTGGCAAGGTGGGCCACATCCTCAAAGATTGTCTAGATAAGGGAACCACATGCTTTGGGTGTGGAAAAGTAGGACACATGGCCAAAGATTGTCTGGAGAAAAGGGCCCCACTGCAGCAACAACCTAAGAACCAGCGTCAGCGTACTAATGCGAGAGTTCATGCTATGACAGACGCAGCTGCTAAAGAGGCCAATGATGTGGTGTCAGGTACATTTTAAAGTTATGCAATACTTAGATTTTTGTCAATACTATTGCCCTGCTCTTGCTTAGTAAATCTCGCATGTCCAGGAGCTATTTTAGTATGCTCAGTGCCTGCCAATGTACTATTTGATAGTGGCTCTAGCCACTCATTTATCTCAAAGAAATTCGCAAAGAATATTGATCACACCCCAACCCATAGTGACACGCCCAATAGAGTTCAAGCAGCTAGAGATCAGGTGCTTGTGTCTCATCATGTTTTCAGAAATTGCAAACTTGAGTTCGATGATTACCGGTTTGACGCCGACTTAATTCCAATACCATGACGGATTTCGATGTGATACTTGGGATGGATTAGCTCTCCAACAATTTCGCCCACATCGATTGCTGTAAAAAGCGGGTTACTATTAAGGACTCCACTCGTAAGGAAGTAAACTTTCAGGGAGGTTCAAAATTAAGGAAGTGCCCCAAGAATGTATATGTAAATGCGATTCGCACTAGTAAGGCGTTAAAGAAAGGACACGAAGGGTTTCTCGTTTATGCCATAAATGTTGATCAAGCACCCTCTGATCTTTCTCAAGTCTCGGTGGTCCGAGCATATCCAAACGTTTTTCTAGAGGAATTACCGGGTCTTCCTCCAGATCGAGAAATATCCTTCGAAATTAATCTAATTCCGGTGGCTGAGCCAATATCGAAGGCTCCCTATTGAATGGCACCTGAAGAACTAAAAGAGTTGAAGGAACACTTACGCGAATTGTTAGAGAAGAAACTTATTCACGCAAGTGTTTCGCCTTGGGGTGCCCCAGTACTGTTTGTAAAGAAAAAGGATGGGAGTATGCGCTTATGCATCGACTATAGAGAACTTAACAAGATCACAATAAAGAATAAATACCTAATGCCTAGGATTGACGACCTAAAGCGATTCAAAGTTTTAATTTCAACGATAAGTCTATTATAAACACTACCTAAAAATATCGTGATGCAGGGGGCACAGATTTTCAGTGAGATTGATCTTCGCTCGAGATACTTCCAATTGAAGATCAAAGCTGAGGATGTCCCGAAAACTGCGTTCAGAACCCGTTGTGGACATTAGGAATTTCTTGTAATGCCATTCGGACAGACCAAAGCCTCCACGGCGTTTATGGATCTAATGAATCGAGTATTTCAAGAGCAACTGGACAAGTTCGTGGTAGTCTTCATTGAAGATATCTTAATCTAGTCACCTGATGAAGAGACCCACGTGACCCATTTAAGGACCATCCTCGACATCCTACGGGGAAAGCAACTGTATGCTAAATTTAGTAAATGCGAATTCTGGCTACACAGTGTAGCATTTTTGGGACACGTGATATCTGAGGATGGTATATCCATAGATTCCAAGAAAATCAAGGCAATCAAAGAGTGGCCAAGGCCGACCAACGTTACAGAAGTACGGAGTTTTCTCGGTCTCGCCGGCTACTATCGTAAGTTTGTTGAGAGGTTTTCTCGAATTGCCATGCCTCTTACCCGTTTGAGACAGAAAAAGACCAAGTTCGAATGGACCTCAGATTATGAAAAGAGTTTTACTGAATTAAAGGAGAAGCTAACCTCTCCCTAGTTTTGGCACAACCTATTCCGGGTGAAAATTTTATGGTGTATAGTGATGCCACTAAGAATGGACTTGGAAGTGTACTGATGCAGAAAGTTCGAGTGATTGCGTATGCATCTAGACAGCTAAAACCATTTGAAAAAAATTACCCGGTACATGATCTTGAATTAGCAGCCGTAGTCTTTGTCCTAGAAAATATGGAGACATTATTTGTACGGCGAGAGGTGCGAAATATTCACAGATCACAAGAGCCTTAAGTACCTCTTCACCCAAAAAGAATTAAATATGCGTCAACGCAAATGGCTAGAGTTGATGAAGGACTACGACCTTTCTATTCAGTATCATCCGGGAAAAGCCAATAAAGTAGCCGACGCTCTGAGTAGAAAGATAAGCCATCCGCGTCAACCACCTCTGCAACGTGATATGGAAGAATTTGATCTTGAGGAGGTTGATTCCATTGAGGGCATGCTTGCAAATTTGGTATTGAATCCTTCGCTAATTGACAAGATTAAGGAGGGTCAAGAAAAAGATGAAACTTTGAAGAAAATAAAGGACAGGTTGAGAACGAAACCATCTAAGGAGTTTAAGGTCAGGGATGATGATAGCTTGTGGTTTTGAGAAAGACTGTACGTACCCAACGACGATGATATAAGGAACGAAATTCTTCGTGAAGCTCATAATACACGTTTGTCTATCCATTCTAGAGCCAACAAAATGTACCAAGACTTAAAACAAAGATTCTGGTGGCATGGCATAAAAAGACAAATTGCGGAGTTCGTAGAGAAATGCCTTGTTTGCCAAAAGGTGAAAGTGGAACATTAGAGACCCGTCGGATTACTACAACCTCTTGAAGTTCCCGAGTGGAAGTGGGATTTTATTACTATGGATTTCGTGACCGACTTACCAAGGACAAAGAATGGACATGATGCCATTTGAGTGGTTGTTGATCGTCTAACAAAATTCGCTCACTTCACATTGTGAGCCTTCATGGAATACCCATAAGCATTGTTTGTGACCGCGACCCTCGCTTTACATCTAGATTTTGGACATATTTTCAAAAGCGATGGGTACCGAGATACGAATGAGCTCTGCATTTCACCTCCAAATGGATGGTCAATCGGAAAGAACCATCCAAACGCTGGAAGACATGTTGCGAGCTTGTATACTCGACTTTGGGGGAAGTTGGGACAGGAGTCTCAAACTAGTAGAATTCTCTTATAACAATAGTTACCATCGATCCATTTGGATGGCTCCGTATGAAGCACTCTATGGAAGAAAATGCCGCTCTCCACTTCATTGGGATGAAATCGGAGAAAAGATTTTCACAGGGCCTGAACTAATAGAACAAACTAGAGAGAAGGTAATGGAATCCAAACAAAGATTGCAAGCAGCCCAAGATAGAAGCAAGATTTGGGCAGACCAGAAGCGGCGGCCATCTGAATTTCAAGCTGGGGAAAAGGTATTCTTGAAGGTATCGCCATCAAAAGGAGTTAAGAGATTCGGTATCAAACGGAAGTTAAGCCCAAGGTTTATGGGACCCTATGAGATTCTTGAAAGAGTTGGAGAAGTCGCTTACCGGTTAGCTCTACCGCCGTCACTATCTCAATTACATGATGTGTTTCACGTGTGACAACTTCGTCGGTATTTGCACGACCCTAGCCATATCATAGAGGAACAACCTTTGAAAGTTGAAGACAACGCGACATACGTGGAAGAACCGAAAATGATAGTTGATCGTAAGGAAAAGACATTAAGGAGACGATCCATACCCATGGTTAAGGTGCAATGGAAGCATCATTCGGTTGATGAAGCTACTTGGGAGATGGAAGAAAACATGAAGAACTTGTACCCTCACCTTTTTGATTAGCGCTCTTAAGTTTCGAGGACGAAACTTGTAATAAGGGGGGAGGATGTGGTACCCAACGAAAAGTCATGTTGTACTTGAAGACTTGTATAAGAGAATTAATATAATTTGTATCCTTCAAGTACATTTTTACTAAGTTTTATTATGACTTAGTTTATTTTACTTTGATAGAACAAAGATTACACTTGTTCAAGCATGAGTTATGGATCATGGAAAATTCACCTAAGGGCCTAGGGAATTTCGGCCACAAGGCATAAAGGGCCTTAGAAGATTTCTCAAAATTACAAGAAGGATACTCTTAAGGGCCTTCTTAATACAAGCCCAAATAGCAACTAGACAATTTTAAGTGGTGGGGGCAATTTTCCCCCAACTCTCACAAAATTTCGGGCTATGAGTCCAGGAAGACTCAACATTTCCCTAATTTTATTTTTTAAATCAAGAAAAAGGGGGAAATAATTAGTAAAAAGGACAACTACCTACATAGCTTTTCATTAAACCCACTTGGAAAGAGAATTAAGCATGGTAATGGCCACTTAATGCTTAACCGCCGGATTCCCCCTCTATGGTTAACCAAGGAGCATTTCAAAAACTTACTATGGTTACTTTAAGTTAACCACAAGGCTAAAGTAACCCAAGTTAGCCTTAAAGTAACTATAGTTGGATAAAGTAACCCAAGTTAGCATTAAAGTAACCTTGATTAGCTAAAGTACCTTGGGTTAATTAACTCTAACCATGCCAAGGTGATCTCCAACTTCCCTCTCTTGCTTCCAACGGCTAAACCTCTAGCCTAGTAAAGAAATTTCTCTCCAAGAAACCCTAGCTCTCAACCGTCAAGAATTCACAAAGAGCAAGAGACTTTTCCTCTCTTCTCCATAAGGCACACGACCTAGTAGAACCAAGAAGGTGCAAGATTCATCCAAGCTCAAACTTTGTCTAGGTAAGAACACTCTAAATTCCTTGAGAGAATTTTATATCCTTCATTGATTAAAGCTCACATTGCCACTTTTTCGTGTTCAAAAACCGTGGCCCTCATGGTCACTAGGTACAAGCTTTCAAGCTCTTAAGTGGTACTAGTTTCTTAGAAGTTTGAACACCATTCAAGCTTCATTTTGGTAAGCCAATCTAGCCTCCATTTGGTTTTATCTTTTGCTTAAGATAATAACTAATGTTTGTTCTTTTCCTCCTCCAAACCGTGGGGTTTTTATAGTGAAGAGGAGGAAGACTTCACTCATTTCATCCAAGTTCCAAGTTAAGGAAAGGTTAAGCTTGAAAAAGGCAAGTACACTATAAATATTCATGACTTGTGTGTGAAAGTATGTGCTTGAATGTCTAGATGTTACTAAGTTTTAATCTTAGATGTAAAATGCTAAGTTTGAAGCATGAAACTTTTAGATTCTTAAGAAAAGTGGCTTGCATGTTTGGGATTCTTTCAAAGGTGGATTCTTTTCCCTTTTTGAGTTTGAGTATGATGATTTTCTAAGATGAATGTGGCAAAGTTCTCTTCTTTATTATGTAAGGGGGACGGTTGGTGGAATGTGTGGGATAAGTATTGTTCTTGTCAAGATTGTGACTTGTGGAGAAAGGAGACATATAGGTTGTATGTTTATGACTTTGGTGTAATATGTTCATGATGAAAATGAAATTCAAGCTCTTGCATGTGTGTGTAATGGGCTGTTTTGCGGGTATGGTACATACACGCTAGATGTACCAAGAATAGATTTTATTATGAACCAAACGTGCAAGGTCGAGGTGTATTATGTGTAACCTTCAAAAATGTTTTTAAGTGATTTGTAGGTGACCTTTAGAATGTGTTAGAACCTGCCAAGTTTATGCTAAGAAGTGTATTTGATGGTTTGTAAGCCATTCTTGAAGAACAACTTAAGTTGGGACACTTGTAGTAAGTAAAAGTGACAAATGCGGAAATTACTTGAACAGGGCAGAATAATGTGACGTTTTGTAAGACCTGAAAATGGATCGTAGAAGTATGAAATTAAGATAATTTTTGGTATAAAATTATCCCTATGTATGTAGTAAATATGAGAGTTGGAATTTTTGTAAAATAAGTTGTGGTTTATCCTTAATAGAATTTTTAGTAAAACTGGTCAAGCTGAAATTTACTGGACTGGACAGAATTTAAGTGTTGTGTATTGATTGACCCAAAAATAGACCTTAGGAATATGCAAATGGGCTGATTTTTGGTAGGATGCTAGCTTTATGTATTTACTAAGTCTGTGAGTTGGAATTTTGGAAAAAAAGACTTATGGTTTGGTCACAATAAATTTCGTAGTAAAACTGGCCACTCCAGAAATCAGCATGTAACTGTTTTGGAAAAGTGAATAAAAGACCCCCTGAAAGTTATTATGTTACTCCGGAAATTTTATGGTAATGATTTAGGACATAGATGAGCATGTCCATGTAAATTAATCAGCCTGGAATAATTATTTGAAGGGGCAAATACCGAAGTAAAGCGAACACTACTAAACTGGGAAAACTGGGCCGAAATTATAGAACTAGTTGGAGGCTTCGTTCTTGTGATTTAGACCTATTTAATCGGCTTGGACTTATGAACATTATTTATTGGCATGCTTGCAGCATTTTTCCAGGATTGGCCCAAATTAAATAAAATTTATTGGGCTTAAAAGAAAGATGAAAGAAGGGTACTGCACTACTGAATTCAGCAGTACCTTGTTTGGTAATATATTAGTTTAAGGGTCTTATATATCTCGAAACGTTACGAAAATTTTATGGCAAGTAGAAAAGACACCCTTATGCATATGTATGTCAAGGAATCATGGTAAAGGGCCTAAAACATGAGGTTTGGAGGCCGTGCAAACAGAACGATAATTCTTTAAATTTTTTCCAGCCTAAAGAATAAGATTGTACTTGTATGTATGTAACGCATCATGTCACGAATCGCATGGTACATGTCATACATTGCATCATCGTCACTTACATGATTTATGAAACTGATTTTATGACAATGAATGATGAAAAAAGCGTTTTTAAGAAAAGATGCCATTTTGAAAAGAACGCTTTCCTTCGGTACCGTATATTTCTGGCCAGCAGGACCCGTTCTAGATCCGGGGTTAATTGATCTGATGATTATGACCGTTCAGGCCCGGAGAGAATAGTCCTGATTATGATGATTATGACCGTACAGGCCCAGAGAGAATAGACCTGGTTATGACGATTATGACATACAGGCCCGGAAAGAATAGACCTGATGACTATGATATGACCGTTTTCGGATCCAGAAATAATATATTCGAAAGAAAGAATATGACCGCCTCAGATCCGGATAGAATGGATCTGAACACTCTCTTGTTTTTATTGACGATGATGTTTGAAAGAAAGGAGAAAATAAGAATTTGTCCTCATGATTATCACGATGCATCACATGTGTAGGATCTTCAAGGCACCACTAGAAGAGGGGGGTTGAATAGTGGGTGCGGATAATGTGGTTTTTAAAATTTGTTTAAACCAAAAATCCAACTTCTAAAAACAGTTTCTATTTTCAGGACCAGTTTATAACGTTTTGAAAACTAGGTTTTAGGTCTTACAAAATTCTGAAATTTTGAGAGAACTTAGCCTCAGATATTATGAGTTTCTCCTAAAAATTTCAGATTTAAATTCAGCCTCTAACCCCTTCAAAAATTGTTGGTGGTCAGATTGCACAAATCTGCCAGAAACGATAGTGTGATTTGAAAAATTAATTCCTATTTGTACGTAACTCCAAATGCTTTGAAAATTTAAAGACTAACCCCTTATAAGTTGTGTTTAAATGGTTTGAAACAGTTTTGAATTTTTTTTTTGGAAAGGTAGTCAAATACGATCAAAGCCTTAACCTTTGCAAGCCTGAAAATCAGACTGCACTAGTCTCAGAACTTTGGACGTTTGGATGACTTATGCTTTTTCAAAAGGGTTGAAACTTGTGCCAAATTAACCCTAGGACGAGTGGCTATGATTCTGGAAAGTTTCGTAATTTTTAAAATTCGTTTACTATTTTTACGAACGTGATCAAAAATGATAAACAGTGCTGAAACTGAAAGTAGGTGTTGAAAGTAAATGACACCAATAATTTTATGTAGAGAAAAAGGGGTTTGAGTGATTTTCAAATGCATGATTTAAGTGTGCACAAAAACGAGCATAAGCTAAAACGTGCATGATATATAGACATGTATGCATGATAACTTGACATTACTTGCCTTATTTAGCTTATATATTATGTTGCCGTACTAACGAGCCATGAAGCCTTAAAGCTTACATCATATGGCGAACATTTGTTGAGTTTATACTATTTTCAGGTGCCACAATTAATGAACTAAAGTAGTTCATTAAGTGAAGTACTTAGTTTAATAAACTAAGTAGTTCATTAAAGGAAGATGCATTTGGAAAAGACATGAAGGCAACATAGCTATGGAAGGAAAGTTCTCTCCTCCTCCCCACATCATTTTACACGTTTTTAATACATAATATATATATATATTTTCGGATTTTTTAAAAAGGCACATACACACTTGTTCCAACGTACTATCGACACGTTATATATCTTACGAACGTACGTTTACGTCACAACCACTATACTTAACTCATATTTATGAGTATATTCAGATCTTATATCATATGATATAAGATATGGTGATGACAAATTAAATACGACACGATAAAAGGTTCTAAACCGAAATTTGTCGTATCGGGCGATACCGAAACTTCGCCAACGTGTCACGTACTTGCCATAAATAAATGGCCAGCCCATATACATCAAAATTCATTAAAAATTTCGTGCCATACACTGTATATTGAGACAAAAATACTTTCCATGTTGGCACACACAAATCATCCCACATTTAGGCCAAAATGTGAAGATTCCAATTTTATTTTTGTCACATGTTTATGGTACCACTTTAAATCAGCCAAGTGCTGAAAATTAAAGTATATATTATATATATTATGTATAACATAATATATATAGCATGTGCAAAAGTTGGAATTTAAATTAGAAGAAAAATCGGGTAATCGATAAATATCGAAAATTCGGTTTTCTACGCACTTGACATGGAACGTTTTTCTTGAACATGATGTGGCACGTATCTAGACACTTTTTACATATAATATACATCTTAAAGTGTTCTAGAAAATTAAATTAAGGGCTGATTGGAATATAACATCTGTGTATGTGCACTATTTTTTCAAAGTTAGCAAAAATAAATTTCAGCACATGTATATACACTTTCAAAAACGTCACCCAAGCTGATGTGGAAGCACATGTAGAGCCTTGTTGGCATGTTGATTGGTCAAGAATCATCATACAATGTTGATGAATCAAAGAGAGAAGCTACAAAGGTAAGTTTTCAACATACACCTCTCTTATGTCATATGCTGAAAATTTCAGCATGTCACACTAGCCATGGCCGATTTCTTCATCATTAAGGAATATATTTTGTTAATTTTGCATTAAGGAATAAATCAAATGATTTATGGAAATGTTTTGAATACTTTATGGAATAAAGGAAGTGATATTTTGAATATCACACATGCTGAAAAATTCAGCATGTGTGTAGTGTATATGGCCGAAATATAGGCCACATGGTTGTGAAGTTTTATTCTATGCATGATGAGAATATTGTATACTTAATGTTGATTGAATTCTTAAATTAAAACAATGCAAATAGGCAACATTTTGAAGAAAGAGTGGATGTTACACATGCTGAAATTTCAGCATGTGCAAGACATGTTTGTGACCGTATGTGACATCCTTTTGGTGTCCAAATTCATTCTCAAACTTGTAGCAAGACTTGCCCTAAATATTGGTTGTATTTTTATGGAAGAAATTCAAAGAAAAATGGAAGAAAT
This sequence comes from Eustoma russellianum, assembly GCA_036186865.1. Lineage (NCBI taxonomy): Eukaryota > Viridiplantae > Streptophyta > Magnoliopsida > Gentianales > Gentianaceae > Eustoma > Eustoma russellianum. Next base: position 12,610,324 of record AP025075.1, on the reverse strand, counting down.
ATTGATTTAATCTCACATGGTAAATGCTGAAAATTTCAGCATTAACATGTTGATATGGCCGAATTTTTTGAGATGGAAAGAGAGAGATTTGTGTGTCTCAAACTTTATGACATATTGTGACTATTTTGGCATGATTTGATAATGGATTATTTGGCATATATTTAGTGTTTTTTTCAGAATATCCATGTCATCAAATGATGACAACAATGAGCCAATCAAAAGGTGCCAAGTAAGCAATGACTAAATGATGGTCCAATGGAGTGATGCCAAGCAAGCAAAACATTGTCACCATGATGTCTCACACTCTCTCAAGCAATTAAAAGGAAATTTTCAAGAGTGGGGAGAGCTCATAGGGGGACGGCTGGAGCATTAAAAGAGAAAGAGAAGAGAACAAACAAAAACAAGAACAAGAATTGCAAAGCAAAAGATCAAAAGTGTTCTAGCCCCTCTTTCCTACACTTTCTTTCTTTCTTCTCTTGTAAAAAGCCTATTGTATTTTACTTCTTTCATCCTTGAATAGGCTTCAAAGAAACCACCATTCATACTTCTTGTAAAAGTTGATCAAGGTGTGATCAATCTTCATTCCTAGCAGGTGTGGTGTTCGTGCGAATTGTACTTACAATACAAGGTTTGTAAAGGGGTTGGAGTTAAGGTGTAACTCTATCAACCCTGTGGTAAGGTAGGTGGTGTGTGTGTGAATTGAGAACCAGGAAGGTGTTCCTTGAAGACTGGGAGTAGGTGGTTTATAACCGAACCAGTATAAAAATCTCGGTGCAATTTACTTTCTGCATTTACGTTTCAGTTTCTGCGCTGTTTACTCATATTGTTCACGTGCGCAAAAATAGTAAACGTTTTCTAAAAATTATAAAAATTTCCAGAAACATACTAAACGTTCTAGGGTTAATTTGGCACAAGTTACAACCCTTTTGGACAAGTATAAGTCATTCAAACATCAAAGTTTCTGAGACTAGTGCAGTCTGATTTTCAGACTTGCAAAGGTTGGGAACCTTTGGGTGTATTTGACCTACTTCCCAAAAGAATTTTCAAAAACTGTTTCAACCCAGTTTAAATACAGTGTGTGAAGAGTTTATTGGTTAAATTTTCAGATCATTTGGACATTCACACAAATAGGAATTAATTTTTCAAAACCATCTACCGGTTCTGGCAGATTTGCACAATCTGAGTGCCAACGGTTTTTGAAGGGGTTTAAGGTTGAATTTTGATTTGAAATTTTATAGGGGACCCTCACAACATCTGGGCTAAGTTCTCTTCAAAATTTCAAATAATTTTTGGGAGACCTCTAACCTAGTTTTAAAACGTTTTTTAAAAACTGGTCATGAAACAGAATCTGTTTTCAGAACTTGAATTGATTAGGTTTAAAGAAAGTTTAAAAACCAATATTTTCCGCACCACCTATTCAACTCCCCCCCTTTAGTGGGTGCCTTGCAGATCCTACAAGTGGTATCAGAGCGCAGAAAACACTCACTTCAAAGAATCCACACAATTCAGTGAGAGTGGCAACCACAACCGTACAAGAAGGAATGTCAAACCGTAAGGCCTCCTCTTTTGACGGTGAGTCTTTCATTCAATGGAAGGTAAGAATGAAACTTTTCTTTATGGCAATAGACATTGATCTTTGGTCCATTATAGAAAGATGGTCCTTTGTTCCATCTAAGTTGTCCATTGTAGACGGAGTCACATTAGAAGTCGTTAAAACTAGACAAGAATACCAAAGTGATGATAAAAGAAACTTAGCATGAATGCTAAATCCATGCAATTATTATTAAATGGCCTAAGTAAAAGTGAGGCTAGTTACGTGTCAAATTGTTCTAGTGCTCAAGAGATGTGGCATATTCTTGAAATGAAACATGAAGGGACTAGCCAAGTTAAAGGAGTCCAAAATTAATATGCTTATGTCCACACTTGAGTCCTTTAAATTATTGCCAAATGAGTCTATTGTTGAGATGGATTTACGCTTGACTAACATCTACAACTCTCTTGAGTCTCTTGGTAAGGCTTTTACAACGCAGGAAAAGGTGCAGAAAGTTCTACGAAGCCTTCCTTCTGAAGGGGACCACTAAAGTAACGCCATAGAAGAAAGCAAAGAAACGAAATCGATTAAAATGGAAGAACTAATCGGATCACTTCAGGTATATGAAAACAAACTTGCTTTAAGACATTCTGAGACTATTTCTAATAATGATAGGGCCATAGCATTTAGATCAAATGAATACGTCGTAGATGATAGTGGATACAGATTCCGATGACGAGGACTTAATCACAATGGCTAAGAGATTAAGAAAAATAATTGAGAAAATCGATTAAACATAAGTCCACCTCATCTAAGGATCAATAAAAATAAAAATAAAGAAATAAGTGCTATGAATGCGGCAAACTTGGACATCTATCATATGACTGACGCCCTAATAAAGAAAGACAAAAACAAACAAATACACCTGACAAGGATTGGAACAAGAATAGACTCTCTCAGAACCTAAGCAAAGGAGAAAGAACATTCAAAGCCTCCACTTGGAGTGACACTTCGGACTCTGAGACTGATGATACGGAAGAACACAAGGCACAAGCATGCTTTACATCTAAAGCATCAAATGAGGTAATTTCCGATTCTGATTCCGATTCGAATGTTCATAATGATGATTATTTAGTCAATATTTAGAATTGCATAAGTTTTCAAAACTCTTGCAAAAGAAAAGAAGCGATTAATTGAAGACAAGAAATTGTTAGAATCTTCTAACGAAAATCTTGTCCGCTCAATTAAACGATTCTAAAGAAGAGTCATCTTGTATCATCAATGCATTAAAATCTGAAATTTCATCACTGACATCCGAGAACGTTGAATTGAAATCCGAGATTTCAAAATTAAATCAAGGAATGCCGATGTAGAGAAAAAGGTGAAACAGTTTGATACAGGATCCAACATGCTGCAATCGCATTATATCATCACAAAAGCATGACAGTGATCAAACGGGGTTGGATACGTTGATACAAATGAAGTATCAACCAAACCAACAAAGGTTTGTTATGTCTAAGAAAGTAGACATCCCAAAGCCTCAAGTGGCGTCTAAGATGACGCAAAAGGTGCCCTCTTCCACACACCCCCACTCCCTCATATCAATGTGAAATATAACGTTGTACCATATAGATATGAGAAGAAAAGAACAATGCATACACGAAATACACGCGCTATGCATACAAACACAAGGACATATCCAAAGCGTCCTACATATAATGTGTATAAAGGAGTCCTGGCCAAAGGCCAGATACAGTCGCAGGACCAAAAGTTTATTATGTTGCGTTCTCATCACCTTTCTCATCTTTTGGAGACCTAGAAAGGTCACCCAAATGTGGGTACCAAAAGGAACATTTTTCAAAGGGTTAAATAAATAACCCTTACGAAAGCACGTATACGAAATGCATGATTTTCTTTCTTCATCCTGACAGTCATCTTTTGATTTGCTTTCCAAAATAAAGGGGGAGAGAAGCATGATTTAAGGGGGAGAGAGAGACTAATTGATCTTAATTGCACAAATCAAGGGGGAGCCGGATTTGAAATTCGAAATTCAAATTTCAAATCTGTGCACGATTCAAGGGGGAGAGATAGCACTTAAATCATGTACACTAGTTATTTTGAAAATCATCAAAAGGGGGAGATTGTAGAGAAAAAGGGGTTTGAGTGATTTTCAAATGCATGATTTAAGTGTGCACAAAACGAGCATAAGCTAAAACGTGCATGATATATAGACATGTATGCATGAATAACTTGACATTACTTGCCTTATTTAGCTTATATATTATGTTGCCGTACTAACGAGCCATGAAGCCTTAAAGCTTACATCATATGGCGAACATTTGTTGAGTTTATACTATTTTCAGGTGCCACAATTAATGAACTAAAGTAGTTCATTAAGTGAAGTACTTAGTTTAATAAACTAAGTAGTTCATTAAAGGAAGATGCATTTGGAAAAGACATGAAGGCAACATAGCTATGGAAGGAAAGTTCTCTCCTCCTCCCCACATCATTTTACAAACGTTTTTAATACATAATATATATATATTTTCGGATTTTTTAAAAAGGCACATACACACTTGTTCCACGTACTATCGGACACGTTATTATCTTACGAACGTACGTTTACGTCACACCACTATACTTAACTCATATTTATGAGTATATTCAGATCTTATATCATATGATATAGATATGGTGATGACAAATTAAATACGACACGATAAAAGGTTCTAAACCGAAATTTGTCGTATCGGGCCGATACCGAAACTTCGCCAACGTGTCACGTACTTGCCATAAATAAATGGCCAGCCCATATACATCAAAATTCATTAAAAATTTCGTGCCATACACTGTATATTGAGACAAAAATACTTTCCATGTTGGCACACACAAATCATCCCACATTTAGGCCAAAATGTGAAGATTCCAATTTTATTTTTGTCACATGTTTATGGTACCCACTTTAAATCAGCCAAGTGCTGAAAATTAAAGTATATATTATATATATTATGTATAACATAATATATATAGCATGTGCAAAAGTTGGAATTTAAATTAGAGAAAAATCGGGTAATCGATAAATATCGAAAATTCGTTTTCTACGCACTTGACATGGAACGTTTTTCTTGAACATGATGTGGCACGTATCTAGACACTTTTACATATAATATACATCTTAAAGTGTTCTAGAAAATTAAAATTAAGGGCTGATTGGAATATAACATCTGTGTATGTGCACTATTTTTCAAAGTTAGCAAAATAAATTTCAGCACATGTATATACACTTTCAAAACGTCACCCAAGCTGATGTGGAAGCACATGTAGAGCCTTGTTGGCATGTTGATTGGTTCAAGAATCAATCATACAATGTTGATGAATCAAAGAGAGAAGCTACAAAAGGTAAGTTTTCAACATACACCTCTCTTATGTCATATGCTGAAAATTTCAGCATGTCACACTAGCCATGGCCGATTTTCTTCATCATTAAGGAATATATTTTGTTAATTTTGCATTAAGGAATAAATCAAATGATTTATGGAAATGTTTTGAATACTTTATGGAATAAAGGAAGTGATATTTTTGAATATCACACCATGCTGAAAAATTCAGCATGTGTGTAGTGTATATGGCCGAAATATAGGCCACATGGTTGTGAAGTTTTATTCTATGCATGATGAGAATATTGTATACTTAATGTTGATTGAATTCTTAAATTAAAAACAATGCAAAATAGGGCAACATTTTGAAGAAAGAGTGGATGTACACATGCTGAAATTTCAGCATGTGGCAAGACATGTTTGTGACCGTATGTGACATCCTTTTGGGTGTCCAAATTCATTCTCAAACTTGTAGCAAGACTTGCCCTAAATATTGGTTGTATTTTTATGGAAGAAATTCAAAGAAAAATGGAAGAAATATTGATTTAATCTCACATGGTAAATGCTGAAAATTTCAGCATTAACATGTTGATATGGCTGAATTTTTTGTAGATGGAAAGAGAGAGATTTGTGTGTCTCAAACTTTATGACATATTGTGACTATTTTGGCATGATTTGATAATGGATTATTTGGCATATATTTAGTGTTTTTTTCAGAATATCCATGTCATCAAATGATGACAACAATGAGCCAATCAAAAGGTGCCAAGTAAGCAATGACTAAATGATGGTCCAATGGAGTGATGCCAAGCAAGCAAAACATTGTCACCATGATGTCTCACACTCTCTCAAGCAATTAAAGGAATTTCAAGAGGGGGGAGAGCTCATAGGGGGACGGCTGGAAGCATTAAAAGAAGAAGAGAAGGAACAACAAAAACAAGAACAAGAATTGCAAAGCAAAAGATCAAAAGTGTTCTAGCCCTCTTTTCCTACACTTTCTTTCTTTCTTCTCTTGTAAAAAAGCCTATTGTATTTTACTTCTTTCATCCTTGAATAGGCTTCAAAGAAACCCACCATTCATACTTCTTTGTAAAAGATTGATCAAGGTGTGATCAATCTTCATTCTAGCAAGGTGGTGGTGTTCGTGGCGAATTGTACTTACAATACAAGGTTTGTAAAGGGTTGGAGTTAAGGTGTAACTCTATCAACCCTGTGGTAAGGTGTGGTGTGTGTGTGAATAGTGTGAACCAAGGAAGGTGTTCCTTGAAGACTGGAGTAGGGTGTTATAACCGAACCAGTATATAAAAATCTCGGTGCAATTTACTTTTCTGCATTTACGTTCAGTTTTCCTTCTGCGCTGTTTACTCATATTGTTCACGTTCGCAAAAATAGTAAACGTTTTCTAAAATTATAAAAATTTCCAGAAACAACATAAACGTTCTAGGGTTAATTTGGCACAAGTTACAAACCCTTTTGGACAAAGTATAAGTCATTCAAACATCAAAGGTTCTGAGACTAGTGCAGTCTGGATTTTCAGACTTGCAAAAGGTTGGGACTTTGGGTGTATTTGACCTACTTCCCAAAATAATTTTCAAAAACTGTTTCAACCCATTTAAATACAGTGTGTGAAGAGTTATTGGTTAAATTTTCAGATCATTTGGACATTCACACAAATAGGAATTAATTTTTCAAAACCATCTACCGGTTCTGGCAGATTTGCACAATCTGAGTGCCAACGGTTTTTGAAGGGGTTAAAGGTTGAATTTTGATTTGAAATTTTTAGGGGACCCTCACAAACATCTGAGGCTATGTTCTCTCAAAATTTCATAATTTTTGGAGACCTCTAACCTAGTTTTTAAAACGTTTTAAAACTGGTCCTGAAAACAGAATCTGTTTTCAGAACTTGAATTGATTAGGTTTAAAGAAATTTTAAAACCATATTTTCCGCACCACCTATTCAACCCCCCCCCCTTCTAGTGGTGCCTTGCAGATCCTACATTTTATTCTGGTTCGGTTATCAACAACCTACTCCAGTATTCGAGGACACCTTCCTCGGTTAGCACTAATCACACAACACAAAATAACACCTTACCACAGGGTTTATGGAGTTTACACACCAACTCTAACCCTTTACAAACCTTGTATGAGAATACAATTATCACGAACACCACCACCTCGCAAGTGCAAGATTGATCACACCTTGATCAATCTTTTACAATGAATGTAAGTACAATATAGGCTTTTATGGAGAAGAAAGAAAGAGAGTGTAGAAGAGAAGGCTAAAAACGTTTTTGATCTCTCAAATTTGCAAGGCTTGTTCTTGTTTTGTTTTGCTCTTCTTCCTTCCTTTTTATCAATGTTAGCCACCCTCTATGTTGCTCTCCCCCTCTTGAAAATTATCTTCTAAGTCCTTGGAAGAGTATACGGCATCATTGTGACATGTCTTTGCTTACTTGGCTTCTTCTCATTGGATGATCATTAAGCTTTTGCTTACTTGACACTCATTGATTGGTTGGATGTTGTCATCACTTGATGACTAGACAAATCTGAGAATAACACTTAAAACATGTGTTAAGATCATCATAAAATGGTTACTATAATTCACAAGATCATCACACAAAATTAGCTAGGCAAATAACTCCAAATTGAATGACAAATTCGGCCGTTACAACACCCTTTTGCACATGCTGAAATTTCAGCATGTGTAACACTTGCATTTCATTCAAAATATTGCCAAGTTTACTTTAATTTAATCCAAGAAATTAATCACCATTTTGTACAAGACATTTCCATCAAATTTGGAATAAAAATTAGTCACCAATGAGTCATAAAATTCGCCCAACACATAATTTCAACATGTGTGATATTCAAAGATATCACCAAATTAATTCCATAATACATTCAAAATGCTTTCATACTTTTTCTCAATTAATCCACATAATTCAAGATAGCAAAATATGCCTCATTATGAGATAGAAATCGGCCAGCCTATAGCTACATATGCTGAATTTTCAGCATGTGTCACAAATGTGACAAAGTTGAAACGTTACCTTATATAGCTCTTTTCTTTTTGTCACCAACATTGAATGCTTCATTCTTGGCCAATCAAGATGCCAACAAAGCTCCACATATGCTCCAACAAGATGGTATTAGGCGTGTATAATAACTTGTACATGTGCTGAATTTTATTTTTTAAAATTTTGTAAAATAGTGCACATTTAATTATACACACATGGTATATTCCAATCAGCCCTTAATTGAATTTTCTAGAACACTTTGAGATGTATAAAATATGTAAAAAGTGTCTAGATACATGTTATATGATATGCCAAAAATGTTCCATGTGTCGTGTACATAGAAAGAATTTTCGATGTTTATTGATTACCTGATGTTTCTCTAATTAAACACACATGGTATATTCCAATCAGCCCTTAAGTGGTACTAGTTTCTTAGAAGTTTGAACACCATTCAAGCTTCATTTTGGTAAGCCAATCTAG
>AP025075.1:12563657-12601909 GCA_036186865.1 Eustoma russellianum | reverse complement strand
TTTGGTAAGCCAATCTAGCCTCCATTTGGTTTTATCTTTTGCTTAAGATAATAACTAAGGTTTGTTCTTTTCCTCCTCCAAACCGTGGGGTTTTTATAGTGAAGAGGAGGAAGACTTCACTCATTTCATCCAAGTTCCAAGTTAAGGAAAGGTTAAGCTTGAAAAAGGCAAGTGCACTATAAATATTCATGACTTGTGTGTGAAAGTATGTGCTTGAATGTCTAGATGTTACTAAGTTTTAATCTTAGATGTAAATGCTAAGTTTGAAGCATGAAACTTTTAGATTCTTAAGAAAAGTGGCTTGCATGTTTGGGATTCTTTCAAAGGTGGATTCTTTGCCCTTTTTGAGTTTGAGTATGATGATTTTCTAAGATGAATGTGGCAAAGTTCTCTTCTTTATTATGTAAGGGGGACGGTTGGATGGAATGTGTGGGATAAGTATTGTTCTTGTCAAAGATTGTGACTTGTGGAGAAAGGAGACATACAGGTTGTATGTTTATGGCTTTGGTGTAATATGTTCATGATGAAAATGAAATTCAAGCTCTTGCATGTGTGTGTAATGGGCTGTTTGCGGGTATGGTACATACACGCTAGATGTACCAAGAATAGATTTTATTATGAACCAAACGTGCAAGGTCGAGGTATGTTATGTGTAACCTTCAAAAAATGTTTTTAAGTGATTTGTAGGTGACCTTTAGAATGTGTTAGAACCTGCCAAGTTTATGCTAAGAAGTGTATTTGATGGTTTGTAAGCCATTCTTGAAGAACAACTTAAGTTGGGACACTTGTAGTAAGTAAAAGTGACAAAAGCGGAAATTACTTGAACAGGGCAGAATAATGTGACGTTTTGTAAGACCTGAAAATGGATCGTAGAAGTATGAAATTAAGATAATTTTTGGTATAAAATTATCCCTATGTATGTAGTAAATATGAGAGTTGGAATTTTTGTAAAATAAGTTGTGGTTTATCCTTAATAGAATTTTTAGTAAAACTGGTCAAGCTGAAATTTACTGGACTGGACAGAATTTAAGTGTTGTGTATTGATTGACCCAAAAATAGACCTTAGGAATATGCAAATGGGCTGAATTTTGGTAGGATGCTAGCTTTATGTATTTACTAAGTCTGTGAGTTGGAATTTTGGAAAAAAGACTTATGGTTTGGTCACAATAAATTTCGTAGTAAAACTGGCCACTCCAGAAATCAGCATGTAACTGTTTTGGAAAAGTGAATAAAAGACCCCCTGAAAGTTATTATGTTACTCCGGAAATTTTATGGTAATGATTTAGGACATAGATGAGCATGTCCATGTAAATTAATCAGCTTGGAATAATTATTTGAAGGGCAAATACCGAAGTAAAGCGAACACTACTAAACTGGGAAAACTGGGCCGAAATTATGGAACTAGTTGGAGGCTTCGTTCTTGTGATTTAGACCTATTTAATCGGCTTGGACTTATGAACATTATTTATTGGCATGCTTGCAGCATTCTTCCAGGCTTGGCCCAAATTAAATAAAATTTATTGGGCTTAAAAGAAAGATGAAAGAAGGGTACTGCACTGCTGAATTCAGCAGTACCTTGTTTGGTAATATATTAGTTTAAGGGTCTTATATATCTCGAAACGTTACGAAAATTTTATGGCAAGTAGAAAAGACACCCTTATGCATATGTATGTCAAGGAATCATGGTAAAGGGCCTAAAACATGAGGTTTGGAGGCCGTGCAAACAGAACGATAATTCTTTAAATTTTTCCAGCCTAAAGAATAAGATTTTACTTGTATGTATGTAACGCATCATGTCACGAATCGCATGGTACATGTCATACATTGCATCATCGTCACTTACATGATTTATGAAACTGATTTTATGACAATGAATGATGATAAAGCGTTTTTTTAAGAAAAGATGCCATTTTGAAAAGAACGCTTTCCTTCGGTACCGTATATTTCTGGCCAGCAGGACCCGTTCTAGATCCGGGGTTAATTGATCTGATGATTATGACCGTTCAGGCCCGGAGAGAATAGTCCTGATTATGATGATTATGACCGTACAGGCCCAGAGAGAATAGACCTGGTTATGACGATTATGACCATACAGGCCCGGAAAGAATAGACCTGATGACTATGATATGACCGTTTTCGGATCCAGAAATAATATATTCGAAAGAAAGAATATGACCGCCTCAGATCCGGATAGAATGGATCTGAACACTCTCTTGTTTTTATTGACGATGATGTTTTGAAAGAAATGAAGAAAATAAGAATTTGTCCTCATGATTATCACGATGCATCACATGTGTAGGATCTTCAAGGCACCACTAGAAGAGGGGGGTTGAATAGTGGGTGCGGATAATGTGGTTTTTAAAATTTGTTTAAACCAAAAATCCAACTTCTAAAAACAGTTTCTATTTTCAGGACCAGTTTTATAACGTTTTGAAAACTAGGTTTTAGGTCTTACAAAATTCTGAAATTTTGAGAGAACATAGCCTCAGATGTTATGAGTTTCTCCTAAAAATTTCAGATTTAAATTCAACCTCTAACCCCTTCAAAAATTGTTAGTGGTCAGATTGCACAAATCTGCCAGAAAACGATAGTGTGATTTGAAAAATTAATTCCTATTTGTACGTAACTCCAAATGCTTTGAAAATTTAAAGACTAACCCCTTATAAGTTGTGTTTAAATGGTTTGAAACAGTTTTGAAATTTTTTTTTGGAAAGGTAGTCAAATACGATCAAAGCCTTAACCTTTGCAAGCCTGAAAATCAGACTGCACTAGTCTCAGAACTTTGGACGTTTGGATGACTTATGCTTTTTCAAAAGGGTTGAAACTTATGCCAAATTAACCTTAGGACGAGTGGCTATGATTTTGGAAAGTTTCGTAATTTTTAAAATTCGTTTACTATTTTTACGAACGTGATCAAAAATGATAAACAGTGCTGAAACTGAAAGTAGGTGTTGAAAGTAAATGACACCAAGAATTTTATACTGGTTCGGTTATCAACAACCTACTCCAGTCTTCGAGAACACCTTCCTCGGTTAGCACTAATCACACAACACAAAATAACACCTTACCACAGGGTTTATGGAGTTACACACCAACTCTAACCCTTTACAAACCTTGTATGAGAATACAATTATCACGAACACCACCACCTCGCAAGTGCAAGATTGATCACACCTTGATCAATCTTTTACAATGAATGTAAGTACAATAGGCTTTTATGGAGAAGAAAGAAAGAGAGTGTAGAAGAGAAGGCTAAAAACGTTTTTGATCTCTCAAATTTGCAAGGCTTGTTCTTGTTTTTGTTTTGCTCTTCTTCCTTCCTTTTTATCAATGTTAGCCACCCCCTATGTTGCTCTCCCCCTCTTGAAAATTATCTTCTAAGTCCTTGGAAGAGTATACGGCATCATTGTGACATGTCTTTGCTTACTTGGCTTCTCCTCATTGGATGATCATTAAGCTTTTGCTTACTTGACACTCATTGATTGGTTGGATGTTGTCATCACTTGATGACTAGACAAATCTGAGAATAACACTTAAAACATGTGTTAAGATCATCATAAAATGGTTACTATAATTTACAAGATCATCACACAAAATTAGCTAGGCAAATAACTCCAAATTGAATGACAAATTCGGCCGTTACACCCTTTTGCACATGCTGAAATTTCAGCATGTGTAACACTTGCATTTCATTCAAAATATTGCCAAGTTTACTTTAATTTAATCCAAGAAATTAATCACCATTTTGTAAAAGACATTTCCATCAAATTTGGAATAAAAATTAGTCACCAATGAGTCATAAAATTCGCCCAACACATAATTTCAACATGTGTGATATTCAAAGATATCACCAAATTAATTCCATAATACATTCAAAATGCTTTCATACTTTTTCTCAATTAATCCACATAATTCAAGATAGCAAAATATGCCTCATTATGAGATAGAAATCGGCCAGCCTATAGCTACATATGCTGAATTTTCAGCATGTGTCACAAATATGACAAAGTTTGAAACGTTACCTTGTATAGCTCTTTTCTTTTTGTCACCAACATTGAATGCTTCATTCTTGGCCAATCAAGATGCCAACAAAGCTCCACATATGCTCCAACAAGATGGTATTAGGCGTGTATAATAACTTGTACATGTGCTGAATTTTATTTTTTAAAATTTTGTAAAATAGTGCACATTTAATTATACACACATGGTATATTCCAATCAGCCCTTAATTGAATTTTCTAGAATACTTTGAGATGTATAAAATATGTAAAAAGTGTCTAGATACATGTTATATGATATGCCAAAAATGTTCCATGTGTCGTGTACATAGAAAGAATTTTCGATGTTTATTGATTACCTGATGTTTCTCTAATTAAATTCCAACTTTTTGCACATGTTATATACATTATGTTACACATAATATACATAAATTAAACTTTAATATTCAGCACTTAGGCTGATTAAAGTGGCGCCCAAAACATGTGAAAAAATTGAAATTGGAATCTCCACAATTTGGCCTTAATGTGGGGTGATTTCTGTGTGCCAACATGAAATGATTTTATGGATGCATATATCATGTAAGCCACGAAATTGATGGCCATTTTTAAAGTGTAGGGACTGGCCATCTATTTATGGCAAGTACGTGACATGTTGGCGAAGTTTCGATATTCGCCCGATACGACAATTTTCGGTTTAGAACATTTTAACGTGTCGTAATAAATTTGTCATCACCATGACTTATATCATATGATATAAGACCTGAATATACTCATAAATATGAGTTAAATATAATGGTCTGACGTTAACGTACGTACGTAAAATATATAACGTGTCGGTAGTACGTTGGAATAAATGTGTATGCGCCTTTTTCAAAAAAATCTGAATGTATATATATATCTATATATATATATATATATATATATTTAAAATGGCATGTATATGGAGAGGGAGAACTTTCCTTTCTTCAACTTCTTGCCTTTGTGCCTTTTCCAAATATGGCTTCCTTTAATGAACTACTTAGTTTAATTAACTAAGTACTTCACTTAATGAACTAGTTTAGTTCACTAATGGTGGCACCTGAAAATAGTTCAAACACAACAAATGTTTGCCATTTGATGTAAGCTTTAAATCTTCCTGGCTCGTTAGTACGACAACATTATATATGAACTATATAAGGCAAGTTTTATGCAAGAACGTGTCATGTCATAAAATATGTCATGCATTTCTTTGTAACACGTTATTTAAATCATGCATTTTGAAATCACTCAAACCCCTTTTACTCTACAATCTCCCCCTTTTGATCATTTTCAAAATAACCTACATTCATGATTTAAATGTTATTGCTTCCCTCCAATCGTGCATAAATTCAAATTTTGAATTTCAAATTTCAAACTGCTCTCCCTTGATTTATGCAATCAATCTTTCTCTCTCCCCCTTAAATCATGCATTCTCTCTCCTTTATTTTGGAAAGACAATCAAAAGTGCATGTAAAGAAAAAAAAAATCATGCATTTCGAATAATATTAAAAGTGCGTTCTTTAGGGTTATTTATTCAACCCTTTGAGAATGTCCCTTTTGGCACCCAAATTTGGGTGACCTTTTTAGGTCTTCAAAAAGGTGAGAAAGGTGATGAAAACGCAACATAATATACGTTAGGGGCAAATGCATTTGGCCTTTGGCCAAGCACTCCTTTATACGCATTATATGTAGGACGTTTTTGATAAGTCCTTGTATTAGTGTGCGTGATGTGTGATCTAGATGGATGAAATGAATGTCATGTATGCATCACTTGTTTCTTCTTATATCTATATGGTACAAAATTGTATTTCTCATGATATGAAGAAAAAGTATGACAAAATGTGGGGAGAAGGGGTCTTTGCGTCATCTTAGACGCCGTATTTGGTTTTGGACTGTCTACTTTCTTAGACACTACAAACTTGGTTGGTTTAATGGATACTTCATTTGTTTCAATGTATCCTAAACCCGTTTTATCACTATCATGCTTTTGTGAAGAAATAATGTGATCGAGCATGTTTGTTCCCGTATCAAATTTCTTCACCATTTTCTCTAAATTCGCATTACTTGATTTCAAGTTTGAAATCTCGGATTTCATTTCATTATTGTGCATGGTCAATGATGAGACATCTGATTTTAATGAATTAATGATGCATGATGACTCTTCTTTCGAATCGTTTAATTGAGAAACAAGGTTCGTGTTAGAAGATTCTAACAACTTCTTGTCTTCAATTAATCGTTTCTTTTTTTTTTGCAAGAGTCTTTGAAAACTTATGCAACTCTAAATATTGACTAAATAAATCATCATAAGACCATTCAGAATCGGAATCAGAGTCGGAAGATACCTCATTTGATACCTTAGATGTAAAGCATACTTGTGCCTTTTGTTCTTCCGTATCATCAGTCTCAGAGTCAGATGTGTCACTCCAAGTGGAGGCTTTGAAGGCTCTTCTCCTTTGTTTAGGTTCTGAGACGAGTCCAGTTTTTGTCCGATTCTTGTCAAGGTATTTATTCGTTTGTTTGTCCTTGTTTGGACATTCATATGACAAGTGTCCAGGTTGTCCACATTCATAGCATTTTATTTCCTTATTTTTATTTTTATGATCCTTAGATGAGGTAGACATATGTTTAATCGATTTTCTCAAGATTTTTCTTAATCTTTTAGCAATCGTGACTAAGTCCTCATCATCGGAATCTATGTCACTATCATCTACGACGTATTCATTTGATTTAAATGCTATAGCCTTATCATTATTGGAAATAGACTCAGAATGTCTTAAAGTGAGTTTGTTTTCATATACCTTAAGTGATCCAATTAGTTCTTCCATCTTAATCGATTTAGTTTCTTTGCTTTCTTCTATGGCCATTACTTTAGGGTCCCACTCGGATGGAAGGCTTCACAAGACCTTTTGTACCTTTTCCTGCATAGAGAAGGCTTTGCCAAGAGACTCAAGAGAATTGTAAATGCTAGTCAAGCGAAGATCCATATCAACGATAGAATCATTAGGCAATAATTTAAATGACTCGAGTGTGGACATAAGCATGTTGATCTTGGACTCTTTTACTTGACTAGTGCCTTCGTGTTTCATTTCAAGTATTCTCCACATTTCTTGAGCACTAGAACAATTTGAGACATAGCTAGATTCACTTTTACTTAATCCATTTAAAAGTAACTGCATAGCCCTAGCGTTCATGCTTAGTCTCTTTTTATCCTCACTTGTATATTCTTGTCTAGGTTTAACGACTTCTAGTATGACTCCATCTACAGTAGATAACTTTGATGGAACAAAAGGACCATCTTCTATAATTGACCAAAGATCAATATCAATTGCCATAAGAAAAAGCTTCATTCTTAATTTCCATTGAATGAAAGACTCACCGTCAAAGAGAGGAGGCCTTTGACTCGACATACCTTCTTGTTCGGTTTTGAAGTTTGTAGTTGCCATCTCACTGAGATCGTTGGATCCTTTGATGTGAGTGTTCCTACGTTCTGATACCACTTGTAGGATCTTCAAGTCACCACTAGAAGGGGGGTTGAATAGTGGGTGCGGAAAATGTGGTTTTTAAAATTTGTTTAAACCAAAAACCAAACTTCTGAAAACAGTTTCTGTTTTCAGGACCAGTTTTAAAACGTTTTGAAAACTAGGTTTCAGGTCTTCAAAAATTCTGAAATTTGGAGAGAACTTAGCCTCAGATTCTATTAGTATCTCCTAAAAATTACAGATTTAAATTCAACCTCTAACCCCTTCAAAAATTGTTGGTGGTCAGATTGCGCAAATCTGCCAGAAACGGTAGTGTGATTTGAAAATTTTAGTCCTATTTGTACGTAACTCCAAATGCTTTGAAAATTTAAAGACTAACCCCTTATAAGTTGTATTTAAATGGGTTGAAACAGTTTTGAAAAATGCTTTCGGGAAGTTAGTCAAATATGATCAAAGTCTCAACCTTTGCAAGCCTGAAAATCAGACTGCACTAGTCTCAGAACTTTGGAAGTTTGGATGACTTATACTTGTCCAAAAGGGTTTAAACTTGTGCCAAATTAACCTTAGGACGTGTGCTATGATTCTGGAAAGTTTTGTAATTTTTGAAATTTGTTTACTATTTTTACAAACGTGATCAAAAATGATAAACAATGCTGAAACTGAGAGTAAGTGCTGAAAGTAAATGACACGAAGAATTTTATATTGGTTCGGTTATCAACAACCTACTCCAGTCTTCGAGGACACCTTCCTCGGTTAGCACTAATCACACAACACAAAATAACACCTTACCACAGGGTTGATGGATTTACACACCAACTCCAACCCTTTACAAACCTTGTATGAGAATACAATTGTCACGGACACCACCACCTCGCAAGTGCAAGAATGATCACACCTTAATCAATCTTTTACAATGATGAAGAATATGTGGCGGACTATATAAAGCCTATTCAAGTATATGAATGTAAGTACAATAGGCTTTTAGAGAGAAGAAAGAAAGAGAGTGTAGAATAGAAGGCTAAAAACGTTATTGATCTCTCAAATTTGCAAGGCTTGTTCTTGTTTTTGTTTTGCTCTTCTTCCTTCCTTTTTATCAATGTTGGCCGCCCCCTATGTTGCTCTCCCCCTCTTGAAAATTATATTCTAAGTCCTTGGAAGAGTATATGGCATCATTGTGACATGTCTTTGCTTACTTAGAATCTCCACATTGGATGATCAGTAAGCTCTTGCTTACTTGGCACTCATTGATTGGTTGGATGTTGTCATCACTTGATGACAAGAAAAATCTGAGAATAACACTTAAAACATGTGCCAAAATCATCATAAAATGGTTACCATAATTCACAAGATCATCACACAAAATTAGCTAGGCAAATAACTCCAAATTGAATGACAAATTCGGCCATTACACCCTTTTGCACATGCTGAAATTTCATCATGTGTAACATTTGCATTTCATTCAAAATATTGCCAAGTTTACTTTGATTTAATCCAAGAAATGAATCACCATTTAGTACAAGACATTTTCATCAAATTTGGAATAAAAATTAGTCACCAATGAGTCATAAAATTCGCCCAACACATTACACACATGCTGAAATTTTCAGCATGTCTGATATTCAATGATATCACCAAATTAATTCCATAATACATTCAAAATGATTCTGTACTATTTCCCAATTAATCCACATAATTCAAGATAGCAAAATATGCCTCATTATGAGATAGAAATCGTCCAGCTTATAGCTACACATGCTGAATTTTCAGCATGTGTCACAAATGTGACAAAGTTTGAAATGTTATCTTGTATAGCTCCTTTCTTTTTGTCACCAACATTGTATGCTTCATTCTTGGCCAATCAAGATGCCAACAAAGCTCCACATATGCTCCAACAAGATGGTATTAGGCGTGTATAATAACTTGTACATGTGCTGAATTTTATTTGCAAATTTTATAAAATAGTGCATATTTAATTATACACACATGGTATATTCCGATCAGCCCTTAATTGAATTTTATAGAACACTTTGAGATGTATGAAATATGTAAAAAGTGTCTAGATACATGTTATATTATATGCCAAAAACCTTCCATGTGTCGTGTACGTAGAAAACCGAATTTTCGATGTTTATCGATTACCCGATTTTTCTCTAATTAAATTCCAACTTTTTGCACATGTTATATATATATATATATATATATATATATATATATATATATATATTATGTTACACATAATATACATAAATTAAACTTTAATATTAAGCACTTAGGCTGATTAAAGTGGCACCCAAAACATGTGACAAAATTGAAATTGGAATCTCCACAATTTGGCCTTGATGTGAGGTGATCTGTGTGTGCCAACATGGAATGATTTTATGGCTGCATATATCATGTAAGCCACAAAATTTATGGCCATTTTTAAAGTGTAGGGGCTGGCCATCTATTTATGGCAAGTACGTGACACGTTGGCGAAGTTTCGGTATTCGTCCGATACGACAATTTTCGGTTTAGAACCTTTGAACGTGTCGTAATAAATTTGTCATCACCATGACTTATATCATGTGATATAAGACCTAAATCTACTCATAAATATGAGTTAAATATAATGGTGTGACGTTAACGTCCGTACGTAAAATATATAACGTGTCGGTAGTACGTTGGAATAAATGTGTATGTGCCTTTTTCAAAAGAAAATCTGAATATATATATATATATATTTTTAAAATGGCGTGTATATGGAGAGGGAGAACTTTCCTTTCTTCAACTTGTTGCCTTTGTGCCTATTCCAAATATGGCTTCCTTTAATGAACTACTTAGTTTAATTATCTAAGTACTTCACTTAATGAACTAGTTTAGTTCACTAATGGTGGCACCTGAAAATAGTTCAAACACAACAAATGTTTTCCTTTTGATGTAAGCTTTAAAGCTTCATGGCTCGTTAGTACGACAACATTATATATGAACTATATACGGCAAGTTTTATGCAAGAACGTGTCATGTCATAAAATATGTCATGCATTTCTTTGTAACACGTTATTTAAATCATACATTTTGAAATCACTTAAATCCCTTTTTCTCTACAACATGTGCATACTCATGCATGTTGCATTTAATGTTTAGTCGAATAATTGTTACGCTGTTACTTTGGCTAAGACGTTATGCTTTGATATCTTCTAAGTTATGATTTTTATAAGTTGTGAGCTGATTACTTACGGATATTGGATGGAAGGTCAGGTATGTTACTAAACTAGAATTTTAGGGTTTGGTTATTGTATGTACTTTCCATTTAATTCACGATTATTTATGGTTTACTTGATGGTGACGTTGTCACTCACCCCCATATTTTTCCTCCCAGAGTCCACAGGAAATAGGGTCGAATGGATTGAAGATGAGCCTAGGGTTCCTTATCCGTAGAAGAGCGAGAGGAGGATGACTTAAGGATTTCGGCCATGATGGATGTGATGGATGAATTTTTGAGAATTTGTGTTGAAAACATTAACTTTCGTATTTCCGCATTATGAGAAAATGTCTGTAAGACTTATGATGGGTGTTAGATGCTTTTATTTTTAAAAGTTTTTATTCTGCCTCGGTTTTGCTTACTTGATGACGTGTAAGCATGAAAGTCCACATATTTTATTCTGGACTATGATATGTTACAGATTGACGCCTGGTACTTTCCGTAGTGAAGTACGGCGGGCGCACCATATCCGGCTGGGCCGGGGTGCGGGGCGCTACATTGCTCGTCCCCCATTGTGGGTTGATCTTATACATTTACACAGTTCTATTTGTATCCCCTATCTCATTAGGAGTGATTTCAATTCGTTCCTAACTCTGAATGAACACAAGGGCAGGTAGGCGCCAGGTCTATGATCTTTAGTGGATTTCAATCAGTGTGTAGCAACATTCTTACTACAACATATTCCTTATCAGTGGTTGCCTTTCACTTGGTGTGATGGACGGGGTCTTGGTCGGGTATGGAGGCGTCTAGACCGCTTCATGTGTTCGCAGTCTTTTTTTTGATAATTTTGCAAAGGTGCCTCCTCACCATCTTAGTCGCGCGATATCGTATCATGCTCCAATATATGTGCAGTGCTGGCAAGGTTAATGCAGGCAAATTTTGATTCTTTTGCTTGACATAAATGGGAGTCCTATTCAACGGTTGGCGGGATGTGGGGTTTTTATGATAAGTTGCGACAGTTTAAGTCAGCATTGCATCTTTGGAACAAAGAAGTTTTTGGTAATATCTTTGATGATGTTGCCCTAGCAGAGACTGAGGTTGTCAGGAGGGAATTCTACCCCCTTTGATATCACGTGGGCTGAGTATCACCGGAGTACAGCATTCTCGTGTCAAGCATAGTTGTGGGGTTTTCTGTATTAGAAACAGAAGGTTAATATAAAGTGGTTACGTGAGGGAGATGCGAACATTGCAATTTACCATAAGACGGTGAGGAATAAGCGACGCAAGCAAAGTACTCATCGGATTATTACCGAAGACGGGACTGAGTGTGAGTCTTTACAGGCTATTGCAGCTGAGGCTGTGTGCTACTACCAGGCATTGTTTAGTGGTGATAATACTGATCAGCATGAGGCCATACTTCGTCACATTCTGTGTCTTCTCTCAGAGGACAACAATGCCACTTTGTTGTCCATGCAAACGATTCAGGAGGTGAAGCAAGCTGTTTGGGATCTCAATCCCGCGAGCGCTGCAGGTCTGGATGGCTTTCCAGGATCCTTTTATCATCATTTTTGTTCTGTCATTCATCTTGATGTACACAAGGCTGTCCTGCATTTTTTCTCGGGGTTCGCATTCCAGGAGCGATGGCATCGACCCTCATTTCATTGGTTCATAAGGTGGAAAACCCTCGTTTCTTTGCGGAATTCCGTCCTATATGTCTGTCAAATTTTCTACCTAAGGTTTTCACATGCTTAATTTCTACACGGTTGTCTCCACTTCGGCCTGGGCTTATCTCCCCAGAACAAGTGGGTTTCTTGAAGGGCCATGGAATCACAAAGCAGATTCTCTTGGCAAAGGAGATGGTGGGTCATAGACAGGCCGGCAAGAGGTGGACATGTGCTGGTCAAATTGGATACGCCAAAGCTTTTGATATGGTATGTCAGTGTATCTGGAGAAATTTTTGCTCAAGATGGGATTTATGCCTCCGTTTGTTCGTCTTATTGTTAATAATCTTGTGGCAACCAGGTGTTATTTGTTAACCAATGGTAAACAATTGGTTATTTCAAAATGGGCCGTGGAGTAAATCAAAGAGATTCTCTCTCCTCTCTCTTATTTATCCTAGCATCTTAGGGATTTTTAATGTATTCGGGTTCTCTAAGGGGGTTTCAAGCGGATCGTGTTCCGCGTGTCTCTCATCTCGGTTTTGCAGATGACTTGGTGATCTTTATGAATGGGTCAGCACATAATCTGGTGGAATTATGGGCATATTTTGAGAAATTTCAATAGGCCTTAGGGCAACTAGTTAATTATCACAAAAGTCAAGTTGTAGTTAGTTCAGGGGCATCTGGCTCATGAGCATCGTGCACATTGGGCATTCGACTAGCTGTGTTTCCCATCAAATACCTTGGGTCCTTCTTGTATAAGGGGATTAATAGGGCAAGTTACTGCATTTCTTTACTCAAGCACCTTGATGCAAAACTTAAAGCTTGGTCGTCCAAATTACTCAGCATGGCTGGCTGTCTGGTACTTATCCGTAATGTTCTCTGTTCTATCCATGTGCACATCATTGCAATTTCACGGCTCCCACAGAGTGTAATAAGGGAATTGAATCGTAAGATGGCAGCTTTCTTTTGGAATGGCTGACATCATTTGATATCTAGGGATTCGGTTTGTCGCTCAGTTGAGGTGGCAGACTTAGGATTCGAAGCCTCGAAGCTCTCCAGAAGGCTTATAATTGTCATATTTGGTGGAATTATTACAATAAGCACTTCATGTGGTCGGATTTTTGCCATCAGAAATACAGCAGACGGAGCTCCCTTTATGTGCATATCTATGACTCTGCAGACTGGAAGCGTATGTGTAGAGTCCAGCAATTTGTGCTTCAACATGTTGAGGTAACATCTGATGGTATGACTTCGTTGGACGAGTCTCATGGTCAATTTACTCTCAAGTGTTCTTACAAGGCGTGTTATCCACCTATGGAATCACTGCATCATTTTTGTTATACATGCTGGCCTAGAGCACATCCAAGGGGTCTTTTGTTTATCTGGAAGCTATGGACTCATTCACTCCCTCTTGTTGATAATCTGTTTAAGTTGATATCGCTATTCTAGTCGCAATGTGTGTTTTGTATGCGTGACTCGGACACCCAGGATCATGTCTTTTTGCTTTGTCCTGCAATTCGTGCTCTTTGGCAGGAAATAGCTCTCATTTTTTCTGGTCCTATGCCCACTCCATTGACTATTTATGTGCATATGCAAAGATGGTGGAAACATTCGTCACCTCATACAATATAAGGTCAGGTGCGGGTCATTGTACCTTATTAGTCGCTTGGTCTATTTGGAAGAAATATGATGCAATTCGCTTTGGTGAAGGCACTTTCTCTTATTGTCATTTTTTTAAGGCATTAGAACTAGTGTTTTCACATTGTGTGCAACCACTGTTGGTAAAAAAAAATTCTCTAAGTCTACCTCTTTTAGTTGTGCGGTCAATTTCTCTGACTTTGAAGTCGCGCCGCATCCAAGTTATTTATTGGAAGCTACCGCCTTCTGGCAAGCTAAAGTTAAATTTGATGTAGCTGTCATACGCAGTATCTGGCGGATCAGTCCTATGCAAAGATCAGGGTGCACTGGTGTCGGCTATCTATTTTCCATTGCTCTCACTAGGCCGACGCGTGCTGAATTACAAGCCCTTACCTTTCCGTTGATTTACTATGCCCAATCTGATGATGAGCGGATCGTTGAAACTGATTGTCTTTTGCTTCTATCTATAATGCGACGTGTTGATCATTACATGGGCACGTTGGCAGCGGAAGTTCGAAGAGCCATCACCTTTCCATGCTTGGATAAAGCTACATTGCAATATTGCCCTAGGGAAGCGAATGCTGCAGCACATGGCATCTCGCAGTAGGGATTACTATTTAGAGGACTGACATTGTACACATCCCACAGCACATGCCTCGGGAAGTCTGGGGCAACATTCGTTTGGATATATGCGTTCCTCTCGGCGCTTCTGATGGCGGCAATCTCCCATTGGTTTGGCATGCTTACACAACTGTTTCTTGTATCATTAGCTGATACGGGCAACCTTGTGAGCCACTATTTTTGACGGAGGAGGCTAGATGCGGAGCTTTCATAATGGTGGCATCAAAAGTCTCCTATTGGGTTGGCGAGTTACTCATTTGATTGCAGTGTTCTGGGAGAATACAAGCGACACAGGTGTGTGTTTCATTTCCTTTTGTCTATTTACAGTGATTTTCATGGAGCGCTCTGACCTTGTTTTCCATTGTTATACTGATAATACTCCCGCAGATGAGGTGCACCGTTTTGGACTATGCCTTCATTTCGTTTTCAGCATGGACATGGGTCATCCCAGCTATGAGGCTCTTGGAGGGCTGCAATGATTCTATGTTGCTAGCACTATCTCTATTTATGTTTAATGTTGTGTTGCTTTCGAGCACCTCTCCGAGTGCAACTATCTTTCTTGTTTCTTTTAATATTATATAGTTGCTGCTTTAGATTGTATAGACTTTATTTTTCAATCCCCATTTCCTTCATTGCATTTCATGTTTGCAGGATTTTTGTATTCATCATATGCATTATACAGTTGGAGAGTCTCCTCAATATATATATATATATATATATATATATATATATATACATGTGGACACAAAATGCGCAATTGCCCTCCTGCTGCTATGGACGCACCAAAACCATCTCAGAACTCGAAGGTATGGAAAAAAAAGACAAGATACATACAGATAAACCAGACTCTGCATCCAATCCCGCTGTCTCTTTGGATAAATCTGCTGCCACTGATAAAGTTCAGATATTACGATCTGATAATTACCCTCCAGCTCCGGACATACACATTTCGCCTCCAAATATTTCAGTTTTGGATGAGGCCCCCCTCATTCCTGCAACACAAAATCTATCGCTGCTGGGGAGTGTAGGTGATGATACTCATGTGCAGACGGATACAATTGAAGAAGTTATACGTGGCCATTTGGATACTGACATAGATATACCAGCAACATCTCAACAAGAACCTCCTGCTGTCACTGCCACAGTTGAGCAGTATAAGTCTTACTCATCTCACATAGCTAGCCGTATGACAGGGCTAGCCCAGTCGCAATCAGACGAAGTGTTATTACAACAAATCCTTCATCCACCTCCACCTACTGACAACGATGGTTTTATTTTTTATGTCAAAAAAGAAATCGTAAACTTGCATCTCAGATTGTACGTCCGCAACGACAAATTGCAACCCGAAGCTCTATTCGGGCCTCACACTCATCCACACAATAATTATAATGCGTTTGTTAGTTTGGAATATTAGAGGGCTACGCACCTCGCTAATTCGCTTACGTCTACTTTTACAGCAATATTCAATAAATTTCCTTGTTATCATAGAACCACAACATCCAGTGACAGTATTACAACGTACTCAATTACAGCTTGCCTTTACATCCAGCCTCTCAGTGTGTAGTGATAGAGTTTAGTATTTTTGGCGGAATGATGAAGTTATCCTACATTAAGCTAGGAGTCATGATCAAGTGACTCATTTCCACTTACGTCTGCGCTCCTCTCAAATGGACTATTGGCATTCCTGTGTATATGGACGCCATACTATTTTGGACCGTCCTCAGCTATGGAGTGACCTATCTTCTTTTGGTACTGATTTAACTGCTCCATGGATTATTACAGGTGATTTCAATACCTTCCTTTCTCTAGATGATCATAAAGGGCGCTCTCGCCCAACCTTATCATATCTGCATGACTTTAATACTATTGTTGATCATTTATCCTTACATACGGTGCCGCATCATGGGACGCGATATACATGGATAGGAGGTCAAGGATTGGGACAAGTTCGCCGACGTTTGGATTGGGTATTCAGCAACTCTTCATTCTATGACATATATATGCAGATTAATTTAACGCATCTTCCACGAGTCACTTTAGATAACTGCCCCTTGTTGATACAATGCCAACAATTAACACATGTTGTCTCCAAGTAATTTCGCTTCCACACGGCGTGGTCATCACATCCTCAGTTCCTTACATATACCAGAAATAAATAGGAGTCGATGCGAGGATTCTGTCAAAAGCTGCGGCTGCTCAAGAAGGATCTCACAATTTGGAATAAAGAAGTATTTGGAAACATCTTCAATCAAGTGGAATACACGCAAGCACAAGTTCAACGTGCAGAATTGGCTTTTGATACCTCTCCTACAGAGGAAATCCGCATTGCGTACACCATTGCTCAAGCTGAATAACAAGCTGCCTGTGCCAGAGAGCTAGACTATTGGCAACAAAAGGTGCGTGTAAAATGGCTAAAGGAGGGTGATGCGAATACAACATACTATCATTCTATTGTCAAAGACAGACACCGGAGACAATATATTCATCAAGTTCGCAGAGACGATGGCTCATTATGTGATATACTCAGACTGATATTCAACAGGCCGCTATTCAATTCTACTCAAATCTATTTACAGCGCAATCAATCCAGCTCGATTCTACACTATTGGAGGCGATCCCGAAATCTATATCATCAGCAGACAACGCATTCATCAGAAGATAAAGTGTGAGACGCAGTCTGGGCACTAGATCCACAAAGTGCAGGCGGTCCAGATGGCTATAATGGAAGTTTCTACCGTTTGTGCTAGGATATCATTCACTCTGATGTCTATAAAATGGTACAAGAGTATTTTTTGGGATTTCCCTTACCAAAAGCTGCTGCACACACCATGATCATATTGCTACCAAAAGGAACATCGCCAACTTCTTTTGCTGACTACCGCCCCATAGCACTCTGCACGTTTCTCAGCAAGATCTAGACGCGCATATTAGCTACAAGGCTTAGCACAATTTTACCCAGAATTATATATCCTGAACAAGCAGGTTTTCAAAAGGGTAAAGGCATAACTAGCATGTATTTCTATCTAACGAGATGATTCATTGGTTGGGTCACACAGCGAGATCAGCAAACTACCTAATAAAGCTTGATCTTGCAAAAGCTTTCGATCGAGTCAATTGGCAGTTTTTGCATCTGGTACTAGAACACTTTGGATTCTCAGCATTTTTCATCAAATTGATCAACAACCACCTTATTAGCACGCATTTCTCCACACTAATCAATGGTATTTCAAGTAGATTTTTTCAACCAACGAGGGGAGTCAAACAAGGAGATCCTTTATCTCCTTTACTATTCATTATTGAGGCGGAGGTTTTCACATGAACCCTACATGCTCACATACGCAATGGATACATCAAGCCTCTCCCTCTGAGTCGCATTCCAATTACAGTATCTCATTTGGCATACGCTGACGACCTCCTACTCTTTGTTGCTGCTGATAAATGGAACTTGCGCCATGTCAGGAATTTTTTGCAATCCTATGAGTTATCTTCAGGCCAGGCCATCAATTATCAAAAAAGCACAATTGTCTTTTCCAAATCAATCACTCATAGACGCCAGACGGAACTCCCTACAGAATTGCCCATGCGACGATCTCTGCTACCGCTAAAATACCTGGGTTCTTACTTACACAAGGGAATTACGCGCACCTCCCATTGTCAAGACCTGTTATCTCATGTTGACAAACGTTTAGCAGGTTGGGAAAACAAGACTTCTGGGGATAGCAGGCCGTGTCATTCTTATAAAATCCGTACTCTCATGGTCGCCATTGCATTTGATGGCTGCAACCAGTCTACCAAAAAATATGATCAAATCTTTAGAGTCTCGCTTCACAAGATTTTTTTGGGGCCAAGATCGCTATCATTGGTCTACTTGGACAAAGTTATGTTACCCTACAGATGAAGGCGGCATAGGTGTTCGTGATTTGGCATCCATACAGGCTGCATATTCTTGTAAATTATGGCATCTTTATCACTGCAGTGATTCCATCTGGGCCAGATATATGCGTGCAAGATACGGCGATAGAAATGATTTCCAACCAAGATTATATGATTCTCCCTGATGGAAGCGATTTTGTGCTAAAACACTACATGCATGAACATTGTGACATTTGATACAATTCCTGTTTGGCCTACCCCTTTTGGTGCTTTCACCTTAAAGGATGCATATGCTGCAGTTAGACCCTCGAAATCACATCTGTTATCATATGCACTCATTTGGAATCCTATGCAGCGACCTGCGATTCGTTTATTTCTATGGCGATTCTATCAGCGATCCCTTTCACTACAAGATAATCTCAGCCGCTTTCTTACAATATATTCATCGATATGTCCATTTTGTCGCACGGCTAATGCAACAACACTTCATCTATTTTTCCTTTGCTCAGAGGTGCGTGTGATTTGGATGTACTTCAATATTTTATTGGACCTGTCACACTTTTCTTCCGGATCATGGCGATCACATCTGCTATATATATGGTGCTCTGCCTCAAACACCTTCATGGGAGCCATGCAGTTCATTTATCCTGGAATAGTCCTCTGGAATTTATGGAAGATATATGCGGCCATTCAATATGATGACCTTGCTTGGTCCCCAAGATCCCTAATTCGATCCATTCGTCTAGACTTATATACCTGGGCGACAACCATGACGGGCACAAAATTAGCATCAAAAGTTCCACCACTTGTCACAGCAGGGTTATCCCCTCCTTTACGCTCAAATCGACCAAGAATAGTGCGATGGACGCCTCCTCCATCAGGTCGCTTGAAATTGAACACAGACGCAGCTTTAGGGAAACGACATGCAAGTGGTGGAGGCATTCTGAGGAACCCAAATGGCGATTTCATACATGGTATTTCTTTCCCACTCCAGCTTGATTTTCCTTTGAGAGTTGAAGCACAAGCAGCGTTCATCGCTCTCACATGCTATCTTCCTCGATGCACCAACATTATATTAGAAGTGGACTGTGCAAAGCTGGTACAATTAACCACATCATCATCCTCCTTACTGGCATCGGATATATGCAGACTATAGACCTTATTGCGAATGGGTCACATATTGATAACGCACACGCCACGGGAAACAAACGAATCCGCTCACTTTCTAGCTCGACGCGCTCTCACTACGCAACGCTTTATGTCCTACACTATTACCACAGAATTGCCTTCTCAGCTCAGAGGCATCATTATTGCAGACAGAACAATGCCATATTTCTGATACTCTTTTCATCATGGACCACGGCCGCCATGACTGTAGTATCACCTATGTCTCCCACATAGGTTGGCTTGACTCATTTATTGTTGCCCGTAGTTATTCGGACCACAGGCAACATGGGTACGCACCACTTTCTATTTCAATACATGCTTTATTCTACGCCTCTTACACTAATGATTTTCTTTTCACTGTGGTTGGAGCACTGGACATCGCCATCACTGAGCTGCATATACAAGATAATCTCCCATATGGGTTGGCATCCTACATCTTTCAGTTGCCTTGGCCACCCTAGCCAAGACGACATGGGCATGTTTTATTCTTTTCTTTGCTTCATTCCCTGCTATTGCTTCATAACTAACAATAAATTTCTCCTCTCTTCTTTTGCATGGAACGACTGCTGTATTGTATGCCATCAACGACTTTCTGAGGACATGCGAGACACACCATTTACATGCATAATTTACATTACAGACTCATGTATAGCTATCTTCATTTACATTGGGAGAGTCTCCCCTAGATAGGGCTCTTAAATGTAACCACGGTATTCCTTCGCCATAGTGAGGGCTTATATTAATAAAACACCGGACGGTACCGCCTGTCTTTCGATTAAAAAATACATGCATATATGTTGGGCGGTCAAGGGTAGGAAAAAGAAGAAGAAATTGTGGTTAGATTAATACCCCAACAAAATACCAATGATTGAAAATTTTGTAGAAACCAAACGATAAAAGTTTGTCCTTTTCTACCCACTCACAGTCATCTTTGGCCGCCACCTAAGCAAGTAAGGAAGACAAGATTTTTGTTGTCTTCAACCCACCTGAAGCAATCATAAGTTTATACCAAAAAGCCTTCCAACCCTTACACCTTTTCTTACATGTCTTACACTCCTCAACCAAGCCAAACCACTCATTCCCACTCCATGTTTGGCCGCTCCACTACAAGCCAAAGGAAAGAAGATATTTTCTTCTTTCTTTCCTCTTCCTTAATTCTATTGTCTTGCAAATTGTCAAGACAATTAACCACCCCATCTTCTCCCATCAATCCTTCAATTTCATGTTGAAGTCTTCTCCCACTCCAAGCCGCCACCCGCCCCCTCCTATTAGAAAAGAGAGAGCTCTTTTCTTCTCACCATTTTCACACTTAGCAAAATATTCATCTCCTAAAACACTCTCTTTCCTCTCCCAAGCAAGAAAACAAGTCTTCCAAGTCTCTATTTTGTGTCTTGGCCGAGAGTTCACAAGCAAGAAACAAGGAGGAAGTTTCTCCTCTTCACCTCATACAATCATCCAAAACAATGGCTACCAACATCCTCCTTCATCCAAGAACTACGTAGACCAAACTTTGTTGAGCCAAGAACCAAGGAGTAGCAAGGTAAGAACTTCATCTAAGATAACTTTAACATTTATCCATTTCCTTGGTTACTCACTAACTCTCCATTTTTGGTGTCAAATCCGTGGATTATTAAGGCAAAAAGGAGAAGGTTTCCTTCAAGTCAAGTGAAGAAATCATCACTTTTCTTCTAAGATTAAGTGAGAAAGGCAAGTACTCTTTCTACATCCTTCATGGATTTTCGAAGATCTAAGTATATACGTTCATATAAAGTTGGATCATTCATGATGTATGTTCAATGTTTTAGTATCAAGACTATACAAAAGCTATTTTTCTAAGTGATGTATATAGTGTGATATAGAACGTATATACATTCGGCAATGATGGAAAAATTTAGACTTGTATGTGTAAATGAAATGAAATGAACACTCTTATGTGATATGTGTAGAAGTTAAAGAAAGAATATGAAGCCATATGAAGTGTTAAGAAAAGTTCACTAAGAAGACATTTTTATGCATGTGTTCATATGTTTTCCATTAAGATCATCACTTATGTGTTTGTTTATGATTTTGGCTTTTATGAACTTTTGTATCCCTGGTTTAGCATATTATGAGGCAATCGTATTCATGTCTATGATTCTAGCAAATAAAAGTTGTTTCTTGATGATCTCCATGTTTATTTACATTTATACATAAATGGCCAGAAGAAGGGTTTTTAGCCTTCTTGATTTATTTTCATGGTTTTCGTCATTTTGTATGTTTATATATTTTGTCAAGACATTGCAAGTCTTTATGTTGATGGAAACTAATATACATATAGTTAGAAGAAATGTTTAAAACAAGATATAAGTAGGAGGTTTGAAAGAGAGGAGACTTATATTACATACACACACTTATGTATTTTGGCCATAAGGCCCAAAAAGATGGAGAATAAACTTTGTTACACATTACAATTATAGATATGTATGTCATGTAAACAATTGACCATAAGGCTAAAATATAGAATAAAGAAGTGTGTTACAAGAATGAAAAATATAAATATATGTGTATATGTATATTCGCTAAATGGCCATTTAGGTATTTTTTTATAAAAGAGACACTGGTCCCTACATTTTGTTTCGAACATAACCCTCACTTATGGCGGAAGAATACCATTGTTACATACAAAATCATTACATAAATGAATAAAGGAACT
Source organism: Eustoma russellianum (assembly GCA_036186865.1). NCBI lineage: Eukaryota > Viridiplantae > Streptophyta > Magnoliopsida > Gentianales > Gentianaceae > Eustoma > Eustoma russellianum. The sequence continues at coordinate 12,579,581 of AP025075.1, read as the reverse complement.
CAATGGGGGATACATATTGCATCAAATGCTATCTAAAGGGGGAGGTGTGTTTTCAAAAGTCGTATGATTTGTCTCATTAAAACCTTGGCAAGCAAAACCACCCTTGTGGCTAAAATCTTGCACGAAGAGGAAAGAGTGCATATTTACCACACTTGAAAATTGACGTGTGAACTACCACTGCTCCAGTCACTAATATGATCCTGCATAATGAATGATTAACCGCAGACAATGTCCGATAACGGTCAGCCTCGTTCGGTCCAGTCCATGCATATGTAAAGAGAAGGTCAAAGTTAAATGATGATAATAGACATAGTGAAAATATAAAAGCCATCAGAAACCAAATCATACTGAGTTTTCCTGCATCCCTTAGGATACATGCAGAAATAGTCAGTGATCGCCAATCTATTCGGAAGACATGATGAATCTCAAGTGACGTGTAGATGTACAGAGGAGAGGTCCAAACAGATTGTACCTCAGACTAAAGGCGGAAGAGTGTTATAAACATATGTTTGAGCAGCCATGTTTGCTTCTCTATAAACATGATTGAATTCAAGCCTATGCTGATTCTTCAACAACTGCAATAAACGTAAATGATAATTCCCGAAAACTTCATGTGGACGCACCAGACGTGTATAAATCTGAGAAAAATCCGATTCAAGAATAGTGCACGATACAGAGGCAGGAAATATAACAATCCGAATACCGCAGCCTGAATATTTGCCATCAATGGTGTACTTTGAGGCAAGCGAAACGAAATAGCATCCACATAGAAACCATCATGATCATGCAGAATAGCACCTCCTGCATCATAATGTCTTCCAACCGCCGCATCTACATTTAATTTCAATCTACCCGAAGGGGGAGATAACCAGCGAACCACTTGCGGATGCGGGGGCGAATTCGCGGCAACCAAAGAAAATGTTGTGTCGAACAAACCCCAGCCGCCAGCTTCGTGCCCTCCATCGTTTTACCCCACATAAAGATGTCATAATGTATTGAGGCCCTAAGGGACACCGAAGAAAAATGAACCATATCACCATAGACTAATCACGCGTAAGCACGCCATATATTATGAACAATAATAACCGGAACCACAACTTTGAGCACCCCAAATAGAGAGGATAATGAAGAGCGATACCACCAAGATCAGAGATATTGCCAAAGCTTCATTGATGCTGGGGAAACGCAATGCAACTCTGCCACATAGAACTCCCATATACTTCGAATACACTCACAATACAAAAAAAACATGATCCACCGTTGCCGAAGCGTGTTTGCAAAAAGGGCATTGCGTAGGTCGAGCAGTATTATAAGTATCAATGTAGTCCTCAAAAGGTAAAACGGAACGATAAATACGCCACAAAACTGCTTGATGGCTGGCGAATGATGTTTATTCCAAATAAATTGCGCTGAAAGCAGTGTAGGCCGCTGTGTTCGACAAAGATCATATGCGGAGCGCAATGAGAACTCGCCAGTAGCGGTAGGCGTCTAGCTTATATCCATCCTTTGTCCCACGGTTTGAGTAATATAGAAATCATGGATTCTACAAATGATTTTCCAAACAGGTGAATTAGGCAGTCTAGGCCGATAATCCCCATGGTTTCTGTATTTAGCATGCATATATTGACTCCAGAGTGTGCTATTTTGCTGATAACACCACCAAATGCAACAGTAGTAAGCCTCCTGCAGCAGATGAAGATCACGAATGCCCAAACCTCCTTCAGCACAAGGTGTAGCAATAGTGGACCATGCAACCCAATGATGTCGCTGTCCCCAATAAAATGTAGCCATTTTCCGTTCCATAATTTTTATCACCGATTTTTGCAATCCGCCTGCAGCAATAACATGCAATGGGAGGGCCGAAAAAACTGCACGAAGTAAAACAAGTCTACTTGCCGAAGAGAGTAGCCGAGTATGCCATCCATTCAGGCGAGCATAAATATGCTCTAGTAAAGAAACACAGTATCGGGAATGATTTATGCTCTTGTGTAGAAAAGAACCAAGATATCAAAATGGCAAGCTAGAATAGCGCATGTGCAGGATATCCTCAAAACATTTGCGTTGATGTAGCGATGTGGTTGCAGACGGGATGAAGCTACTCTTGTAGAAATTTACCTTTTGACCAGAGGCTGTTTCATATGATGCTAAGAATACTTAGAACCGCCGCAAATTCCAATTTGAGCCTCTTAAAAACACTAACAGGTCATCCGCATATGCCAAGTGTGTAATATGGAAAGGAATCCTCCCTAAACGTAGTGGCTGCACGTCCCCAGAGGCCACTAATGCTTTCAAACCTCTGCTGAACCCTTCAAAAGACAGAATAAAAAGCAAAGGGATAATGGATCACCTTGCTTGATGCCCCTGTGTGGCCAAAAGGATTGAGAAGGCTGGCCATCAATAAATACTACTAAAGTCCTAGCGCTTAGATGATTCAGTATAATCCGAATGAAAAAGTCTGAAAAGCAAAAACAGCGTAGCAATAACTCTAGATACTCCCAACTGACTCTGTCAAAAGCCTTCATCATATCCAACTTTAGACATAACTGAGATCCTCGCTTATCAAGCATATGAACCATCTCCCTTGCCAATAATACCTACGTGGAGATATCATGTCCCTGCATAAAGCCTGTCTGCTTCAGCGAAATTAACTTAGCAAGCGACACATTCAAACGGGTGGAAATAATTCTCGTACAAACTTTACTTAAACAATTTGTAAGGAAAATAGGACGGAAATCACTGAATGTATTCAAAGATGTAGTCTTTGGTATCAAAGTGATTAATGCACTAGCCATCGCCGATGGCTGGGGTTCTCCAAGAAAAATTCATGCACTGCTATAACAAATTTGTGTGAATAACTAGCCAACAGGAACGAAAAAAGTTACCACTAAATCCATCTGGCCCTGTAGCACTATGAGGGTCTCAATGCCAAACCGCCTCCTTAACTTCCTCCTCCTGTGGTGACTACGTAAGCATGATATTATCATCAGCTGTGATCAACGACGGAATATGTCGAAGGATCTCATCATAATTACTTGTAGATTCCTTAGCAAATAAACAGGTGTAGAAAGAAACTGCTTCATCCATGATGGCTGTGGGAGAGGTAACAAATCACCAGCGGATGTACAAATCTGCTGTATACGTAACTGTGCTCGCCGACCTTTAATAATAGAGTGAAAATAGCACGTGTTTGCATCACGTTCCTTTAACCATCTAACACTTGCTTTTTGTTTCCAGAAATGCAGCTCATAGTTAGAAGCGCGAATATATTCCACCTTAGCTATATGGTATGTCGTCCGATTCGTCTCAGAAGGGTCTGCATCCCATATTCCTTCTGCTCTACGTAATGTAGCTTCAGCTTGCAATAAGTTTGAAAAAACGTTGCCAAAAATTTCCTTATTCCAACGTTGAATGTCTTTCTTCAAACGAAATAATTTCGAATAAAACCCATACATACCACCAGTGGTTGGGTAAGAAATCTAAGCATCCTTCATATAACTATGAAAATCTGGATGCAATAACCAGGCATCAACAAAACCGAAAGGAGCGAGTACCACCTGGGGTGTGCAGTCGACATATGAATAGCAAAGGTGTATGATGCAAAGAAACTCGTGGTAAATGAGTAAGCTGTATGTCTTCAAAAGCATCCAGAAAGGATGAGTTTGTGAATAACTAATCCAACCGCCGGTGAACCCGACCGAGGCCCCTTCCGTCCATCCAAGTAAATCTGGAACCATGATATGGAGGAGCCCTCAAAGAACAAGATTCGACACAGTCATTAAAGTCTTGTAACACCGTAAGAGAAGGATGTGAACGTCCACTGTGGTCTTCTAGAGTCCGAAAAGTATTGAAATCCCCTCCTATCATCCATGGCAAGTTTGAAGTCCGTGAAAAGTCACATAATGCTTGCCACAGTGGACGACGCAACACTGGAGTGTGCTTGGCATAGAAAACCGAAAAAAAAAGCCAGTTGAAGCGGAACAAATACCAAATTGAAATGAACAACCTGATCCTCATCCTGCGTTGCTATTAACAGGAAAAATGAATCGCGCAAAAAACCCAAATACACTCGGACTGAGAAGCGTAAAATTGTGAGAATCCCAGGTCCAAACCAAACCTAGCAAGACGAGATGGAGAATGTTAGGGTTCAATAATAGCAAGTAAATGTATCCGATGTTCATGTATCAAATGATGTAATCTAGGTAAAGAGGCACGTATGCCTCTTATATTCCAAGTTAAAACATTCATTGAGAAAGGGAAGTATCACTTCCCTACGAGACCCGTGAGGCACTACGTGTTAATATGGTGGAGGGTGGCAACGGTGGCAAATCCTTTTACGTACGTCATTTTCTGCGAGGAACTACTGTTATGAAACCAGCATCCGCAGCGGACTCCTCCAAACGCAATATGAGAACATCCTCCGCCGGGGATAGAGGAATCAACTGTATCTTTCGGACCACTTCATCCAGAACAGAAGGTAAATCCGCTTGCTGATCGTCTCCATGTAACTCCGTATCTGAGGAGTGTCCAAGGTCACAATGATCCGTAGCATCCTGTTGAGTAGGGAACTCGGCATATGCGCCTAATATCTCGATGTTTTTCTCCCTGCTAGGTTCAGGCGGTGCCACATCGGGTGGCTCTTCATTCGAAGGATCCTGCTGATCCTGTTGAGCATCTGATAAAACTGCAGGCGGTTTCTTTATAGGAGTCCACCTCTTTGTCGGTGGAGGAGGGGGCAGCAGGGCTGGCACAGACGACGTAACTTTTGAAGGACATAACCATGTTGCATGACCTAGTCGACGACAGGATGCACAGAATAAAGGCAGATCTTCGTAAACCATTGATTCCAGGATGATTCTACTCTTAGCCTACAAATATATTTTTTGTGGCAAGTCTTGGGACACATCAACTTCAACACACACTCGAGCTACTGACGGGCACAAACCATCAGATGTAGCAAAATCCAACTTTATGGGAATGCCAATAGGATGAACAATCTCAAAGAGAGCTTCACGGCGGTGAAGATGAATCGGGAGGCCTGGGAAAGCAACCCACACTGGAACAATGGGGACATCAGCGGTTGGATCAAAGTCAACTGTCCATTTTGTAATACGCATGTGACAGCCAAAAATATGCCATGATCGACGATAAAAACAACGCAGATAATCGGCTTCATTACGAGAATTAAAAAGCATGTGTGTTTGATCAATGAGAGTGATCCGTAAATCATGTTGAAATCCAATCTTTTCAAAAACTTCACGTATAACCTGCAACGAAAGACGACCATACCAGAATGTGCCAACCAGTGATGTAGCGCCCCAGCCCGATACTGGTATCGAAACCAGTGCACCCGTCGTAGTCTACTATGAGAACTACGAAGCGTCAAAGCAGATCAAGCGTACATTATTCATGTCGTAAGATAAATCAGCGGAAACGTCGTAAAATTTAAAACTTCAACATCATTGATGTAACTAGAAAATACAACAGAAATAAAAGGTGTTCCATCAACTGTCTAACATATCCCCCAGTACAGCGTAATAAACATCAAGTTTTCCAACTTAAAGAAACTAACCAAGCATCTATCTACTTCCATGTCCATCATCCCATTGAGCCCCCTCGCTATTGTCCTCGACGAATATCAGTTCATATTCTGGCTCACCTGAAAAGGAAATAGAGTATCAGTTCTTAGCGAAAATATCGCCAGCAAGTAACTCGTGTATACACCTTGCGGGATCACACACAACGAGTCACCAGTGTATAAGTCATTGACCAAAATAAGGTGCTCGGGTTAGAAAATAGCATCTTAATAAGAATTCCTCAAAACAGATAAAACACATAAATAATACACGGATACGAGAACAAACATGTACTAAAATAACATATCACATAAGCAAGTCATAAGCTAGTCACATTTCTTGCATGTCAAATCTTATGCTTCGTGTATCATGATGCATGTACTTCTTTAAAACCACACACAACACCCATGCATATGTCTTCTTTCATAAACATGTCATGCGTGTCATTTCACAAAACATTTCATAACGCTTCTTATCATATTCTTCGTGTAGTAGAACTTTATACCCTGTGGGTGATCAGTCCAGATCAAACAGAACTTTATACCCCGTGCTAAAAGGTCCACGGCCCCATAACATATAACTTTATACCCCGTCCTGAAAGGTCCACGGCCCCGTTACATACATCATATATCCGTGCTGATAGGTCCACGGCCCCATTACATATATCATATATCCGTGCTGATAGGTCCACGGCCCCATAAAATATTTTATACCCTGCTGTTGATTCACAAATCACGCTTTTATACCCTGCTTTCGCAGGCGTAACTTTTATACCCTGCGATCAACCGGCAGCCATAGTTTGCCTTTCGAACAATTAATCTTTTCTTGTAAACACATGTTCTTTTGCAAAGCAATTCTCAAGCCAAATGCAAGTGCCCATGTCATGATGCAGGATGCACATGTAACTTCGTATCAAAAATATAACACACACACATCTTACATATCAGGTACACGGTCTTGCACCTCATACGCTCCATGTTCGTATCTTTCCAAGTCCGTTCGTCTCACTAATTCACTTGGGACTCAATCTTATTCTTACTTAGTCAAACTTACCATCTATTCCTCAATTACACCTCAAATACCCTTGCATTTTATGTTCAAAAGAAGTGTATAGAGTTACTACACATACATAGGGCGCCTAAAGGGTCAAAAAGACTTCCAGTATACTTGGAACGCCACATGAGGCGCCTATACTAGGCGTTCGAAGTGTTCAGGGATGTGCCGTATACATCGAACGCCTACATGAAGTGCCTAATGTGACATGAAGCGCGTAATGTAGGTGTTCGAAGTGTACGGAGATGCACTGGGACACATTGAACGCCTACATTAGGCGCCTAATGTGACTTGAAGCGCCTAATGTAGGTGTTCGAAGTGTTTTGGCGGTTCAGAACTGCAGTTTTTCTGCAGTAACTTCCACCCAACACCTTTCTTCTTCACCCCTTCCATGTTAAACACCTCAAGATCCATCTTACCATCTAGATTCATCATGCTTAACACACAACTAACATGAATTGATTCTTAGACATGTCTGATAATGTCCACTCTTAACCTTCTATCATTCACAACCTTCAATAGATATCTTCAACCTTCCCAACACAACAAGTCTATAACAATGCCATCATTCATCCTTCAATTGTCTGCAAATCCTCTCAAACATCTAAGGTGTAGACAACCAACACAAGAATATAACAAGACAAATAAACACATCAAGAATACACTTTCATGGACATGCTTGACAAACAACAAAGCACCACATAGCTATTCACAGAAATTTGGCCCAAAGAACATGACTTTACACAACTAACAACAACAATTACATATAGTAAAGCATTTAACATAAACAAACCAAAACTACTAATGCGTGATCCAAGTTTTCTCTTTGTAAGAACATAGGGCCTAAGGTAACAAAATTTACGTAAAGCGTATAGAAAGATTACTTGCCTTGGAATCAAGATAAGCTTACAAGTGTACTGCAGAATTTTGGTAAGGATTGAACCTAGATCGGCCTTCTTCCTTCCTTTTCTTCTTCTCTTCTTCTTCTTTCTCTCTTCTCCTTCCCTTTTCTCTCTAGGCGGTTTCCCCCTCTCTTTGTGCTATAACCCATGGCTCCTCCCTCCTTTGGGGAGTTATACTAATTGTGTAACCCCCCATCACTTAAGTGGAGAGGGCATTTTGGTACTTTTGCCTAATTTTCTTAATTCTCACTTTTAATCCTTTCTTTTATTTTCTATGTTTTATTTAACTAAGTCTCATAACCTATAAAATTAATTAAATTGTGTTTAAGGTTGACTTCTAAGTATTGAATGTCGTGCTTAAAAGTTATGGGGTATGACATTCCACCCCCTTACAAAAAGTTTCGTCCTTGAAACTTACGTACCTTAGTCAAAGAGCTGAGGATACCTCTCCTGCATTTGTTCTTCGAGTTCCCAAGTGGCCTCACGTTATGTGTGGTTGCTCCACTGGACTTTTACATAAGGAATCACCCACTTCCTCAACACTTGGTCCTTTCGGTCTATAATTTTCACGGGTATCTCCTTGTATGTAACATCATCCTTGAGCTCCAAAGGTTGAGCTTCAAGTACATGACTTGGATCCGCCACGTACTTCCTTAAGTTTGACACGTGGAATACGTTGTGAACTTGTGCCAACACCGGAGGTAATGCTAACCTATATGCCAAGGCTCCCACCTTCTCAAGTATTTCGTAAGGACCACTAAAACGAGGGCTTAGCTTGTCTTTTACTCCAAACCTCATAACGCCCTTCGTAGGTGATACCCTCAAATAGACTTTTTCACCCACATTAAATTCCAATGGTCGTCGTTTGGAATCTGCCCAACTCTTATTGCGATCCTGAGCCGCCTTGAGTCTTTCCCCGATGATTCTCACCTTTTCTAGCGTTTTCTCCAATAGTTCAGGTCTGGTGATGGTCCTCACGCCTACTTCGTCCCAATAAACCGGGGACCTACATTTCCTTCCATACAAAGCTTCAAAAGGAGCCATATCAATTGCGCTGTGGTAATTGTTGTTATATGAAAACTCCATTAGCTTTACCATTCCATCCCAACTCCCTTTAAAATCCAAAACGCAAGCCCTTAGCATATCTTCCAAGGTTTGAATAGTCCGCTCGAAGTGCCCATCGGTTTGGGGATGATACACCGTACTCAACTTTAATTCCGTACCCATGGCTTTCTGGAATGCTATCCAAAACTTGGATGTCAACCGTGAATCTCGGTTGGACACTATACTTACTGGAACACCATACAAGCTAACAATATTCTCCATATATAAATTCACTAACTTGTCAAGAGGTGCTTCACTTGAAACGGGTAGGAAATGGGAAGACTTTGTTAAACGATCCACGATGACCCAAATCATGTCATATCCACTTCTTGTCTTTGGTAAACAAGCTACGAAATCCATCGTGACATGTTCCCATTTCCATTCTGGAATTTCTAATGGCATCAACAATCCACCAGGCCGTTGGTTTTCCGCCTTGACTTGTTGACAAACTAAGCACCTTTCTATAAATTCAGCAACATGTCGTTTCATTCCGGACCTCCAATAATATTGCTTGAGATCTCTATACATATTGGTGCTACCAGGGTGTATTGATAACCTCGAACTATGAGCTTCTTGCAAAATTTCCTTTCTAAGTTCGTCAACATCAGGTACACATAAGCTTTCTCTAAACCATAAGCTCCCATCCTTTTTGGTCCGAAATCCTTCAGCTTGACTATGTTTCACCTGTTCCATTATCTCACTGAGGGTCTTATCATTCTTCTGAGCCTCCTTTATCCGATCAACCAAACTTGGTGTGATAGTCAATATGATCAAAGCGTCCACTGTGGAGTCAACCAAATCTAAAACGAATTCCTCTTTCTCTTTCCAATGCTGATTGTTGCGCATGGCTGGACTTCCTACTTAACGCATCTGCCACTTTATTAGCCTTTCCTTGATGGTAAGGGATTGTCAAATCATAGTCTTTTAGCAACTCCAACCATCTCCGCTGCCTCATGTTTAATTCTTTCTGAGAGAATAAATACTTTAAACTCTTGTGGTCCGTGAATACCGCGCACTTTTCTCCATATAGATAGTGCCGCCAAATCTTTAAGGCGAATACAACTGCGGCGAGTTCAAGATCATGTGTTGGGTAGTTTTGCTCATAAGGCTTTAGCTGTCTTGAGGCATATGCAATGACTCGTTCGTTTTTCATCAAAACGCAACCTACAAACGGTATAGGTCTAAACTTAATTGATATGCAAGATCAAAACCTTATACTACAGTTTACGTACCTAAACCGTTCTTTGATGCGTCACTATAAATCATAAACCCATCAGTTCCGGAGGGTTGAGCCAATACTGGAGCCGTCGTTAACCTCTTCTTAAGCTCTGTGAAGCTTTGCTCGCATTCCACCGTCCACTCAAACTTGGACTTCTTTTGAGTAAGGCGACTGAGAGGTACGGCTATCCTTGAGAATCCCTCCACAAACTTTTTGTAATAACCCGCTAGACCCAAGAAACTTCGCACTTCGGTGACGTTGGTAGGTCTAGGCCATTCAGTTATAGCTTCCACCTTCTTCGGGTCAACAGCAATCCCCTCCTCCGATATCACGTGACCCAGAAAAGCCACACTTCTTAACAAAAACTCACACTTGCTAAACTTAGCGTATAGTTTTTTCTCCCTCAAAATGCCTAGAACGGTTCTCAAATGCTCAGCGTGAGTTTGTTCGTCAGGAGAATCACCAGTATATCATCTATGAACACCAATAAAACTTGTCCAACTGTTCTCAAAAGACGGTATTCATAAGGTCCATAAAAGTTGCACGGGCATTTGTTAATCCAAACGGCATCACCAAAAACTCATAATGGCCATATCTTGTGCGAAAGGTTGTCTTTGCGATGTCCTCGGCCTTCAGTCGCAACTGATGATACCCTGATCGGAGATCAATTTTAGAGAATATTTTAGCACCCTTGAGCTGGTCAAATAGATCCTCAATTCGTGGAAGGGGATACTTATTCTTGATGGTAACTTTATTCAACTCTCTATAATCGATACAAAGTCTTATGCTACCATCTTTCTTCTTTACAAACAAAACAGGTGCTCCCCAGGTCGATACACTAGGGCAGATAAACTTCTTGTCTATAACTTTTGCAGTTGTTCCTTCAACTCTCTCAACTCTGCCGGAGCCATTCTATAAGGGGCTTTAGAGATAGGTTCAGTTCCTGGAACCAAGTTTATCTCGAACTCGACTTCCCTCGGGGGTGGTACTCCTGGTAAATCTCCCGGAAACACATCAAGAAATTCATTAACCACTAGAATTTGCTCAATAGATGGTACTTCCTGAGTAGCATCCATGGCATACACTAGAAATCCCTCAGCACCATTCCTCAAGTCTTTGCGTGCTTGTGCAACGGACACATATACCTTCTTGGGAACTTTCTTTCGTTCCGCATCTCCTTGAAACATTACCTCTTCCATCTTAGCACTCTTGACTGTCACTTGCTTCAATCGACAGTCAATGTTGGCGTGATACTTGGCCAACCTGTCCATTCCCAATATCACGTCAAAGTCATACATTTGAATAGGGATCAGTGTGGCGGAGAATTTTCGTCCTTCAAACTCTAATTCGCAATACCGGTACTGACGATGCGAAACCATAATTTGATCTCCGGCCGCTTAAACACGATACGGAGTTTCTAACCATTCAGGCAAACTACCAAGGTGTTCAGTGAATCTCTTTGCTACGAAGGAGTGGCTTGCGCCGCTATCAAAGAGCACGTTGGCAGGTACCTTATTTACTAAAATCGCACCTAAAGCCATATCAATTTTTACACAGAAGATTAAGCACGTAAATACTTAATTCAATAAGGATTTGAACTTAGTTTATATGGTACCTGCTACTGCATCGGTAGCCTCCTGCACATCAGTGTCCGTCGTGAGATGTACACGGGCATTTGCTCGTGGCTTTGCTCTCGACTGCTGAGCCGCCTCTCCAGGAATATTTTTTTTCATCTCCGGGCAGTCCCTAATCATGTGACCCACTTGACCGCATCGGAAGCATGCTCCAGCTACCTTTCTACACTCTCCAACGTGATTCTTGTTGCAATGTGGACAAACTCCTATAGCCTGCTGAATTACTAGATTCTTGGGTGGGAGTCTCTGAAAACTTCCAACTGTGCCTCTTTTCGGAATCTTGACCCAATGTCCGGGTCTTCCACCAACTCTCACATCATCTCTTGGCCTTTTGCCTCTATCTGACCCTCCTGCACTAGCTGCTCTTGCCGCTACTCTGCAGAAATCGCTCTCAACCCGAAAACATGCATCCAACATGTCCTCGTAAGTTTTCATTCCTGCGTTCACTATTGCCGACTGTATCCTCGAGTCCAAACCCCTCTCGAACTTCGTCATCTTAAGGCGATTATTAGACATAATCGCCAGGGAAAACTTACCCAAGGCATGAAAACGATCCGCATACTCCGACACCTTCATCCTTCCGTGCTCCAATCTGTCAAACGCTCTTATCTTTTCCAATATTGCAGTCTCTGGTACGCAATAATTTAGGAAAACATCACAAAACTATGCCCATGAGATTGGTGGGGTCATCCTCAACACCATCCCGTCCCACCATTCGTCAGCCTTGCCACTTAGAAGGGGTGTGGCCACATCAACCTTTATCTCCTCCGGCACTTGCACCAACCGAAAACATTTCTCCACCTCAGCGAACCAGTGCTGGGCCTCCTCTGGATCAGTACATCCTCCAAACTCCAGAACTCTCACCTTCCTCATCTCTCCGTAGAAGAATCGGATATTGTGCTGTGGTGGCGGAGGCGGCAGAGGCTGATGCTGCTGAGCAAATCCTTGTGCGATCACCGTTAGTGCATCAGTGAGCACCTAGGGTAAAATCACTTGTGGTGGCTGGTTCTCCTGTCCATTGCCAGAGTTTCCTGTGTTCTCTCTTCTTGGAGGCATTTTCTCTGAAAGACAAACATTGCATTAGCATCCAGTAAATACAAGATGTTACTGAAAGCTTGAATGCACCAGAATGGGTGGGGTATAAAATAAAATATTAATGCAAAAATGAAATGCTAGACGCACTCACACACACCCAACCCTGATCATACTTCAACTCTAAAGAAATCAACACTTATATCTAAGGATCAAACTTAAGTGAAAATCATATCTTAATTTGCTAAAAGATCATGAACCAAAGTTTCCGAGATAGATCTGAAGCCTAGGCTCTGATACCACCTGTAGCGCCCTGTCCCGATACTGGTATCGGAACCAGTGCACCCGCCATAGTCTACTATGAGAACTACAAAGCATCAAAGCAGATCAAGCGTACATCATTCATGTCGTAAGATAAATCAGGAGAAACGTCGTAAAATTTAAAACTTCAACATCATTGATGTAACTAGAAAATACAACAGAAATAAAAGGTGTTCCATCAACTGTCTAACATATCCCCCAGTACAGCGTAATAAACATCAAGTTTTCCAACTTAAAGAAAGTAACCAAGCATCTATCTACTTCCATGTTCATCATCCCATTGAGCCCACTCGCCATCGTCCTCGACGAATATCAGTTCATATTCTGACTCACCTGAAAAGGAAATAGAGTATCGGTTCTTAGCGAAAATATCGCCAGCAAGTAACCCGTCTATACACCTTACGGGATCACACACGACGAGTCACCAGTGTATAAGTCATTGCCCAAAATAAGGTGCTCGGGTTAGAAAATAGCATCTTTATAAGAATTCCTCAAAACAGATAAAACACATAAATGATACACGGATACGAGAACAAACATGTACTAAAACAACATATCACATAAGCAAGTCATAAGCTAGTCACATTTCTTGCATGTCAAATCTTATGCTTCGTGTATCATGATGCATGTACTTCTTTAAAACCACACATAACACCCATGCATATGACTTCTTTCATGAACATGTCATGCGTGTCATTTCACAAAACATTTCATAACTCTTCTTATCATATTCTTCGCGTAGCAGAACTTTATACCCTATGGGTGATCAGTCCACAGCAAACAGAACTTTATACCCCGTGCTGAAAGGTCCACGGCCCTATAACATATAACTTTATAACCCATGCTGAAATGTCCACAGCCCCATTACATACATCATATATCCGTGCTGATAGGTCCACGGCCCTATAAAATATTTTATACCCTGCTGTTGATTCACAGGTCACGCTTTTGTACCCTGCTTTCGCAGGCGTGACTTTTATACCCTGCGATCAACCAGCAGCCATAGTTTGCCTTTCGAAAACTTAATCTTTTCTTGTAAACACATGTTCTTTTGCAAAGCGATTCTCAAGCCAAATGCAAGTGCCCATGTCATGATGCAGGATGCACATGTAACTTCGTATCAAACATATAACACACACACACACACATCTTACATATCAGGTACACGGTCTTGCACCTCATACGCTCCATGTTCGTATCTTTCCAAGTCTGTTCATCTCACTAATTCACTTGGGATTCAATTTTATTCTTACTTAGTCAAACTTACCATCTATTCCTCAATTACACCTCAAATACCCTTGCATTTTATGTTCAAAAGAAGTGTATAGAGTTACTACACATACATAGGGCGCCTAAATGGTCAAAAAATCTTCCAGTATACTTGGAACTCCATATGAGGCGCCTGAAGTGGACATGAGGCGCCTATACTAGGCGTTCGAAGTGTTCGGGGATGTGCCGTATACATCGAACGCCTACATGAAGCGCCTAATGTGACATGAAGCGCCTAATGTAGGTGTTCGAAGTGTACGGGGATGCACTGGGACACATTGAACGCCTACATTAGGCAGCTAATGTGACTTGAAGCGCCTAATGTAGGTGTTCGAAGTGTTCTGGCAGTTCAGAACTGCAGTTTTTCTGCAGTAACTTCCACCCAACACCTTTCTTCTTCACCCCTTCCATGTTAAACACCTCAAGATCCATCTTACCATCTAGATTCATCATGCTTAACACACAACTAACATGAATTGATTCTTAGACATGTCTAATAATGTCCACTCTTAACCTTCTATCATTCACAACCTTCAATAGATATCTTCAACCCTCCCAACACACAAGTCTACAACAATGCCATCATTCATCCTTCAATTGTCTGCAAATCCTCTCAAACATCTAAGGTGTAGACAATCAACACAAGAATATAACAAGACAAATAAACACATCAAGAATACACTTTCATGGGCATGCTTGACAAACAACAAAGCACCACATAGCTATTCACAGAAATTTGGCCCAAAGAACATGACTTTACACAACTAACAACAACAATTACATATAGTAAAGCATTTAACATAAACAAACCAAAACTACTAATGTGTGATCCAAGTTTTCTCTTTGTAAGAACATAGGGCCTAAGGTAATAAAATTTACGTAAAGCGTATAGAAAGATTACTTGCCTTGGAATCAAGATAAGCTTACAAGTGTCTTGCAGAATTTTGGTAAGGATTGAACCTAGATCGGCCTTCTTCCTTCCTTTTCTTCTTCTCTTCTTCTTCTTTCTCTCTTCTCCTTCCCTTTTCTCTCTAGGCGGTTTCCCCCTGTCTTTGTGCTATAACCCACGGCTCCTCCCTCCTTTGGGGAGTTATACTAATTGTGTAACTCCCCCATCACTTAAGTGTGGAGGGCATTTTGGTACTTTTGCCTAATTTTCTTAATTCTCACTTTTAATCCTTTCTTTTATTTTCTATGTTTTATTTAACTAAGTCTCATAACCTATACATTAATTAAATTGTGTTTAAGGTTGACTTCTAAGTATTGGATGTTGTGCTTAAAAGTTACGGGGTATGACAAGTGAATACCTGAATGGCGCAGCAAGAGCATCAATCTCAGAATCCAAAAATAAGATCATGGGAATGCCTTTGTATCGCGATACTGTCTTGGGAGATATAGAGATGTTCTCAGTTGTTGTTGCACTGGAAACCACAGCCGCAAAAGACGGCGGCTGTGTAGTCGACATTGCACGAATTGATTAAAGAATGGATCTTTGTAGTCGCAAATGGAGCGCATAAGATAGAATTGAAGTTGCATAGGGCAATCGATCAAAACGTCGAAGAAGAAGCGTGGGAGAGACGGCGGCAGCGGCGGCCGCCGACTACAAACCTGCGATCGCCAGAGCCCACATCTTTTTGCATATACATATGGGCATTTAGGTATATATATATATATTACATGGCCTAATACACTTTTTGATGTGGAATAAATAGCTGTGTACATGTTTATGAATATAAATATGCATGAAATAAAGTATGACAGAAAATATGACCACTTTATGTATATTCTTGTGATATATGAAAGCATGTGAAAATGAA
>AP025075.1:12552109-12563647 GCA_036186865.1 Eustoma russellianum | reverse complement strand
GTTAAATTGGGATTTTCGGCCAATTTAACTAAGCGTAAGATGGGTATTTTAAGGAAATATTGATGGAGAAAAATTGGATAAAAGTGGGCTGTTTTGGAGTGGATGGCCGAGAGTTTGGGGAAGGGTTAAGGTGGTATATTTTTATGATTTAAGGCATGGATTGTGTGCATATATATGGGTTTTTATGATATGATGCTATGATAATGTTTAAAGATATATAGATGGAGGGGATGGACTAATAGGCCGAGACATGTACATTCATTTTGCATCTCATAAAATGTTTTAAATGTTCACCCTTGCAAATCATATCGTAGAATCGGATATTCCATGACATGTTTATAGTATGTATTTGTTCATTTGGTGCGCCGTCATGACATTGGAACCGAGGTGCTTGATGTCATGGGCATACAGTATGTTATTGATGATTGGAGCGCCGCATGGCACCAGAACCTATTGAGGTTGGTGACATGGGCACACTGTACGTTCTTTACAGGCCAGAGTGTAACACCTTGTCGAAGGCAAGGGATCCTTGGCATATCAAGTTACCGTTAGTGATATGTACGTATGATGTAACGCCATGTGGACTCATCGGGATTCATATGGAAAATGTCATGTTATGTTTTGACATATTATGGAAAAATGGATATGGTTACCATGATTTATAGTTCATGTTTATGGAAAATTTATGAAACTGTTTTAAAGAAATCGCATCGTAAGAATGTCGCATTACATGGTTTATGTGGGGACTTTAGATATATAGTGAATGAGGCTAAGTATGATGATTATCTTAGACCTTGATTTAGGAATATTAAGGTTGGACATGTGTAAGTGGTGTTTTTATAAGACTGGATAGTAGAGAATGTTTACTTTGATGATGATGTTAATTATATATGTGTTACATGTTATTTGGTTACATTTATGCTCTGCACTTTATTTATTAAAGTCAGAGACATGACATGTTATGTTCTTTATTTACATAGTATTATTTTATAACCCCGTCTCCCATGCATGATCCACATGACGTATCTAGACGGTGCTAGGCGATTAATGTTTTGGCTCACACTTGCCTTATCACATTGCAGAGAACAGGGACACTGACACGTTATTCATAGAGGATGAACCCCAGCTAGATTACACGTGAGCGATGAAGTATGCCGGATTTATCTGTTAGATGTGTTGGGTATTTTGATCATGATGTACTTAAATTATGTTGAGACAATGTACATTATGATTTGTATAGACTTATGACGATTTGTATTGATATGCATATCGTATGTTTATCTTTATGTTGCTTCCACTGTATCGATTTACGGTTTATGTCGACATGCACATGTATGGTATCAATACTTTGTACTTCTCGTAGTAGAGTACGGCGGGTGCACCGTACCAAAACCCTTGTTCTGGGCAAGATGCTACACAATGTGTATAGTGTATATATACCCGTGCATGTATAAAACAGGTATGTGTGTATATATATTGTATGTGTTTAAATTTTTGGCCAAATAAATTTGTTGTATGTATATGTATACCGGGTAATAGATTTGTATATATGTCGTGTGTTATATATGTGTGTAAATGGATGTATATACGGCGAGTATATGACTGTGTATATGTAATAGACGTGTGAATATGTATGTATATATATATATATATATATGCACTGTTCATCCCTATTACAACATGTGGATGACCGATTAAATGGCTGGCATTCTCGCCTTCTCTCTTCGGCGGGGTGACTAGTTCTTTTACGTTCTGTCATTGCGGCGCTCCCGCTACACATTTTGGCGGCAGGCGGCATGCCCATGTCCGTCATTCGCATGCTTGACATAAAGATGTCGGCTTTTTTTGGGGAGGTAGGCATCATTGGGTAGCATGGAAAAACATCACTACTCCTGTCGAAGAAGGCGGATTAGGACTTCGCAACCTTCGTGACTTGCAATAGGCATATCAATGTCGAATTTGGTGGACATACCAAAGTCATGATACTTTATGGAGTCAGTATATGCATTTTAAATACGGACGGCGGGGTGATTATAATCCGAGGCTACCAGATTCAGCAGTTTGGAAATCTATCTGTCGAATTCACCCCATTTGTATTTCTCATTCAACTGGCACGGGATCCTTTTTATCATGGACAGCTACGTCTGCAGGGGACTTTTCACTTAAGTTGGCCTACGATATATGTAGGGTGTCACGGCCAACACTGCTATCGACAACATTTATTTGGTTCAAGCACCATTCTCCATCCATTCGGCTATTGTTGTGGCGCTTATTTCATTCAGCCATGCCATTTGAAGATTACATAGGACAATATTTGATGGCGCGTCCAACACAATGTCCTTTTTGCAGGGCACATTTAGCCACAGTGGACCATATATTCATTTACTGTTCTCGCATTCGATATTTATGGAGTTTTTTTGCTGCTGAACTGCATGGCGTACCGCCGGCTTCGCTATCTCTGCGACAATATTTATTAGCATGGTGGTATCGGTCCAATTTTTCATCACTATCGGGAGTTTTAAAGATAGTCATTCCAGCAATTGTACTTTCAAACATTTGGCGTCAATATGCGCAGTTAATATATGGGGACACTACAATCTTTTCGACTGCGGGGTTGCGTAATTCCATTCACTTTGATATTCACATATGGATGCTGAAGATCCAGGGGTCCAAACTGGCAGCGGGTCCGCTACCCTCTCTCTCCTGGCTCCCTCGGATTCGCCCTCCGCGCCTCTGGGTTATTCGATGGCAAACTCCTCCCTTAGGTTGGCTCAAATTAAATGTGGATGCAGCAGCTGGCCGCCACTATGCTGCGGGTGGGGCAATCTTACGTGATCAAGAGTGTCGTTGCATCCGGGCGCCTTCATTTCGTCTGCCTCTCAGTACGCCTTTGCAGGCAGAGATTCAGGCTACTCTTTTTGGCTTGATGTATTTTCTTCCACTTTATCGTTCGCTCATTATTGAGTCTGATTGTGCTCAAATGCTATCATGTCTATGCAAGCCACGGCAACCTTCGGGAAATTATCATCTCCGGCAGCTACAAACTCTGGTTCGGCAGCATCAACTGGCGATAATTCACACGTATCGTGAGACTAATATGCCAGCTCATTATCTTGCTCAACATGCGATGATGCATCCTGCAACGGGTGTTTTCAACAGTCACACTCTTCCCCCCTGGTCAGGGCATCAGTTACGTTGGATCTCACGTCGGCGGCCTTGCGCACAGCATGACATTTTAGTCTACCTTATGGGTTGCCGTTCGTTAAGATATTCTGCCCGTGTCCTAACAGTCACGGGCAGGCCCGGTACGCATAACACTCATTTGATTCACTGCTGTATATTTTATATAGTTATCCACTTTAATGCTGTCTTTGTTCCCATGATAAATGGCCGCCGCTGTAACTGTAATGCCAATTTGGAGCGAGGGCGCCTCACTAACATATCTAAAGTCTTCCACAAGGACTGCCAAAGTCGAGTTTTCTCTGCCTGTACTCCATTAAGTACAGGCAGATTTGGTACGTTTTCTTTTCTTTCATTATGATGGTACCAATATATCATTCTTCGCACGCTGACGCCGCTGTTTCATTTCTTGCAACGTGAATACTTGGCAACAATAAACTTATGGTCTTTGCTCGTGGCTGCGAGGCATCTTGATTGTGTTAACGAATACCCTCATCATCCTCTACCTCAGACGTCACTGGCACTCTGTTGTCTATTCTTCCCAGTCTTCCATATGGATTGGCATGTAACAAGTATTTCTGCCGGCACTTTGAGTTGTGCCGGCAGCGCAGGTTTGATCTATGCCCAGATAATCTCTCATGTTTATTTATGTCCTGGACTTATGATTTTTTCAAACATTTCTCTTTATTGTGCGTGGACGAGAGCATGGATCGAGAGTCTACTCTACACAGTTTATGCGTCCGTCACCTGGACCTGGTCCCATCATCCGCGACAGAAATTGATTTTTCTTTCCCGTAGCTGCGCTGTTGCTCATTGGACGGAATGGAAGGAAGCAGGCTTTGAGTTTCATTTTTTCGGTATTGATGGGCATTCCGGCTGGATGCGAGATCCCCTTGACGTGCGGCTGTTCATCCGGCACTTTATTTCATTATGTTTGTGTAGTACTTGGTTTACATTTTTTAATTCATTACACACTAGCGTATATCAACATTCCATCTACATAAATATGTATGGTTTTTCCTTCGCCGAGGTTTTATCCACAAGGGTGGTTTTACTTGGCAAGGTTTTAATGCGGCATATCATATATAGACTGGATGTTGATAATCACTTACTGCTATCCTATTCATTGTTTCATTTTGATGTACTATGGTTTTCCTCCGCCAAAAGTGAGGGATTTACATAATAAATATATACGGTTTTTAAAATATATATATATATATATATAGAGAGAGAGAGAGAGAGAGAGAAAATAGCACAAATAACACTTGTTTAACACTTGAAATGGGAAGAACAAAGCTTTTTATTCAATCTGAAGTAATTGAATACATATATACACGTTGGGGCCAACGACGAGATGACCCATGACAATGACAGCCTAACGGCTAGTTTGGCCGCTTAATCATCAAAATGATGATTAGTGTGTAGTTATATGATTAAATAACAACTATATACAATGAAATGATGATTCTAACAAAAGACCAAGAAGAATTAAGATGATGAATAAGTGTTTTACTCATTAAGCGAATTGTTCGATGAAATGTCTAAATGAGAATTTCAGTTGTTGAACACACCGGATTCCTTTCTATGTTTTTGTTCTGATCTTTCACCTGATGTACTATGTATTCAAACACTTCCCCTCAATCTAGAGGTGTAGATGTTGATACAACCTAGCTTGTCTAGTAATGTCTTGAAGATTTGGACACTCGCAGGCTTTGTTAGCACATCAGTAATCTGATCTTTGATATGATGAAATGTAGTTTGAGTAATTTGTCTTCTATCTTTTCCCTCAAGAAGTGACTGTCTATCTTAATATATTTGGATTTGTCATGCTGCACAGGATTCTCAGTCATATAGATTGCATATATGTTGTCATAGTATACATGTATAGGCAACTGAATGTCCAGCTTTAAGACCTTTATTACCCTATTGATCCATAGACCTTCACATACGCCAAGAGATAGAGCCCTCAGTTCAGCCTATGCACTGCTTCTGGATACAACATGCTGCTTCTTGCTTCACCATGCAACTACGTTTCCCCATGAATAAGAGGTATAGCCAGAGGTTGATCTCATATCTGCTTTGGACCCATCCTAATCAGCATCAGTGAAAACCTTGATATCTCTTTCTTGGGTTCTTTTGAAAAGAAGTCCCTGACCAGGGGTAGATTTTAAATACCTTAACATTCTTAAAGCATAGTTATAATGTCGAGTAGTAGGATTGTGCATGAATTGACTAAAGCATAGCTATAATGGGACAGATATATCAACTTACCTATTAACCTCTGACACCTCTGTTTGTCTATGTATTCTGAGTCCAATGCCTCCTTTGGCCTGAACCCAGGCTCAACTGTAGTGCTTGCAAGCTTACAGTTGATCATCCATATGTCCTACAACAAGTCTAATATATACTTTCTTTGGGAAATATAAACGCCACTGGATGATCTAAGGACTTCCATGCCTAAAAAATATCTTATCTGTCCTAAGTCTTTTATCTCAAAAGGCTGTGATAATAGGTTCTTTGTTTATAGTATGCCATTATAATAATTTCCAGTAAAAATGATATCATCAACATATACAAGGATAATGATGTAGTTAATGCTACCACATAATTAATAAATAAAGTGTGATCACTCAGACACTGAGAGAAGCCAAGGGAAGATACAGTTGAATTAAACCTTTTGAACCATGATATTGGGGACTTGTTTAACCCATAGAGAGACTTCTTTAACCCATAAACCATGTTTTTGTTGGATTCAAAAGTGAATCCTGGAGGGAGATGCTTGTGAACTTCCTCTTCGAAGTCACCATTAAGAAATGCATTCTTAACATCAAGTTGGAAGAGTGGCCCAGTCAAGGTTAATAGCGAGAGAAAAGAGTATTCTGACTGTTCAGTTTTGCCATAGGTGCAATTGTTTCTTCATAATCAATCCTAAAGGTTTGAGTGAACCCTTTGGCAATTAACCTTGCCTTGTGCCTGTTGATGGATCCATCTGATTTATATTTGACGAAAAAGATCCATTTACATCCCACTTTTTGATCCCATCCTTAGCAGGTATAACTTCCCATGTACCATTTTGATCAAATCATCCATTTCCTCAGCAACAGCTTTCTTCCACTCAGAGTGAGCTAAGGACTCTTGGATGGTCCTTGGAACCTATAAGTTATCAAGTGAAGAGACAAATACTTTGCAGTTTCCTAGAGGCAATCATATGATACATAATTGCCAATAGGATACATCTTGTTCGCACATGTCCTGGCTTCTTTCCTGCTGGCTATTGGTCTATCATCTACTAGTACCATTTTCTTCTGATTCTTCAATATTTCTATGTGTAGTCTCATGGTGATTAGACCCTATTTGGTCTCTCTGTGGAGAGTTTTGATTCTCTCCTCACCTGAAATGCTTCCCACTTTTCCAGGTGCTATGCTGGGTAGGTCAATAATACTCCAGGTGTTACATTCCCTTTCCTGCTCAGACTCTGAGATAATTTTACCATAAAATGCATTAGATTCATCAAATACAACATCAAGAGAGACAAACATTTTCCTGGTTGTGGGGGAATAGTGTTACGACAACAAGGTTTGAGTGATTTAAATGTTACATGTTTACGAAATGCATAAAATAAGTGTTAATTGATATATGCACGTGATAAAAATGTTTTACATGTTTATATATAATGTTGTCGAACTAACATGCCATGAAGCGTTAAATCTTATATCATATGGCAAACATTTGTTGTCTTTATACTATTTTCAGGTTCCATGATTAGTGAACTATACTAGTTCATTAAGTGAAGTGCTTAAGGAAATGAACTAACTAGTTTATGATGTCATTTAGGCATGTACATATAGAGCCGGGAGTCTCACTGGAAGCAGACTCTCTATCCCTTGGGATAGAGGTATTATCTGCCTACCACTTATCCTCCCCAGACCCCAACAATAGCTTTTGCTGTCGTTGTGATATACTGGGTACGGATGATGATGATGATATATACATTATTTCTCTAACAACGAATTATACATTTCTATCCCGATGTTCTACCGACACATCATACATATCATAAATGTATATCAACATCACAGGTCTCATATCATATATTATAAGTCATATTTCTATCAAAATTATAACGACATGTCACAAGCCCATAAATCGAAAATTGTCGTATTGGGTGACTACCGAACCTTCACCAACATGTCACTTACTTACCATATAAAAATGTCCAGCCTATATACACTCAAAAAACTCAGCAAATTTGTTCTCCACATGTCAAATTCAGCCCCAAAGTCATACCATGTTTACACACATCAATCACCCACAATTTAGCGCTAATTTGTGGAAAATTCAAGCTCAAATTTATGTCACATAGGGGCGTTATTTGTATTCAGCCATAGGAACTGAAAATAAACATTATTTTATATATATTATGTGTGACATAATATATATTACATGCCTAATAAGTTTTAGATTAAACGGAGAAGAATCGCGTAACCGACGAAAGTCAAAAATTCGATTTTCTACACCTCTACATACATGGGACGGTGTGCGTATTGATGTAACATATATCTAGACACTTATTACACAATCAAGACATGTTAGAGTGTTCTAGAAAAATCAATTTAGAGCTGATTGCAATTTATGATGTGTGAAGATTGTGCATCATTATAATACAAATTTTCAAAAGACAATTTCAACACATGTAGCTGAGGTGTGACACACCTATTTCAACTTCTTGGAGGTGGAGCTTGTTTAGCACTTTGATTAGTGAAGGATAATCCACACATGAATTGTGACATTGAAGAGGGCAAGACACACAAGGAAACATTTCAAAAGCAAGCAAGTGCTGAAATTTCAGCACATGGACTATCATGGCCGATTTTTGCACCCTCATTGTCTTAAATTTTCTTCCAAAATTTAATGGGAATCATTTCATGGTTGATTGGTAATAAACATACTTGATTTTTACCATATGTTTCAGATTTTTAAGTTTAATTGCTACCACATTTATGGAGTGCCAAGATCGATTAAAGATGGCCAATCATGAAGTGACAACTAACTAGGTGAAGACAAGTCACTCGTCCAATTATATTTCGCCAAGTAAGCAAGAGTGTGTAACCATTTATACAAAGCAATCTTCCAAGGGTATTCAAAAAAAATTTCAAGGAAGAATACAACTCTAGGGGGCGGCCACATCAACTATAAAAAGGGGGCAAGATGATTCAAGCATGGCTAAGCCAAAGTTCATAGTCTTTCAAGATCAAGCAAGACTATTCTTTTCTTCTCTTATTCTTTTTTCTTGCTCTTAGCCTCAAGCTTATCATTCTTATATTCCATATATTATATAGGCTTTGTTCATACCACCCACATACGTTCATTTCTTGTACAAGATTGATCAATGTGTGATCAAAACCTTCATTTGATGGGTGATGGTGTTCGTGTTCTTGTTTTTGTTTGTTTGATTGTAAAAAAGGCTGGAGTTGGTGTTTTAACTCCAGTCACCCTTGTGTGAATGTGTTATTTGTGATTAGTGAATACCAAGGAAGCTATCCTCAAAGACTGGAGTAGGTTGATTTAACCAAACCAGTATAAAAATCTCGTTGTTATTTACTTTCAGCACTTTTACTTTCAGTTTTTAGTTTTTTACATCGTTTTCATATTCACGGGAAAAATAGCAAACATTTTGAAAAAGCACAAAATTGTGCAAAAACATAGCCACATGTCTTAGATTTCATTTGGCACAAGTTTCATCGAATTTGGTTAAGTCACAAAAACTTTCATATTTCAGAGACTTGTGCAATCTAATTCTCAAATCTGCAAAGGTTGAGAACATGAATGTGGTTGACATACTTACCAAAAGAATTTTGAAAAACTATTTCAACCCATTAGAGTACACATCTTGAGGGTCATACAATAAATTTTCAGATCATTTAGAGTTGTCAATTAATAAGAATAAATTTTTCATTTTGGAGCATAGTTTCTGGGAGATTGACACAATCTATGGGAAAACGTTTTTTCAAGAGGTTACACTTATAATTTTAGTTTTGTGACACACTAACAACATTCGAGAGCATATTTTCACCAAATTTCACAATTTTTGGAGGTCTAAGAACTGGTCAACTAGTTAAATCAAACCAGGACATGAAAACAGAAACTGTATTCAGAAGTGAGTTATTTGGTCTAAAAAGTTTTCAAACCCAAATTTTCCGCACTCACTATTCAACCCCTCTTCTAGTGGTGCTATACAGGTCCTACAAGTGGTATCAGATCCATGCACACTCACTACAAGAAGATTCAACAATTTTTGTGAGACTGCATCCACTAGTCACAAAACCGAGTAAGAAGGTATTTGAGGCCAAAGGCCTCCTCTTTTCGATGGTGAGTCTTTTGTACAATGGAAACTTTTTATGAAACTTTTCCTTATGGCTATTGATATAGACTTATGGTCCATCATATAAGATACTCCTTTTGTTCCGTCTAAGATACTACTATTGATGGAGTTGCATTAGAAGTTGTAAAACCTAAGAAGGAGTATACCGTAGAAGATAAAAAGAGATTGAGTATGAATGCTAAGGCTATGCAACTTCATCTAAATAAAATAAGTAAAAGTGAATCAAGTTATGTGTCAAATTGGTCTAATGCCCAAGAAATGTGGAGATGTCTTGAAATGAAACATGAAGGTACTAGTCAAGTTAAAGAGTCCAAGATAAACATGCTTATGTCTACTCTTGAACCTTTCAAATTACCAAATGAATCCATTGTCGATATGGATTTAAGATTGACTAACATCTACAATTACCTTGAGTCTCATAGAAATGTAATTTCTTTATATGAGAAGGTGCAAAAGGTATTAAGAAGCCTCCCATCTGAATGGGATCCCAAAGTCACCGCAATCAAACAAAGTAAGGAAACCGAATCAATAAAGATGGAGGTATTAATCGGATTGCTAAAGGTATATGAAAAGAAACCCACTTTAAGAAATTCTGAATCGACTTCTAAACAAGATAAGGCTATAGCATTTAAGTCAAATGAATACATCTCTACCTGTTTTAATCGTGTAGATGATAACGACATGGATTCCAATAATGAAGATTTAATCAATTTGGCTAAAGGATTAAGAAAAATCATGATAAAGTCGTTTAAAAATAAACCTAAGCCTAATTCTTCTAAGAACCATAGAAATAAGAACAATGATAAAGATATTAAATTCTATGAATGTGGAGACTTGGACACCTATCATATGACTGCTAGAACAAGGACAAACAAATAAACAAAAACCATGACAAGGAATGGACTAGACCTGTCTCAGAACCTAAACAAAGGAGAACAAGAAGAGCCTTCAAAGCCTCCACATGGAGTGACTCATCCGATTCTGAGACTGAAGGAACCAAAGAAGAAATGGCACAAGGATGCTTTGCATCCAAGGCATCAAATGAGGTACATTCTGATTCTGATTCTGATTGTGAGCCTTCTTATGATGATTTATTTTGTCAATATCTTGAGTTTCATAAGTTTTTAAGGCTCTTGCAAAAGAAAGGAAACGCTTAATTGAAGACAAGAAATTGTTAGAGTCCTCTGACACGAATCTTGTATCTCAATTAAACGATGCAAAAGAAGAGTCGTCTTGCATGATAAATTCTATAAAGTCTGAAATTTCATCCTTGACATCCGAGAATAATGAAATGAAACTTGAGATTTCAAATTTCAAATCAAGAAACACGGATTTAGAAAAGATAGTAAAGCAATTCGATACGGGTACTTGCATGCTAGCTAGATCATCTCATTTCCTCACAAAAGCATGAAAATGATAAAATCGGATTAGGGTATGTTGAAGATAATAAAGTACAAAATAAGTTTACCAACTTTATTTTATCTTCAGGCAAGAAACCACATCCATGTAAGACAACTATACATCCTAAGAAGATGTCTAGTGCACCACCTATTATTTCTCATTTCACTCTTTATCTTTCATTACAAACAAAGTACAATCATGTACCTTATAGATATGAAACAAAGCCATTGATCCATATTCGACGCTCATATCATTCTAATGCATCTAGATCACGAACTATTCATGCAAACGGAAATGCATATCCGAGACCATACAATGATGGTTTCGGCCATATGCCAAATCGAAATGCCTATAAAATATACATTGTATTGATTCTTCATCTCTCTTTTCACCTTTTGTAAGACCAAGAAAGGTCACCCAACTTTGGGTACCAAAGGGTAAGCTTGCAAAGGGTTGAATCAATAACCCTTAAGGATGCAATAGAAATATATGATGAGCATATCACACTAGAAATGCGTGATTCTTTGTATAAATTGCTCTTAATTGCCACGTATGAAAATTTACATTCTAAATTA
>AP025075.1:12522758-12546799 GCA_036186865.1 Eustoma russellianum | reverse complement strand
ATTATGTATGTGCGTGTATAAGATATATATATATATATACATATGCATTCCACATGGCGTGTATATGTATGTATACCTACATATGTTAATATGATAAAATAAAGAAAAACAATATAGTGCATGAATTACAAGAAATATCAAGTTGCCCAAGAAGCCTAAAATTCGGCCAAGGCATGAATGGGAATTCTAGAATTCTCTAGCAAATTTTATTAGTTGAAATAATTACTTAAAGTCTACTACACCATTAAGGCAAGAAGTTATTATGCAAAGAATAAATAGAAAATAAAATAGATATGCATTTAAGGAACAAGTAAGACAACTCATTAAAGAAGGAAGTAGTGTTGTTGAGGTCATAAAGACCCCAACCTAAAAATCGGCCATCATGCCTAATTAACCATGGAGGATTTCAAAAACCTACCATGGTTACTCTTCCATTAAACCAAGGTTAAGATAACCATGATTTGATAAAGTAACTTGGGTTAACACTAAAGTAACCCTAGTTGGAATAAATTAACCAAGGTTATACTAACCTAACCTTGATTAACATGCAAGAAAGCCCTAACCCTCACAAAAATCCCTCCAAAACCGTCCCCCTCTCCTAAGTCCCTAACATGTTTTAAATCAAACCATTCTAGAAACATCTACCTTCTCATCATGCAAGAGCAAAACACTTAGACAATCTCCATTCCCCTCACCAAGATTTCGCCCCCTCCATCTTGAAGGATAGAAGTTCAACTTCACTTCAAGACTCAAGAAGACATCTAGGTAAGTCTTGTTCCAAGTTTCCTTAAGAGAATTCTCATTTTTGGTAAAGAATGAAGCTCACATGAACTCTCTTTCTCCATACCCAAAACCGTGGGTTTCATGGTTGAAATAGGTTAAAGCCATCAACTTTCTTAGGTGGTGACATATTGTGGTGCTTGAATCTCCATTCCAAGCTCATTTTGGTAAGATGCTCTAGCCCTCAAACCTATCCTATTTCCTCTATTGAATAAAGAACTAATCTTTTCATTTCACTCCCTTAAAACCGTATGCTTAAGGTGAAGAAGGTGAAGGATTTCATCACATCTCACTTCATAACCAAGCCAAGACAAGAGTTTTAGCTTGAAGAGGCAAGTATACTTTAACCCCTTACAATATATGTGATTATGTGCATACTTGAATGTCTAGAAGCTTAAGACATGATTTTAGTGAAAATATGCCTAAGTTGTTACCTTTTTTTATGATTTGAAAGGTTGGATGATAGACCTCTCTTATGTTGCAATATAAAGCATGTTTAAACTTGAAATAAGAGCTAAAAGTGATGGATTAGGGACTGCCCTATGTTTGATATTGAATGAAACATGATTGGTATGAAACCTAGCATTTTAGTGATTTCTCTATACATGTCGGCTGGAAACAGAATTCTGGACAGATTTTATGCCGAATTGATGGACTTAATTAAGGACCTTCTAAACGTTGGATTGAGCTTATTTTTGGTGTGGTCGTAGCTTATTATGTCTAGTTTATTGTGGCGTTGGAATTTCTGGAAAATCATTTGTGGATTGGTCAGAAATGAATTTTTAGTATCAAGGGGTCAAAACAGTTTCTGGTCGTACCACCTTAGGGAGAAAAATTATTTATGTACCTTAAACATCTTGGATTGACCTGAAATTTTTACAAGAAGTACTTAAGACATAGAGCTAAGTATCCATGTAAAGAAATTGATTTTATCTGTTGATTTTGATGGTAAACCATTAAGGGAAAGTTGGTGTAACATTCTGGAAAACAGGACAGATTGACCCTTTGTGCTTGTATGAATTGTATCGTATTTATTTTGACCTGTTTTGGTGAATGGGCATTTGAATATTGTTCATAAAGGAAATAGGAAAGATTTCCAGGTGCTAAGTGAGCCCCATGATAAGTTTATGGATGGAGACAAGGTAAGGAATGGAGTTGAGAGTGCAACAGAATTTCTGTTGTACCCTTGTTGGGAATTATTTTTATTGAGGTACCTACGCTTGTCAAAATCGCATGAAATTTGTACAGAATGTAGTTAAGATCATGTGGTGCATGTCCATATTTTTAGTTTCTGGAAAATAGGCTCAAAAGGTTGATTTTGAGGCCGGACAATACATGACATGCTGCTGGATCGTTTTCCAGCCCATGAAGAAAGTTGTTTATGATGTTATAAGTGCATTTTACCATGTTGCATCTCATGCACTTGCATTGACATGCTCATATGTTCCATGCTCATGATTTTATCGATGTTTTATATAAAGTTTCTGTTTTGAAAGAATTTCGTCCCTTCTGGCCAGCTTAACCCGCTACAGATCCGGGGTTAATTGATCTGAAGAAGTATAAGAACCGATCCAGGCCCGATATTATAGGTCTGATGAAATATAGGAACCGATCCAGGCCCGGTATAATAGGTCTGAAGAGTATAAGAACCGAGCCAGGTCCGGCATAATAGACCTGAAGGTGATCATGTTATAAGAACCGAGTCATGCCCGGTATAATAGGCTGACACACTCTCTTGTTTTATGATGAGCATGATTTAAAAGAAAGAAAGAAAGTTCAAGTATTTTTATGAGCATGTCGAAAATGAAGAGAAAGAATGTTTTCCGTTGCATTTGCATCACATTCACATTTTCATACACATTATGCATGATATCTTTTCATAGAAGTAAAGTTGGCTATAGTACGTAGAATCTAACTAAGTGGTGACATTTAGATCTTAGCTAAGTATCGATATGATTTTAAGTATGATGCTTCGGAAAGGTATTAACAGGTACGTTTTAACTTAAGGAATTGGGGTTTGATTCTTGTATGCCGTTTTCTCTTTATTGTACGGTGTTATTGTATACTTGCTGGCGACTTTGTCGCACACCCATTTATTTTTCCCCCCAGAGCTAGGTAATGAAGTCGAGTGGATTGATGATGAGCCAAGGGTGCCATACCCATAGGTTATTGAAGTCGTTGTTAAGAGAATGAGGATGGAAGCTTTTGATGAACCTTTGGGACATTTTGGGACTTAGCTATTTTCGGATTCTTTTCGGATAATGTTGTATAAATTCGCGGTGTAGTTTGCCATCGGTTCAGTTTGTATAATTTTGCTATGTATTCGCGATTTGACGCTTTCGGATTAAGGTTCAAATTCTACCGTATTTTTATCTACCTGTTAAGATCGTGACTTTGTAATCCATGTTTATCCATGGGTTTTATGAGTTAAGTATCGACGCTTTGTACTTTTCCGAAAGGGAAGGTACGGCGGGTGCACCGTACGAGGGGTAGCCGAGTACGGGGCGCTACAGTAAGACCTTGTCTGGGACAAGGGCTCTCTACCTCTATATATACGCATGATCTGCAGGCTGAGTGTAACACCTTATCCGGGACAAGGGTTCTCTGCCTTTCAGTTACGTCTATGACATTCTGTATGGATAGTTGCCTCGCGCCTAGTCCTGGGGGAGGACGTCGAGGGCAAAATACGTTATTACAGAGTGTAACACCGCATCCGGGACTCGGGTTCTCTGTTATAATACGTCACCATTAGTCCTATGGATGTATGAGGTAACACCGTGGTTGGACCATCGAGATT
This sequence comes from Eustoma russellianum, assembly GCA_036186865.1. Classification (NCBI taxonomy): domain Eukaryota; kingdom Viridiplantae; phylum Streptophyta; class Magnoliopsida; order Gentianales; family Gentianaceae; genus Eustoma; species Eustoma russellianum. The sequence goes on along the minus strand of AP025075.1, from coordinate 12,543,222 downwards.
CATAGACGGTACTCGTGGCTACTCGAGGAATCATTCAATGTCTCGTGGATACAATTCTTATGTTATGCAAAGTGCTATAGCCACTCATGTCATGTCATGTTTATGTATGTACGAAATGAAAGGTTTTTCAAAACTTTATAATATGCATATGTCACGATCATGTCTCATGTACCCTCTAGTGGCTCTAAGTCATGAATCTGAAAAACCGAGACCAAGTATGATTAGAGATCAAAAAGAAACAAACCAAAGAAGATCGTACCCAAGAACGAAGTAACTATAGGATAAGACAACAAGTTTAACAGAAAAGTCTATTTATATTATGATGCTTTCTATCTGTGATAGTTATTCATGATATGGTATCTGCTTTATTATTTCAGCACTTACTCTATGCTTTACTATTTCTGTTTACATTGAGCATCTGACATCTGTGTTACACCATACTGTACCAACCACTACCCCTGTCCCCATGTATGATCTACTTGATGAACCTAGGCGGAAATATTTGCTGAGTGATTCGTTATCGCTCACCCTTTTATTTCACCATGCAGATCCACAGGTCCCTGAACCATAGTTTATGAGGATGAGCCTCGAGAGTAGGCGCAAGAAGCTGATGAGTAGGTGGATATGGCCTCTTTTATATTTTGGACCTTCAGCTCTGTATTATGCTATTTTGTACTAATGATGTACTCATGGCACTTATGCGGATGTATCAGGATGTACTCCTTTTGATGTTTATGTCTCCTTATGTTATTTCGCTTCTATGTAGTGATACATGTTCCTATGATTTGTACATGTATGTTATCGACGCCTTGTAGTTCTCGTAGCAGAGTACGGCGGGTCCACCATGCCGAGACCTTAGTCTCGGGCAGGGCGCTACATCAACTATAATAAGGGGGCAAGATGATTCAAGCAAGGCCAAGCCAAAGTTCATATTCTTTCAAGATCAAGCAAGACAATTCTTTTCTTCTCTTATTCTTTTCTCTTGATCTTATCCTGAAGCGTATCATTCTTATATTCCATATACTATATAGGCTTTGTTCGTATCACCTACATATGTTCATCTCTTGTACAAGGTTGATCAAAGTGTGATCAAACCTTTATCTGTTTGGTGGTGGTGTTCGTGTTGTTGTTTTGTTTGTTCAATTGTAAAAGGGTAGAGTTGGTGTTTAACTCTAGTCGTCCTTGTGTTAAGGTGCTATTTGTGATTAGTGAATACTGAGGAAGGTGTCCTCGAAGACTGGAGTAGGTTGATTTAACCCAACTAGAAGGATAATAAGGTGGTTAGGGTCAACTTGCTTGATAAACAAGGCGTGTCACTATGACTTTGGTTAAAACCAAGAGACATAACTGCAGAGTTAAATCTTCTAAACCAAGATCTAGGGGATTGTTTTAGGCCATAGAGTGATTTTTTTAGTCTGCATACCATATTCTTATTTGAGTCATTGATGAATCCAAGTGGAATATGCATATGTCCTTCTTATTTGAAATAATTCCTTTTCTTCTTGCTTCTTGATGGCGCGAAATGTGAAATATCTGTATATAGATCTTTTCCCCAGCTAGGGGAACGTTTATTGGATCTGGACTTCTGCTTATCTTCTTGATATGTCCTGTTTATTGATTGAAGTAGTTGCGTTATTTAAATTCTTTTCCTGTGCTCCTTTAATTTTGTATTTTTTGTTTTTGGTTATCTGTGCTTTATCAAATACTCAATCCTCGGTGGTGGTGCCTCCCTTGCCGCTGTTGTCTCAGCTAGATCTGCGATTTCAGCTCGAGTTTAGACGGGTCCAGTCGGGTAAACCCGAGCTTAGTGGAACAGCTGGGATTTTGCAGAAACCACCCAGCGTATTTTGTCATATGAAATATAATTATTGATTGGATAAAGTTTCTTTACACATGCCCTGACTCTCTTTCTCACAGCAATAGGTATGTTATCCACAAGTAATGCTTCCCTATAAGAAGATGTGGCCTCATTGTTTTTAGACACGTTTCTGGAAGAGCTCATAGATTGATCAGAAGTAGGTAGATTCCTTTGAGAAAGAGAGTTATTCTCCCCCTCAGTTGGAATATCAGCTTCCTTGATAGGCTCAGTCCTTATTATGTCAATGATACTTCATAGATTATTTTCTGATTCATGATCAATATCAGATGTAGTAGAACCATAGTAACACTTTGAATCATAAACTACTACATTCTGGGAGACATACATTTTCATGGATCCAAATGATTAACATTTATATCCTTTTTGAATATTAGCATACATAAGGAAGATACATTTTTCTTATCTCATGTTAATTTTGCTCTTGAATTTCTCAGGAATATGTCTATACAAAACACACCCAAATACCTTCATAGGCAGCTCTGAAAACATCTTTGAACCAGAATATGACTGAGACAAAACGTGCTTAGGAGAGTCAAAATTAAGAACTTTAGAAAGCATTTTGTTAATAAGATGAGTTGCGGTAAGCACTCCCTCAGCCCAATAATGCTTAAGAACCTTCATTGACATCATGATTGCCTTTGTTACTTCAAGGAGATGTCTATTTTTCCTCTCTGCCACTCCATTTTATTGTGGAGTGTAAGTGCAGGAGATTTGATGAAGGATTCCCTTAGTTCCAAGATATTCCTTAACAAATTTTTCAAGATATTCCATTCCATTATATGTCCTTGAAACTTTAATTGAAGAGTTGAACTGATTGTGAACCATACATATGAATCATCTCTTAATTATGTCAGCAACCTCATATTTATGCTTCGATAAAAATACCCAGCTTACTCTGGAGTGATCATCAACAAATGTGATGAACCACTTGTTTCCATTGATGTTAGCAACCCTTGAGGGCCCCCTAACATCTTAGAGAACCAAGCTGAAAGGAGAGCTCCCTTCATAACATTTTGCAGGAAAATTAGTTCTACAGCTTTTGTCAAATTGAGAATTTTTACAAAATATATCTCTTTGATTGATATTGGCAAACAAGACCGGCATAAGTCTTCTAAGATACAAGAATTTAGGATGTCCTAATCTCTTATGCCGTAGAAAAATACTCTCAGTATTCCTACTAGCTGTCATACATAAGCCGAAACTAGTTTATTACTGAGAGGACTTGATTCTTCAGCCTAAAGAAGAAAAAGTCCATTGACTTTGTTAGCACTGCCAATCTTCTTCATAGAGAAGATTTCCTAAAAATAACATGTAGAAGGTTAGAACCTTACTTCACAAGTGTTATCCTAAGCAATTTGACCCACATATATTAAGTTGAAACTTAATTCAGGAATAAACAAGACACTTTTAAATTTTATGGTTTATGTTAACTGTATATTTCCACTGCCAAGGATATTAATCCTAGCCCCATTAGCAAGTTTTACTTTAGGAGGATTGGCAAATGGCATAAAGTCAATTAGTTTATCTCTATTCCAAGTCATGTGATGTGCGGCACTAGAATCTACTATCGAGGTAGAGCGAAGTTTAGAAGGTGTAGCATAGTTAGCCATAGTTGCTTGAATAGATTCTTGATTTATCTAAAGAGGCTTCTGCTTTGGTTGAAACTGCTTCATGAACTGAAAGATAGTATCAAGTTGGGACTGAATAGAAACACCAGATGGTCTAGTAACATAGTTGCTGGAGGCTACTAAGTTTGATCCTCTCCAGCTCCCATGGTTGGAAGCTTGTGATCTCCATGGTTCTGGATCCTTCCACTGCTCATTAAACTTTCAAGGAGGTCTCCCATGCTTAGCATAGCATTTGTCCTCAGTTGAGTTGGAGTGCATATCCTTGTGACAGCATGAGTAGCAGCTTTATCACATTGTGCTGTCTTAGGTGCAGGAACTGCCATAGCAGCTCCTTCAGTAGAGGAAGTAGAACTCATCATGAGTTTTATCCTACACTCATCTTGTTTGATCTTAGAGAAAACAACATTGATAGAGGGAAGGGACTTAGTACCAAGAATCCTTCCTCTAACAACATCAAATTCTTTGTTTGAACCAGCTAAGAATCTGAAGATTCTCCTGGTTTCAGTGATGTTTTTATACATCTTATCAGCTGCTTGGTTTGGCTATTTATGTGTGTCAAACATATCAATTTTCTGCCAGATTCGATTAAGTTGCCCAAAGTACACATTTACGGGTAAATCTCCTTGTTTTATGCCATGGAGCATGACATCAAGCTCATAGAATTAAGACATGTTGTCTAGATTTGAGTACATTTCATGTGATGCTTGCCAAATCTCAGCAGTAGAGTCATAGAGGATGAAGTTGTCACATACATCCGTGGTCATAGAACTGATTAAACATGATATGATCATGGAATTTTCTGCATTCCAAGTCTTGAACTACTCAGAATTCTCCTCTGGAGTTATAGTTTAAGACCTTAGATAAGCTTCCTTACCTTTACCAACTATGAACATCTTAACAGCTCAAGAACAAGCCAATTATTTGTTGCCATTAAGCTTGTGGTTGGCTATAGCCATAGGATTTGAATCAATTGTGGATTGAGATGAACTCACCCTAGTTGAGGTAGCATGGATCACAGGACTAGTAACAGATGGATCTTCACTGCCTGTAGATTCCATCATTCAAATTTCACAGAACACGTTTGAAGAAGATGAACAGTGATATAGTTTTTGAAATTCTGAGATTTTTAACTGGAATGATCACACTTAGCTCAAAGGCTCTGATACCATATAGAAAAATAACACAATTTACGCACAAGATTCTCACAATTGTGAGAAAGAACACTGGTATATTCAAATGAGAGAGGAGTGACATATATATACATTACACATCCAACGGCTAGTTGGTTGCTGAAAACAACAGCTCCAACGGCTACTTTGTTGGGTAAAAACTGATGTGTAAAATCCTAAATTATCATCAAACTGATGATTATCATCTAGTCTAATGATCAATCAATACAACTGCATAATTATTCCCTAAGTAAATACAAATATCAGTGAGAAATAAGGCTGTATGAGAGTGTTCGATGCAATAACCAATATGTTCAATGAAATATCCCAATGATAGTGCAGAAATGGTTCCTTTTCATCCCCTGATCCAATTACCCCTTTAATCTTGGGTTGAGTCTGCAATGTAATCATCATGTATTCCAACAGTATAATTATATAAACTTTTTTAATAGAATTATATTTATATTTATGTTATTTTCATATTTAAATATCTGTGCAATTATCTAATCTGTTTTTCAATAGAATTATATATTTATTTATATTATTTTTTGATTTAAAAATATATACAATTATATAAACTGTTTTAGGACAAAGTTATATATTTACTTATATTATTTTTGTGTTTAAATCTATACATAATTATATAAACTGTTTTCGAAAAGAATTGTATTTATTTATATTGTTGTCCGAGTTAAAAATATATACAATTATATAAATTGTATCGGTAGATTATTATATATATATGTATATATACTGTTTTTGTATTTAATGTATACCTAATTTTATAAACTGTTTTGATTAAAGTTAAATATATATATATATATATATATATATATATATATTGTGCTACTATTATATTTATATGTTTATCAAATTACTAAAACTGTTTTTGATGAGTTTATCTATTTAGTTATTTTATTTTTAGATTTAAGAATTTATAAATTTTTATAAACTGTTTTCGCCAAAAATATATATATGTTATATATTTATTTGTATTATGTTGGTGAATAAACTATTTTGGCCAAAATGATATATGTTATATATTTATTTATTTTATTTATAGAATTAAAAAGATATATATTGGTGAATAAACTACTTGGACCGACTTTCATGTAGGAAATTGTATTTGAAGTGAGTATAGTTATATGAATGTTTTAAATGGGTGACAAAAAAATAATTGTTGGTGTGTGGATCTGTAGGGGTATGCATGCACGTATATATGCACGCGTATGGGCGCGGGCATATGCATGAGTATGGATGCACCGGATTATGAGTGATTGTGCATTTTCATTCATGGTACGAGCATTGCATTTGACAGGTGAGAAAATATCACTTATTACCCAAACGTTAATCAAAGTTTCCATTTAACATTTAAATGTTGTCAAACCTCATTGATCACCCAAAGGTGGCCTAACGTGACTTAGTTAACACTAAAATACCAGCTGTGACCTTTGACTTTTTAAATGCAACCGTGGACCATCCTAAAATGGATTTTAACCCGTATGAATTACCCATTTTACCATTCGTCGCTTGGATTAGCACTTAAATTGCTAAACCGTCTGCCATTCCACCCTTCCCAACCAAAGACAACTTCTCTCTTCTCCAAGAAGCCAGCGATGCTTCACCTTCTTCCCTCAATCCCATTGAATTTCTGCAGTCTCTTCTTTGATTTTGTTCTATTGCATGCAATAATCTGAGTGGGGTAGTCCATTGGCTGGTGATTTTGTTGGTGTTTACGTTTTTAGAGGGTTTCAGACAAGAAGCAATGAGTTTGAGGCTAACAAATAGAATGCTCTTCCTCCTATGTATAGCAAGAAATCACTCAGTTTTATTTGAATGATTATGGCGTTCCCCTATTTGCTGTGGTTTTTAACATAATCACTATATTCTGTCAAGTTATAGAAATATGTCAAATTAATGCCCTTCTATCCTTACCCTTTTGCACGTGTAGGGATTTTTGGATGATAGGCTCAATTTTTGTTTTAAAGTTTAAGTTTTTTCTACTGTTGCTACGTTTTTGGACATAATCAATGTGTTGCGTCCGTATAGGATGAAAAGAAGTGATCTTCATGCCTTTTTCTTTTTACCCGAGTGCATGTGATGGATTTGTGGATGATAAGATCAATTTTTTAGTAGTACGTGTAGTTATGCCTGATGCAATTGTGTTTTAACTTCTACAATTGTGTTATGAGTTTCGCAATCGTATTGTGTTATGAGTTTTGCAATTCTTTGTGTTTGTAAACTATTTTAACACATTTGGTTTTGTACAATGCATGGCTTCATAGGTGTAAATACTAACAATTCACTTTGATTATGCATTATAGGGGACTGTTCCTGCATTTGCCTATGGCAAAATATACTGGGGGTTGACTGTTTCATATACGATAATGTGGAGGAGGATGAGGTATCATTAGTTTACATGGAGGAAATGTGTGAGGAAAATGGGGTATTTGGTAAGAAAAAGTACTATAGGGTTGAGGGTGACAAGTTTGTTTTTTTATCCACGGACATGGAGTTATACTTAGCAACGAAGGATTGTGTCCATGGATCAAGAATACTGGAATTGTATGTGGAACAGTTGGTTGATCCTACCACTACATTGCCCTTGGCCATGGAGGCTGGTGGGCATAAAAACAAATTGCTCAAGAGGAACTGGAGGCTGATGGTAGTGAGGGAGAGGCAGATACTGAGGATGAAATTGGTGATGGTGATGCACAGGTAGAGGAAGAAGCAATGCTGATGTAAATGTAGATAAAGATGTTGTGTATCATTCTGATGAGTCTGAATATAATGCTGAGGAATTAATAGATTCAGAAATGCGCTTCACTGAATATGATGATGATGGTGAAGATGATTCATCTGTTAATGAGAGTGGTGATGGTGGACTTAATGATAATGATAGCAATTCTGATAATAGGGGGACAGAAAACTATGTATCAGATGAAAGGGGTACGGACTTAGCTAACAGTGATGATGAGGTCAACCAACGATTAGAATGTTTAATCCAATGAATGATATGGATAAGCCTGAGTTCTTTTGTGGATTGAGGTTTGCTGATGTGCAAACTTTTAAAATGCGGTGAAGATATACTCAATAAATATGGGGAGGCCAGTTATAGTAGTTAGAAGTGATAAGGCCAGGTGTGGTGTTAAGAGTAACAATAAGGGTTGTGAATGGTTTCTGAGGTTGGGTTTGGATAGGAGACATGGAAACTATGTGGTTAGGGTAATGAACAGAAAGCACAATTGTAGCTGTACTGTTCGAAATACAGCTGTAAGATCAGGCCTGATTGAAAAGAAGTATGTGGATGGGTTTGCTGCAAAACTAAATTTGAATTTGACCATTTTTAGACAGAAGGTGATGAGGGAGTTGATATGCAATGTGAGTAAAACTGAAGCCTTTAGAGCCAAAAAAAGAATTAAAAATGATTAGAGATATGCAGGAGGATGAGTATAAACTAATATAGCCATATATGGAGGAAGTTAAGAGGAGCGATCCTAATGCAACCATGACTGTCATGACAACACCCTCAAATGATTCTATTCTTATGAGGGAAGAAGATGTGTTACTTAGGGAAGCAAATATACCTCTTGTGGTAGACCAACCAAGATTCCAGAGGCTATATTGTAGTTTTACTACAATAAAGCTAGGTATGATCAGTGGTAATAGGAAGATATTTGGTATTGATGGTTGTCGTCTAAGGTAAAAGAATGGCACAATGTTGCTCACTGCTATAGGCATTCATCCAAATAATAACCTTTACCCCATAGCACATGCAGCGGTTGAGGCTTAATCTAAGGATTTTGGGTCTTGTTTCTTTGGAATTTAAGGACCGATTTGAAGATGGTGAAGGATTGTGAGTGGACTATTATATCAGACAAGGAAAAGGGCTGATCCAAGCATGCGAAGATGTGCTTCTAAAAGCACATCATAGGTTTTGTGCAAGGCACTTTTATGAGAATTGGGCACTTGCTGGTTACAACAGCATTCCTTTCAAAAAAGCTTATTATGAGGCTGCCATGGCAACAACGGTTGTTGGTTTTAAGTGTGCAATGAGGAAGATTGAGAAGCTGAATCCTGATGCAGCAAGGTGGATGGAAGACAAACCACCAAGACAATGGAGTATGTCACACTTCAGCCCAATGTCAAAGTGTGATATGATCTTAAACAATGTTTGTGAGAGTTATAATGCAGTCCTTCCTGAAGCCAGACAATTGCCTATTCTTTCTATGTTTTAATAGATAAGGAAGTATAATATGGTAAGGATTCAAGAGAATAGAGAGAGGGTCCAAAAGAAGTGGGCAGATAAGAGAATTTGTCCAAGGATAAGTGCAAGATTAGGGAAGATGATAGATGCAACTGCTGATAGTATCCCTTACAAGTCTGAATATAAGAGTTTCAATGTCAGCAATGGGATGGTAGGAATTTTTGTGTAGACTTGAAAGAGCATACTTGTACGTGTAGAAAATGGGAATTGAATGAGATTCTATGCACTCATGCTTGTGCAACAATAGACTATCATAGCAAAGATCTTATGGACTATGTGGCTAAGTGTTATGTTATGAGGTTAAAACTTACATCAAAGTGTATGAGTTACCTATACACCCATTTGTGGGCTTAAAGCAACTACCTGAGACAGAACAAGATCCAATAGTCCTCCCACAAATGAAAAGATTAGCTGGTAGGCCAAAGAGGCTTAGGAAGAGATCTGCCAGGGAAGCTGAGTTAGTTAAGGTTCAAAGAACTAAGGAACTGTAATACACATGTTGAATAGAGTAGGCCAACTACAATTATGTGGGAATACAATAAGACAAGACACAAGGAGAGAAGTTGTCCCAAACTTTTAATTGAACAGCCAAGTGTTCCAACTGAGGTAAAATTTATGCTATATTGTTGATTCCTTCCTGTATTGTGTATGATATGTTATAAGAACAAAGGAGACGCATAGTGTTGTGGGAACTATAGAGGGATTAAGTTGCTAAGCCATACCATGAAGTTATGGGAGAGAGTAATCGTCACTCGAATTAGGAGAGAAACTCAGTTACGGTGAACCAATTTGGTTTTATGCCAGGAAGGTCAACTACGGAAGCAATACACATTCTCAGGAGATTAATGGAGAAGTATAGGGAGAAGAAACGCAATTTACATATGGTTTTCATTGATCTTGAAAAAGCGTATGATAGTGTGTCACGTAGCCTGATATGGGATGGTCTGGATGCAAGAGGGATCCCTATTAAGTATATAGACAAAATTAGAGATATGTATGCTAGGACAAAAACAACCGTTCATACGCCTGTGGGGAATACAGACTTCTTTCCGGTAGAGGTCGGTCTCCATCAAGGGTCTGCATTGAGCCCATTTCTTTTTGGAGTTGTCCTTGACGAGTTTTCAAAGCCGATACAGGAGGCAGTTCTGTGGTGTATGCTTTTTGCTGACGATATTGTATTAGTTGCAGAAAGTAGACATACTCTGAGATGAGACTAGAGCAGTGGAGAGGTGTTTTAGAGAGAAAAGGCTTAAAGATTAGTCGTTCTAAGATCGAGTATCTGCATTGCGACTTCAGCGGCGTAACAGACAGTGAGGATAGCCAGCTCACCATCGATGGTCAAGTGGTACCACAGTAAGTAAGTTTAAGTACCTAGGATCATTTGTGCATTAGAATGGCGACATAGATAATGATGTAGCACATTGAGTTCAAGCAGGCTGGTGTAGATGGAGAGCGGCCTCAGGGGTGCTGTGTGACAAAAATTTCCCAACTAAATTAAAGGAAAAAGTTTATAGAGTGGCAGTGTTACCGGCAATGTTATATGGGACAGACTGCTGGGCCATCAAGAGGTCACAATTACAGAAGATGGAAGTGGCGGAGATGAAGATGTTAAGATGGATATGTGGGCATACAAGGCTAAACCGGATCAGAAACGAGGCGTTTCGAGAAAGGTTAGGCGTGGCTAGTATAGCAGATAAGATAAGGGAGGGCAGAATGAGATGGTTTGGGCATGTCAAGCGGAGACAGACAACGGCGTTGGTCAGAGCAATTGAAAGCCTTATTGTAGAGAGGAACAGGAGTAAAAGCAGACCCAAACTGACTTGGGATGAGCAGATAAGGGACGACCTACTAGATTTGCACCTCTCTGAGGACATGGTCCATGATTGGATTTCCTGGAGACATAAGATTAAGGTTAACAAGGTATAGGTCATATATAGGGACACTTTAGAGTATATTTAGGGACATAGATAGACATAGTCACTATTTACGCTCTAGGTTGACTCTCCACTTAGTTGCATATGTTATATCGTTGTTTTATATTACATGTACACATACACGTGATGTGTATTTTAATATCGAAAGTCCTTTCTTTGTATTTCTTTAATTTCCTCACTAACACACTAGCACAACATATCTCTATTATCATGTCATTTACGCAGGTAGATACAGAGTCGGGGGTCTCACTAGAAGCAGACTTTCTATCCCTTGGGATAGAGGTATTGTCTGTCTACCACTTACCCTCCTCAGACCCTAACGATAGCTTTTGTTGTCGTTGGGATATACTGTGTTCGGATGATGATGATGATTGTGTATGATATGTACTTGACTTGTGTTGTTTGTTGATTCATAGAATGTGAGCCAAGTAAATAGCAGAAATGGACAGGTGCAAATGTGTAAGATTTTCTATCAATCAGGCCATAACATGAGAAGTTGTCTACTTCGTGTAAGTTCATAGTCAAGTTTACCAACAAAAGTGAGACGTATTTTTATAAGATGTAATGCTTATTTGAGTATTTATTTGATGCAATTTTTTAAAATTGAACAACCTGAACCAACAGTGTCAAGTGCCCCTGATGAAGAGCCAAAGACCTGGCCACGTTACAGGAAAGTGCCAGGGAGTGACCAGATTCTTCCCAACTCCATGTACCGTGAAGGGACATTTTTCATGCCAAAGTCAATTATTGAAGAATCCAAGCAGGATAGGAAGAAAGGCTGATGTTGTTCGATGGGATGTCGTGAAGCCAATGTATAATTAGGATTAGTTTCTAGTGGCGTTATTGGATTAGTATCAACCTTTTGTGTTAGTGAAGGTGCTTGTTTGTATGCAAAAGCATGATGATGGCAGTTGTGCATGCGATTGGCAGTTGTTGTTGGCAGTTGGGTAGCTCTGTATACTGAACCATCTTCTCTTAAATTTTTGCTTAAATCTTTGATTATATCTTGGGTCATGATGTTGCTCTGTCCATCAATATTTTGAGCTTAAAACTTTGTGGCTAGCTATTGTACAATGACATTGTATTTTGAGTGATGCTTAATGTCTAGTCTATATATTTGACTTATTTCTGAGTCAGCAGTGTTTGTAGTTTTGTAATGACTTATTACTTTGAGTTGTGTACATATCAAATGACATTTTATTTCGAGTGATGCATCAACAAACAATTTCAAAACAAGACAAGCCATCTACGCCACACTTACAGTATATACAATGCAACATGAAAATCAACTTTGAATTGAAGTAACAATGAATTAAACTTGGCAATGTATTCTAACAAAAGAACACAACATTTCAAGGTAAACCCATACAGAACAAAAACAGCCATCACACACAACTACATCAATACATTTTCATTCATGAACTAACACCATAGCCTCAGTCCAATCACATACATCACAACTACCTAATAAAAACACACACTACATTGCCAATTTGTTGATCAAAATGACCCAGCTAAGGGTCACAAGCCACAACAAGTCTGGCTTTTCCTCTCCAAGTGATGTATCTTCACGTTGCAATTCTTTATCTCATCCTTGTACATGCTACACCTCCTTAGCAGCTCCGGTATAATCTGACACGTGCGTTCACCCATCGGCTTATCTAACCATTGGAAGAACCCACACCCTCCAACCCTATTCTAGCAAGAAAACATAAAAATCTATCACCATGCATACAGTTTTTATACTGCCAAACATTTGCAGGACAATTTTGAACTTACCTAAAACAGTGGAGATGATAAGAACCTATGCCCAGGATTTTATTAAGTCCAAGATATTATTTCAGCCATTGTTACACCACAATTGCAGCATCCTTCTAAACCCAAATAAGCCCTCCTCTGCCGACCACCAACCGAGGATGAAGAATACATATTCTATCAAGAGAGGGAATGATAAGAATATTGATTCAAGATTTTGTGTTATGGATGGATGTTGCCTGACTTTATGCAAGGGAGGGGTCGAAATTCTGGGGGGGACTATTGCAGATGGAGGAGATTGAGGGAAGGAAGTAATTTTGATGTTAATTGAGATTTTTGTGGTAAACAGTATGGAAACCGACTGCAACAGGTAAGCAGCTGGTTTCTAGTGTTAATTGAGTCACGTTGGGCCACCTTTGGGTGATCAATGAGGTTTGACAATGTTTAAATGTTAAATAGAAAATTTGACCAATGTTTGGATAATAAATGATATTTTCTCTTTGATAGGTTGTGTCTAACATGGACACAGGTGTCAAGAATGGTAGGTTGTGCTAATGTGGGCACAGGTGTAGGGGACGACAAGCTGTGTCTAACATGGATCGGGTGTCGGACGGCAGGCCGGGTCTAACATGGGCAATGGTGTCGAGGCAGGCTGGGTCTAACATGGGTACAGGTGTCGACAACGGTAGCAGTGTCTAATATGGGCACAGGTGTCAGGGTGATAAGTTGTCTCTAACACGATCACAGGTGTCACCATTAGGACCCGGGACATGCATAGCATATTATGGTTCTATAGGAGAGACATATCATTCGCTTGACTTTGACTGCACGTGACATGATTTTTAAAAAGGGCATGCATCACATGTATGTGGCATTAAAGAATGAGTTGTTTGATCGTTTACTTTTGTTCATTTTTTTGATTGTTGAAGTTATTTAGGTAAACTATATTTGCGAATGAGGACCGGATATGTTTTTACTATTTTATTTACGTCTTTACACATGTCCTCTTATATATGATCCCATAGCAGGTACAGGTAGGTACTTACGGGCACTAAAATCGCTCACAAGTAGCTGTTTATGTTTTTGTAGAGGATTCAGGGTATCATACAATTTTCATTGAAGATGATGCCGAGTGGCTTGCTAGGGGCCATAAGTTGTGAATGAAATGATATTTTAGAGGGACTTTCGAGATTTCTTTATTGATTATATTATGGGATTGTAGACAATTTATTAAGTTGGATTTATCATGTTAGTGAGTTTGTTCGGGCCTGGTCAGCCCTTGACTTATTTATTCCTTTGGATTTTGTATATATTTGATGAAGTTTTAAATTTATAATATTTCCGCGATCTTATCATATGTCATTTTGATGACGTGTACATGATTTGTATCGACGCCTTGTATTTCTCATAGTAGAATATGGCCGGTGCAACATTTCAAGTCCTAGGGCTCAGGACAGGGCGCTGCAGGCTTTGATGGCTTGCCAACCAACTGTCAGGTGCGTGGCTCACCAACCAATGCCTGCCTTGAAAGTGACTTGGCAAGGGCGACAACAGAGTTTACTTAATGCACACCTATCACATCAGCTGGCAGACTTGACTTTCAATTAGGAGGACTGGCGTGTGACGCACCATCTGAGGTTTGGCTGGTAGGGTTTGCCAGGCTGGCTACTGGCAGGCTGACAAGGCAGGTCACATCTTGGTAGTCTTTACCCGCTCGGTAAAAGTTTTGGTGGGAGAAAAGTCTAGAAATCATCCATGGCTGCTGGCATGAGAGGTTTAAGGGCAACATTACCAGGGCATTTCTAGGGAGATGAAGGCTTTGTTCCTAGTGCAAGGACTTCTTCATCTCCTCTTCCATCTCCTCACGATCATGAGCCTTTGTTGCTGTAGTTTCTGCTTCTATGCTTGCATAGAACGAGAGTTGTCATCCACTTTATCTTCTTCACATGAGGAGAGTAACTATAGCTCAACATTCATTTTTCCCTATTGAGCCATGGCGTTTTTCATCTTCCTTAATGCAGCCTTTGAGGGAAGGCCATTATTACTAGAGCTTGAAGTGTCAAGGCTACTAGCTTTGGTGCTTTTCTTCTTCTTTATCATGGTTGCCCTTGTAGCCCTGGACCGTGTCATTTTGGCAAACAAGAGAGGGGCGTTGGACCAAAAGGATAGAGGAGAGCAGGGAATAGTTAAAGAAACACAAATCAGTAGGAAGTTTGCAAGGATGAAAGAATCTAGGTTTTACCATCTTCCAAGAACAAGTTTCAACGTCTAGAGAGAGGCCTGAGAGTTTCTCTCTATAACTTATCTGTGACTGAGAGCTCTTTCTTAATAACTCAGAGCTCTTTCTTTATTATTAAAATGCAAATATATTAACTACAAGTATCTAAGAATTAGAAAGGAATGCAACCCAAACAATAGCCCTAATCAATAAGCCATCAGTTTGACTTATTAATCTAATTAGAATAATTAAGAAATTGTCTAGGTGGTGGGCAACAGGCTGCCTATGTCTACCAAATGTGGTTATAACCTGTGCATATCTCTAAATATATTATATGAATAATACCCATAGATACAAAAGATTATACTTCAAAATATTTTCTTTTCATAGATTGCTATATAAAGTACAGAGTAGCAGCCAAACCAATCTTGGCCGCCTTGGATCTCAATGCTTTGTCTCTAAGCTTCCTGGTGCCCCAAGCCAATAATCTAGGTAGGGAGCGAAGTCTGTTTGGAAGTGCTAGACATGTTGAGACGGAATGTCGTACTTTATTTGTAGCTGGGCAGGAGAAGAACAGGTGGTGCTAGGATTCTGGAGCTGTAGAGCATAAAATGCAAGTGGTATCATCCAAGAATCCAACTCTGGCATAGTAGGTAGCCTGTCAAGGATAGCTAGCCAGCGAAAGTGTAAAAGAGTGCTTGCGAGTAATAGCATTATCCCAAACAGTCTTAGCCCATGTGATCTTAATACTTCTGGTTTTGAAGTAGTTGTAATCTAGTTAAGGTTTGAATATCCATTCTGTTGTCCATGATGAGAGGACTATCACGGCAGGCAGATAGGAACCCTCTTTAGCTAGCAGTTTGTCCCTGATCTCCAACAGTTTGGTCAGTAAAGCGGAGTGAGATTTGTTTCATACACTTACCTAGAGTGTACTATATAGCCTGGACTTCTGGTTCGTCCATTGAACCTATAATGTGTTCTTTTTATGGTGTATGTGCCATAAATGATAGGACAAGAGTGCCAAGTTCCAGGCCTTAAGCTCCAAGACTCCCAGACCATCCTCAGTCCTTGACGTTCAGACCTGAGACTAGAAAACCAAAGCCTTCCAAGCCCCAAGTGTGGAACTCCCCCATAAGAAGTTTTGGCAGATTATGTTAACAAGGTCCCTGACTGAGGCAGGGAGAGGCAGTGCATCTAGCCAGAAGCAACTAACTCCTTGCAGTACTAATTTGATAATTCCAATCTGCCAACATAAGAATGTTTGGCTGTGTTCCAAAGCCCAACATTGTCCATCAGCTTGTTTATAAAGGTTGAGTAGTGTGTTCCTTCAAGTCTGTGTCTTGTTATAGGTATCCCCAAATATATGAAAGGGATAGTGCCTTCAGCTAAACCAGTGATCAATCGTAGTCATTCAGTGCCATCCCCCAGGTGAGCATGAATGAAATGTCTCTTAGTAGGCTGGCTTTGAGACCAGAGCAATCCCCAAAGGTTGAAAGAGCAATCATGATTGAAGTAAAGTAACATATCATCTGGCCAACATGATGAGATCATCAACAAAACAAAGGTGAGTAATGTATTGCTCAACATAATCAGGTTTAAAGTTAAAGTCCCTGTCATAATGCAGTTGCCTAAGGAGCCTTGAGAGATACTCCATGCCAATGGGAAATACAAAAGGAGACAAGGGGTCCCCTTGTCTAAGACCCCTCCTACCCTTAAAGAAGCCAAAAGGTGTACCATTGATGGAGACAGAGTAGGTAGTGATGGACACACATTCCATAATCCAAGATGTAAAAAGATGAGGTAAGCCTAAACCAGTAAGAATGTCCTTGAGAAAGGCCAAACTGATGAAGTCAAAGGCCTTTCTGATATCTACCTTGAGCATGCACTTAGGAGCAGTGCGTTTCTTCTCATACTCTTTTGTCAGCTCCTGAATTAAGAAGACATTCTCCATCATAAACCTGCCCATCAAGAAACTACCTGTGCATCATCCATACAGTCCATCATAGAAAAAGCAAATCTTGTGGCCAGGATCTTGGAAATGACCTTATAGACCATATTACAGCAAGAGAAAGGCATATAATCTCCCGCCCTACTAACATGAGTAGCTTTAGGCACTAAAGCAATAGTGGCACGATTGAGTTTCTTAAGGAGGACACCATCTGAAGATTTCCTGCACAGCAGCAATGAAAACTGAGCGTACTATCTCCCAAGCCCTGATGAAGAAATCAGAGGAATAACCCTCAGGCCCTGGAGGCTTGTCCTTCCCAATAGAGAAGAGAGCAACTTTTATCTCTTCCCCCAATACTAGAGTAGTTAGGTTGCCTGAGTGCTGAGGGGAGAGCATAGTACCGCCTTTCAAAACATTTAAACTTATTCTCTGGCTCGGTTGGTCAGTGCCCAGTAAATTACTGCAGACGTAGATAAATTATTGGCCTGCTTGCACTATTGAAGTGGGCATGGTGCCATCATCCAGCTGAACAATAGTAATACCATTCTTTCCTCTATTCCTTTTGTGCATAGAATGAAAGAAGTTAATGTTCTCGTCACTCACGTGTAGATAGTTACCTTTGGCCAACTGGGAGAAGTATTTCCTTTCAGCTTCCAACAAGTGGAAGGCAAGGTACCTTTTATTCTGTAATCTTGTCTACCATTGAGGAGAACCCCATATGTCATGAGGATGTTCTTGCACACATTCCAAGTCTTCCACTACTTTTTCAGCCCTGCTTGAGATATGAGAGACGGCTTTTCTATTAAGTATCCTACATAATAGATACATAGCTGAGCATAGAAGCTGTTACTCCAATGTTGTCTCACAAGTGAAAGGAAATCATCATGATATTCCCACATGTTGAAAAACTTAAAAGAAGTTCTAACAGAAGGACTAGAGCTAAAAATCTTGAGGAGACATGGAAAATGATCAGACAGACATCTTGCAAGAAAATAGTCTCAACCATAAACGATGCTGACTAGGGATTGGCAGATGTTACTTTAAGGACTCTGTCATCCCCTTTTGAGAAATCAAAGTTTTCGGGTTTCGAGGGGAGTATGGTTGTAAGGTTGAAACTTAAAGGAATCGATGGAAGGGCAACGACAGGAGTGGAGCCTGCAGCATAATTTGATTCATCAAGGGGAAACTTACCAGGTTTAGACATAGTAAGGATTGACAGATTGAGAGCCCTTTCATTTTTGTTAAAATGAAAATATATTAACCATAAATATCAAAGCATCAGGTGGATTCAACCCATACAATAACCCTAATCAATAAGCCAATAGGCAGGCCTACTAATGCTAATAAGAATAATGCAAAGGTTGTCTAAACAGTGGGTAACAGGCTTCCCAAGTCTAGCAAATATGGAAATAACCTATACATCACTCTGAATACATGAGTGCATATTCTATGAATAACATCCTTAGATACAAAAGATAATCCTTCAAAAATTTTCATGTATCTTGCTTGCCATATGAAGTACACAGTAGAAACCAAACAAATCTTGGCCACCTTGGATCTTAATGCTTTACCTTTGAGATTCCTGGTGCCCCAAGCAAATTATCTAGGTAGGGAGTGAATTCAGTTTTTCAGTGTTAGCCATGCTGAGACAGATTGAGTGCTGTTTTTTTTTTGTTAAAATGCAAATATATTAACTTTAAGTATCAAAGAATCCAGGAGATGCAACTCATACTAGCCCTAATGAATAAGGTAACGGTCTAGCCTACTAATGCTAATCAGACAAAGGTTGCCTAGCGAGTGGGCAACAGGCTATCCATATCTAGCAAATGTGGAAATAACATATACATAACTATGAATACGTGAGTGCATATTCTTTGAATAACATCCCTAGATACAAAAGATAATCGTTCAAAAAACATTCTATTCCTAGCTTGCCATATGAAGTATACAATAGCAGCCAAACCAAACTTGCCCACCTCGGATCTTAATGCTTTACTTTGAGCTTCCTGGCGCCCCAAGCCAATAATCTCAGAAGGGAGTAAATTATGTTCCGCATGTGCTAGCCATGCTGAGACAGATTGCCACACTTCCTTTGTAACTAGGCATGAGAAAAACAGGTGATCCATAGATTCTGGAGCCGTAGAACATAATATGCAGGTGGTATCATCCAAGAACCCAAGGCTAGCCTTAGTAGGTAGCTTGTCAAGGCCAGCCAGCCAGAGTGTAAAAGAGTGCGGAGAGTAATGGCATTATTCCAAACAATCTTGGCTCATATGACCATAATACTTTTGGTTTTGAAGTTGTTGTAAGCCTGTTGAGGTTTTAATACCCCATCTGTTGTCCAGGATGAGAAAATTGTCATGGAAGGAACATAGGAACCCTCATTAACCAGCCGTTTGTCCCTGATCTCAATCAATTTCATCAGCAAGGGGAGTCCGATTTATGTCCCACCTTTGTCTAGAGTGCACCGTATAGTCTTAGACATGATTGCCAAGTTCTAGGCCTTATGCTCCAAAACTTTCAGACCACCTCAGACATTGGTTTGTAGACCCAAAACCAGGAAACCCAAGCCTTTCTAACCCCAAGTGTGGAATTTTCCCATCAGAAATGTAGGTAGATTCTATTAACCAGGTCCCTCACTGAGGCAAGAAGAGGCAGTGTACTTAGCCAGAACCAACTAACTCCTAGTAGGACTGACCTGATCAGTTCCAATCTGTCAGCATAGGAAAGTTTAGTTGCATTCCAAAGCCCATCTTTGTCCTTTAGTTTGTTTATGAAGGATGAGTTGTGTGTTCCTTGCAGCTTGTGACCAGTAATAGGGATCCACAAATATCTAAAATGCATAGTGCCTTCACCAAAACCAGTGACAGATTGCAACCATTCAATGTCATTCCCCAGGCTAGCATGAAAGAAATGTGACTTAGCCATATTGGCACTGAGCCCAAAGAGATCCCCAATGGCTGAATGTGTTGTTATGATTGTCTAAATTGAAGTAACTTCTCCTCTATATTGCTTAGCACAATTAGGATAAAAGTGAAAGTCCCTGTCATGATACAGTTGCTTAAGGAGCCTAGACAGATACTCCATGCCAATGATAATGAGAAACGGAGACCAGGGGTTCCCTTGTCTAAGACCCCTCCTACCCTTAAAGAAGCCAAAAGGTGTGCCATTAATGGAAACAGAATAGGTAGTAGTGGAGCACACCGTATAATCCAAGATGTAAAAATATCAGGTAAGCCCAAACATGTAAGCATTGTAGGATCTGGAAGGAACCACTAGAAAGGGGGTTGAATAATGGGTGCGGAAAATGTGGTTTTTAAAATTATTTTAAACCAAAAACCCAACTTCTGAAAATAGTTTCTGTTTTCAGGACCAGTTTTAAAACGTTTTGAAAACTAGGTTGCAGCTCTTCAAAAATTCTTAAATTTTGAGAGTATTTAGCCTCAGATGTTATGAGTGTCTCCTAAAAATTTCAGATTTAAATTCAACCTCTAACGCCTTCAAAATTTGTTGGTGGTCAGATTGCACAAATCTGCCAGAAACGGTAGACTGATTTGAAAAATTAATTTCTATTTGTACGTAACTCCAAATGCTCTGAAAATCTAAATACTAACCCCTTATAAATTTTATTTAAATGGGATGAAAGTGTTTTGAAAAATTCTTTTG